>CAJQZP010000816.1:765000-1362500 GCA_907164705.1 Parnassius apollo
ACACACATTCTACTTTGAATATAAGCTGAAGAATATTTTTAAGTGTGTACCGTTTACAAATAGTTGAGTTGTGTGGTTCACCGAGCCTGCCTGATTTTTTACAACACATGTGTAATTGCCTTGGTTTTGATGGTTTACGGATTCAATGCTGAGTTGACTTGTGCGTTTCGTATTTAAAAGATTTACGCCAAGAGCACCAGATTGTACTTTTTTCTCGTTGAAATACCATTCTATATCTAACGGCTGATCACCTTTACTTACAGTGCACGTAACCAAAACCATTTCTTGGGCATTTACGGGTTCTTCGCTGAATTCGAAGGAATTAATTTGCGGAGGGACTGCAGGAGAGATGAACAAATAAAATAGAAATACAAAATAGTAAGAAACGTGTACCGTTCACATATAGTTCAGCAGTATGGTTTATAGCACCGGCTTGATTTTTTACAAGACACGTGTAGTTTCCCTGGTTATGGTGACTGACTGATTCTATAGTCAGTTGACTGGTTCGCTTCGTGTTCGTGAGCACAATGCCGCTGACGCCAGATTTAATCACTTGTCCATTAAAATACCATTGTATATCGAACGGGGAATCGCCTTTGCTAGCCGTGCAGATAACTACTACCATTTCTTGATCGTTTACTGGCTCCGTGCCAAAATCGAATGGCATTATTTGAGGAGTAACTAAATAAAATATAACGCAACTTATGTAATTAATATCGTAGAATTTATATCACTCAGGATCGATTTAAATCTTCTGGCTTTTTCTAGAAGTTATTTAATGAAGAAAAAAGTTATGAATATTAATAATGTTTAGAGTTTAAATAAATAATAGTAAAATAGCCGTATAAATATTGTTTCTCACTATGTATCTCACAGATACAATATGTTTTTATCGCGGCAACAACTAGCCTCATTCCCAAATAAGATGCGATTCTTATTGTAGGTCCCATATCCTCCCATTTCGAAATTTTCCTATTGGATATTCCATTTTTGTAATGTAAAATTTTTAATGCTTCAATCGATTTAATCAATTCAAACATTCAACAGAATTACTAGTTACTTGTGACTCTAGTAATTCTATCGGAACAGTGCTGGGATCGGGTAACTTTGAAAGAAGTAAAGCCTAAGGACCCTCGAAATTGAAATCGATACATCGGTATATATGTTACAGACAATCGGTGTGTCACAGTACATAAGTATCAATGCTGACATGAAATAATCATTTTACGACTTACTTTTTACAGGCCTGACAAAAGTGTTTGACAGCTTTTTGTCGGGCAGTCTATATACCTTATACTTGCACCTTGACAGAAGTTACATGTTCATATGAAACTAGTTAATTAAATTAAAAAATTAATGTAACATCTTTAATTAATTTGATGTTTTATTATTTAACAGGGTATTAATATTTCGGTCACCAGCCATAACAATTTTTGTATTAGAATTACTTAAGAATCGGAAAAGATTAGTAGTAGTGGTACTGAAATATGCTCTACTAAAAACAACTCCACGTAAAAAAATTGTAGTAATATTCAATTAAACAACGCCGGAAACCTAATTGCTGATAGGTATTTCTGTAATGATATTTTAAAGTTGTCTTTATTTGAAGCCGCTAAATTCGAAAGCATTGACCTCTTTATGTCTTAGGTTAGGATCTATTTATAAAAAAATAAAGCATTGGTATTTTGGAAATAGTGCCATTGCTAAAATGGAAAACTGAGTCTATAATATGTAAGGTTTTTGTTTAACAACAAGCAAGCAACGCGGGGATTAGATATATAAACGCAGGAAAAATACATCAATGTACCGATGATGTTCAGGGTCGCCGTGTGGTTCGCAGTTCCCGCTCTATTTGTTGCCGTACACGTATAGTTGCCACTGTTAGAACCCAAAGCGCTAGGTATGTCCAATGTAGAAACACGTTCACTAGGCTTAGTCGTTTTAATTCCCATTTTTTGCGTTACAGGTTTGCCTTCGAAACTCCAAGTTATACTTAAAGGAGTGTCGCCTTTGGACACGTAACAGTCCAGATGTACGGTTTCTCCCGCAAATACCGCCTCGTCCAATTCAAATGGCTTGATGTGAGGAAGAACTATACATACAGAAATTTTAATAACATATAATATATTTTTATTACGCTGTAAGGCCTAACGCGTATTGCCATGTCCAAATTTCAAGTTATTTTCGAATTTCACAGACATTGCAACGTTTAACGTTTGTAATCTTTAAGGAAAACTCGATAATAAAAAAATATATGAATTGTCATTTTAAGATTTATAACTTGTACAATATGAAAACAGTTGGATTCTAATTATTATATCTTAGTACGAAATAATATTATATAGGTAGATTTGTCGTATAATGTGTATTAGGAATGATCGGCTTTACAAATGTGTTGTCGGCAGTATACTTAAAAGGCGCTAAGGGCAAACAATATGCAAAAGGAGAAGGAAGGGTAAGTGGAAAACAAGATAACACCTGTTTATATGAAACGTCATAATATATATATATATGTGTGTTATAGGAGCCCATGCTTATGAGATTAACATATCAATTAAAAGCCGTAGCGATAAACGTCGTGAACAAGTTTAAAGCGCTATAAAATAAAACTAACCACGAACGTTAATAACAGTGGAATAATTAGTAGAGCCAGCTTTGTTCGTAGCTACGCAGGTATAGTTGCCACTGTGGCTGGCGGTTACCGAAGCGATCGAAAGAAATGAGGAGCGGGATGTCATTTTAGTCGTCATTATTCCCAGATGCGATGATTCATTTTCAAACCCATGGAAGTGCCACTTGATATCAAGAGGCAGGTCACCCTTGGAGACGTGACAGGTCAGTTGCACCGATTCTCCAGCAAACACAGACTCATCCGCCTCAAAGGGTACGATGTGTGGCAGTACTGTTAATTTAGAAAGCCCAAATGATTATTATGGAAAGCGTGGAGCGTGCTGCGGCGTAGGCAAGGAAGGTTCAGAGTGCGGGAGATACCGTGTACATTGACCGTGGTTGAATGGATAGCTAGACCGGCTCGATTGCCCGCGTGACATGAATATTCGCCGCTGTGACTGGCGCTCGCACTAGATATCGTTAATAGCGACGTCCGCTCGCCAATCTTCATTGTGGAGATCCCTTGATGAGAGGACAAATCTTTTCCATGGAAACTCCAAGTAATAGCAATAGGCGCATCTCCTTTGGAAATGTGACAGGTCAATTGCATTGATTCTCCAGCAAATACTGGCTCTTCAGCCTCAAATGGGACGATGTGTGGAGGTACTGATGAGGGAAATAAAAAACAAACAAAAACAAAATGAATAAGTTCGTACAATATCAGATAATATCAAGTGTACCCTGAACATTCAAAGTAGCTGTGTGGTTAGTGCTTGCTACAGTATTCGATGCTGTGCACGTATAATTTCCTGAGTGTTTCTCGGTCACAGAAGGGATAGCCAATATTGAAGATCGAGCTCCTATTTTTGTGATTGTTACAGCGTCGAAGCGTTCTAAAGGACGATCGCGGAATGACCATTTAAGAGTTAATGGCATATCGCCTTTAGGAATATGGCACATTACTTGAATGCTTTCTCCGTAAAATACAGCTTCATCAAATTCAAATGGGGATATTATTGGTGCCACTGCAAGAGATAATTATAAACAAATCATACGTGAGTGAGACATTCGTATACCAAAGGGAAAGTGGGATAAAAACTAAACACGAAAAGCATATTTAATTTACAGTGAACGTATACCCTTGACATTGAGTGTTGCGTGGTGACTAGCACTGGCAACAATATTGGAGGCAGTGCACGTGTAATTGCCGGAATGTTTGGCCGTCACAGTGGGTATAATGAGAGCTGAGCCCATGTCCCCAACATTCATAATATTCAATCCAGGGAGCAAACTCACATCTCCTCCGTTGAAGCTCCATTTGAAAGTCAGAGGTTTGTCTCCTTTTGGAACGTGGCACGTTACTTGAACTCCCTCACCAAAGAAAACGGATTCGTCAAATTCAAAAGGGGTAATAATTGGTGCGACTGAAATTAATGTTACCACATTCTGTTGTACTCGTAAGTTTGTATTTTAATACAACAACTTACTAAACTCACCACTAACCTGTATTTATTTTTATGACCCGCCAAAGTTACAGGGAAAGGTAGGATATGTTGAAATTAAAATGGTTACACAAAAATATTTAGTTTCTACGGAGACTCTAAGCTAAGGATTTTGTAAAGATGTACCGTTTACAAACAGTGGAGCAGTGTAATTCACCGATCCAGCTTCATTTTTCACTACACACGTGTAATTTCCTTGATTTTTATGGCTAACCGATTCCATACTCAGTTGACTGGAACGCTTCGTATTCATGAGACTGATTCCAGTGTCGCCAGATTTAACTTTATTCCCGTTGAAATACCATTCGATAATTAACGGTTGATCGCCCTTATTTACAGTGCACGTGACCAAAACCATTTCTTGAGCATTTATCGGTTCTTCGCCAAAATCAAAGGGTTTTATTTGCGGGGGGACTGCAGGGGATAGGATAAATTAAAATATGAATGAAAAAATAGCAATTAAATGTTGATACCGTTTACATATAACTCGGCCGTGTGGTTTATAGCACCCGCTTGATTTTTAACGAGGCATGTATAATTCCCTTGGTTGTGATGACTGACGGATTCAATCGCGAGCTGGCTTGTTCTTTTTGTATTTGTAAGTAATATGCCGTTCACACCGGACTTGACCATTTGACCATTGAAATACCATTGCATACTGAGCGGAGAGTCGCCCTTGCTAGCCGTACAGGTTACAACCACCGTTTCCTGATCGTTTACAGGTTCCGTTCCGAAATCGAAAGGCTTTATTTGTGGAGCAACTATATGATGGAAAACGCGCTATTTAAATAAAAATCATCTACGTTTTTTTGGATATTGTAAGGGATAAGATATTGCATGTATAAACATTAACAGGAACATAAAACACTGCAAATAAAAGCGAAATTATAAAATATAAATATAGTGAGTTCATTATTTTAAAGATACCATTTACGTTGAGCACCGCACTGTGGGAACTACGACCAGCCTCATTTTCAGCGATACAAGTATAATTCCCGATGTGTTCATGTTGCACGTTTTCAATGCTTAAAATCGAAATTCGTTTTCCATTTCTGTTTATTTGAATTCCATTTCCGGAGTTCAATGTTTCTTTGTTAAGCTGCCAGTGAATATTAAGGGGCAAGTCTCCTTTTCCGACCGTACATGTTAACGACACGGTATCGCCTGCATTCAAAATATCTTCTCCGAAATCGAAAGGCGTTACCTGCGGTACAACTGTTCAGATACGTCCAATCAATATGTCTATGTAAATGTTTATATGAATTTTTACGGTTACTTTTGGTAGGTATTGTCTTTTTTTTGACAGGGCTAGGCTATACTTGAAGAAGGAGAAAGGGAGGGAATGGTTAAGACTTAAGCAAAACATCATATAAAAAGCAACGGTAATTCAAATGCGAATTAATAGTGTTTACCATTGACCGCTAGATCTGCCGTATAATTAGCATGGCCCGCTTGATTTTCGGCAGTACAAGTGTAAGTGCCTGTATGTATTAGAGATACCGAATCGATGGACAATGTGCTCGACTTATGACCAATCTTGGTGACAGTAACACCGGAAATTTCTTTAACATTTTTTCCATTCAAATGCCACGTGATATTGATGGGAGCGTCGCCCTTCGTCACCATACACTGAACGCCGACGGTATCGCCCGCGTTGGCTGGTTCATCTCCGAAGGTAAACGGATGAATTTGGGGCAAAACTGTCGCAAGCATAGAATACTATAATACATACATAATAGAACGGGGGAGTGGGCGGAGCCCGCGTAGCCACTAAAATGTCACTAATACGTCCATTCACACGTGTAAATGCAACTCGACATGTATTTTGACGTTACAATCGTTTCCAAATTTCGCATGCAAATTATTTAAAAAATGTCAAATCGCACCCTACTTACAAATAAATATGTATTAAAATTTAAACGATTTTTTTTAATGATGGTCTTGAACATTAATCAAAAGTCTATAATGTTTAAATTTATTCAGTCTATCAACACAGCGAATCGGGTTTGGCGACGCCAACCCTCGTACAAAGTAAAGTTGACAGCCATTCTACTGTGTATTATAGTATTCTATGGTCGCAAGAGTGAGCTAGTAAATAAATGGAATAAAATGGAAACCAAGAAATAATTCAGATTCTCACTCGTGGATCTGGGATTCTTTCTGTCCATAATGGTTAAAGGCTATATTTGCCGCACAGGATTTTAATGAACTTTTCAAGGATGCAGTCGCATAAAAGCAACATTGTTTTCAAAGATATTGAACAATAAATACATAAACAGGATAATAATATCTTCGAATAATCAGATTTGAAAAATATTTCATTCAGAAATCTTCGTAGATTTAAATGAATCGAATTATTTTAAGTGAAATTTATGCCTTTATTTTTATTTAAACTAAATAAAAATAGTTTGTTTCTTTGCATGTTTTTAATTTATAATTTAAGATATGTGTAAGAAGATTTTTATATTCTTATTTTAATAAAAACTTTCTGACAAAATCTTCAATCTATTGAGTAATATTAACCAGTGCTGGCGATTCGTCACCTACGATAAAGGTTATAGGAAGGAGTTAAGTGAGGCGCAAAATATATTATTTACACATATATATCTAACGATTTTAAATAGTCATTTGTTATTAACCATTAACACTGAGCGAAGTAGTGTGGTTTGTTGCTCCGGCTGCATTTTTTAACTGGCAAGTGTAGGAGCCCCGGTGAGCGTAGTTGACAGCTTCAATATTTAGTATGGAGGTTTTCTTGCTGATCGTCGTGAGTACGATGTTGAGAGAGTTACGCGGTTTAATCTCCTCTCCGTTGAAAAGCCATTTGAAAGTGACGGGAAGATCTCCTTTACTCATTACGCAAGACACGGAGGCCGTTTCGCCCTCGTTCAGTATCTCCTCACCGAATTCGAACGGAGTGATTTGCGGCGGTACTATAATAACGGATTTAATTCAGGACCGTCTAGAGGAACAAGGAAATATTAAACAAAAAGGAGAAGATATCGTTTATCTCTAGGGTATAGTACCGTTAACTTCGAGCACAGCGCTGTGGTTGGCGGAGCCAGCGATGTTCGTCGCCACACAGTAGTATAATCCACGATGTATAGCACCGACAGAATCGATATTAAGGATAGAGGTCTTTTTATTGATGTTCGTTATGGTTATGCCGAGGTCATTATTTCTCTGCAGTATCTGACCATTGAGGGTCCAGGTAAGGTTGAGAGGCTGGTCGCCCTTGTTCACAGCGCACGAAACCGAAGCCAGTTCGCCAGCGTTCGCGGGCTCATCGCCGAACTCGAACGGTAATATTTGCGGCGGAACTGCGTTTAATTCACATTAGGATAAAGCTGTGTCTACACTAGTGCGAGGTCGTGTGTGGCAAACGGTGTAGCTTTGGCGGGCATAAACTTCATCCTACTTTTATTATAAAATATTAATATTAAATAGCAAACAATGAGTACATTACAAAATAAGTACCTTGGCGAAGTCTCTGCAATAGAATTTTTATTATACACAAAAGTAATAATGTCATAAACTGAAACAAAAAAAAAATAACCCCACTTTTTGTTTTACAATTAAAGTAGTCTTCTATGCTTGATTTAATTTGATTTAATGTTTTCTTCTATTCAGTGAATATGACATTATATGAGATATATGAAGAGGCTCTGAGTGTTTATTACTTTAAAAGCATTGAAATTTAAACAGAAAAACTGTATATTACGTTATGAGTTATGACACTCAGAGTTATTGCTTTCTACAAAATACTATGTAAAATTTTTAACATCTTCAAAACATTCAAAATAATATATATATATATATATATATATATATATATATATATATATATATATATATATATATATATATATATATATATATACATATTATATAACTAAGAAACAATATAATTTATTTTTATTCTTATCCTTTCTCTTTGCAGACGTGTGCGAAAAGTTAACTCTTTTTGTAGAATTTTGAATTCTACCCGCCGGCAGCCTTGCCTCGCCCCTGGCCACATCCATTTAATAATGATGCTATATATCTGGTATTTTTAAAGAGCTATGCAAGTATTGTGAGTCTCATTTTAACATATTTAAAAAATAAAACGTAAGTACATTTTTTAAATCTTAGTAAATATGAAAATTTTGTTTTTGCTTTATGACTACAAAAAATTTCCACAAATACTAAATGTTTAACTTAAGATTGTAGAAAGCAAACTCTTCAAATAACTGAGGGAAATGTTTCATCAGATGTTTGTAAAAGATATAAATTTTTATTAAGCAACAACAGTATGTAATCTTGCAAGTTTCCTTTCTTTTCTTTAGGAAAATAAATATACATAAATTTTTAAAATAAGTTATTTTAGTTAAAATATTGAATCAATTTAGACCGGAATATTACATATTTATACCTTTTACTTTATATAATTATATTTCTACATAAATTTGCTCTTTAAAAAGTAATTAGCATATTAATTTGCCTGACAGGGTAATCAGATAGTTATTAATATTTTCAACTAGTCAAAAATTATGTATATGAATGTGATAAAAGCATTATAAAATTTTCTCACTATATAAATGTTTACAAATTATTTAATTAATTACTGAGCAAATTTTGTAAGAAAAAACATAATTAAAGGTTATATATAATATATGTAAAAAGATCACTAACCCATGACTTGCAGTTCGAGAGTTCCCTTAGCAGTGTAGCCCTGAGAATTTTTGGCGACGCAGGTGTACGTGGCTTGGTCGCTCATGCGCTCTACATTCTCAATTACCAAGGTGCCATTGGGAAAGACCTTCTGTTTACGGTTAATGGGTAGCACACTGTAAGCAACAATTAAGAATATGTCATTACATCGCTAAAGTAAAACATTGTTTTAATATGATAATAGAAATGTGGAGACAAGATGGCCACGTGACCTCTGGGGAGGGGGCACATGGATCCAACATGATGACCTTTTTATAGGATAAGGGTGAAAAACGAGCATACAGACCACCTGATAGTAAGTGGATGCTGTGGCCCATTGACATCTACATATAACCTCGATTAAGAATCAAAATGCAGATGCGTTGTCACCCTTGAGGACTAAGATGGAATTGCCTCGATTCCAGTAGAACAGGTCTTCGGTTCTCTACACTCACCATACGAAACACAGTAGAATTAAGCTGCTATTTTACGCTGGTTTTCTGTGAGAGCGTGGTCCTTCCCCGGTCGAGCCGACCCATGCATGCTACAACCATAATATAGCTGCAGCGTGGCTCTATACCACGTACACCTAAATTTGATCGAACATTATTTGGGACTAAACACAGGAAATACCTATAATGTTATTGTGTTTATTTGTTGTTTAGGCGATATGTACAGCTGGTGGTGTTATCGTTTCTTAATACTATAATAGAATATGATGGATATTGCGAGCAATTTATTCTGTAAGTACTCATTTATGTATGCAATATAAATAAATAAATTCGTTACGCCAAAAATGTCTGTTTTATAATGAATTTGAATTACTAAGGAGACAGAAAAAAACACACACAGGTGTTTGGAGTAGTGGTACTGGAATTAGTGGTGACGGGATTAGTGCACGCCTTGAACGAATTAACCACTGGACCTGACATAAAACACAAATGTATGAAAACTCGTTCAACCAAGTGGAGAATAACGCGCACGGAGATCTTATTACGTTAATGTAAACACAGATACGAAATTCGTAGAAACGTGATTCACGTCGTCGTTTCCAAATTTATGGAAATGAATGTCTTCGTACAACGGAAGTTGCAGCAATGTTTCTGTTACTTTCGGCAGAAGAAAGTCTGTTGTGTAATCTTTTTTTAGTCTTTTATTCTGAACACCCTTCCTAAGTTCGAGTTCGCAGTGCTAACAAATAGCTATGGTATCACTTGAGGGAAGTATCAGTTTTCCCTTGTCCCCTTGCAGTATCGAAATATACACTGCATATTATGGCGCTGTGTTTCGTCGGGATCCAGGTTTCATCTTTACGAACTGCTTCTACCCACTTTCTCTTCCGAGAAGGGTCACTGGGAAATCTGAAAATTCGTGTAATTTATGTGTTTAAATATTTTAAGTACAGATACTAATTATAATTTTTGCATTTATAATATTTTTATTTAATTATAAAAATTATTATTATAAATTTAATACATCGGATTGTAGGATACTGTTATATGTATAAGTATTTTTAAGTGTTATTGTATTGTACAAATAACATCATCATTCATTCAGTCATATCGTCAAATATCGATATTTTTCGACATGGTCACGCAATAGTCGATGTCAAATTGACTCACTCCACAATTTTAGTCACTGTTCTGAATGGTATAATCCAGCCATTTTGCGATGGTTGTCAGATGTCAACAATACATAGAAATATCGACTATATTTAACATAGTTGGATAATAAGAAATTTTATTTTACATTTTATATTTTATTATTTAATATAGTGATAAATAACCATAAATGTAATAAAATAATGTACTTACAAGTGAAAAGAAATAGTGCTGCTTCCGCCGCTATAGTTTTTACACCATTTAACTGAACATTTAGTCATTTTTGGGAGATGTTTTGTCGACAAGTAAGTGCTTGAGACTGACGCAAAAACAAACGACCAAGCCTAAAATTGCTTGGTTACTGACAAGACCGATATAGGTACGTCCGCTCATATGTCGGGTCCAGTGGTTAATTCGTTCAAGGTGCACGCAATTGAGGGAGGGCGGGAGGTGGTCTTCAATCAAGGTAAGACACATCATTGTTTTTAATTTAGAGGATGGTTGCAACGTAAATATTAATATCTTTATTATAATGGATTTCCGCAAAGTAATTCCTGATTCTATCAATGGATATTTTCAGTATCACGCAAATTTCCGACGTTAATCTGTTTGTTCGACCGGGGTAACAAAGGTCTAAATAAAAATTAGTAAGTATATGAACAATGATAACGATGAGGGTTAATAATCTTCTGCCTACCAGATGTCGTAGTTGACATAGAGGTGAAGGTTTTTGTTACACAATATCATTTAATTGAGAAGTTAGTTTTAAATAAATGTTTATGAGTTTATAGAGTATTATGTTAATACACAAAATAGTGCCTCAGTGGTTTACCCTTTAATTATTTGCAAATTTTTTACTCTTTTTAAAAAATTCTATTTTTATGAATATCTGTGGTTTGGTTTATTTATTTTTAATCTAATGAATATAAAAAAACGACGGGTTGCACTCCGGAAGTGAAAACTTGAATATTACTGTTGTGCATTTTTGATATTTTGGAATGGTTAGGGAATAATTTTGCACGAATTGCTTTAATTATCAGTATAAAAGTATCATTTATGTGGTAGAATACAATATTTATTTATTGCGCTATCGTACACAACTAAACGACACAGCAGGCAGACATTAGTAGAATGAGAGGGGGATACTTCCTCTCCTATGCCACGCCGGCTGTCTCTTTCTCTCCATCCGTCTTACGCATTTTCGATCAGGGTCACGTGTCCTGACGCGAGTTAAACATTTTTTACCCATTACAAATAAAGTGTACAACGCCGTTAAAGAAGTTTTCACTTCAATATAACTAGTAGTACAGAAAGAAAAATTAAACTTTATATTTTTCTAAATTAACTTTCCCACTATGAAATCTGTCAAATATTACACCGCATTTTTAAGTGACGCCGCTCTGGTGGCAGAAAAGATTATGGATGCCTCATTACTGACAACGTGACATTCCATAATAGTATCTATAAATGATTACGCACTTTGTTCTTGGATCTTTATTATCCAATGTGCCACAGAGAGCACTGAACGAAACATCGCAGTGCAGGCCCTGCTACTTGGCGACACAAATACATAAGAGAGTGGCACGTACTCAAACGAACTCCTTGGCAGAAAAGAAGTCCTACCTCCTGGTTAGCAGACAAAGATGTTTATAGATGAATCTACACAATAAAGGCAATTTCAGTGAAATCGGCCTAGCCATTATCACTAACTCTATACAAACTAGCTTCCGCCTCCTTGTCTAAATAAAGCTCAAAGAGCGTTAGGCATTGAATTGCAGACGAGGATCGTATCGCTCCAGTTGCCATTAAACAGGCAGTCCTTCGTAGACTATTTAGTCCGTCCGCAGTCGTCTTTGGGTTGACCAGACAGTGGAGGCGTAGGTAAGAATCTGTCTCATTATGCTGCTGTACAGTTATAGGATTATACTTAGACGCATTATTTAACGTACGCGCAAACAAATAGACAAACAATCTAAAAATTGTTGTATCGGTTTGTTCTTGTTTATCAGCACGTAGAGGTCCACAGTTAGATATGGGCCACTCCAACAAGATAACAAGACTATAGTTATGTGTTTAGCTAGGAAAAATTATACGACTAGATAAATTCAACTTTGACCGCGAGGCCAATCGGCGGTTTCAACGCGGCTTAGCAGCGTTCGGGAGATGTTATCACATTTTCTAGTCACATTTACCTCAAAATTTGTAAAGAGTGTATAGCCCGTGCATATTGCCTGCGATGACATATGGCTGATGATGATTTATACGTCGTAAAACCACGCTAAAATTACATTACGGTTGTAGTACGAATGGGTCGGCTCGACCCGGAAGGGACAACGTTCTCACAGAATACCAACGTGAAATAGTAGCTTAATGCTGCTGTGTTTCGTATGTTGAGTTTAGAGAACCAGAGACCCGTTATACTGGAAACGAGGCATTTTATAATTATTAGTCCTCAGGAATGACAACGTATCCGAATTTTGATTCTTAATCGAAGACAGATGTAAAGGTCCATGGGCCACAGCATCCACTTACAATCCGGTGGACTGTGTTCGTTTGTCACTCATCTAATATATATAATTAATGTTCTATATAGAATATAAAAAAAATATAGGCATAGGCTTAATGTAGGTGGCGCACATATCATACCGACAAATTTATTTGAGTCATATATATATATATATCAGTTTTACATATCAATTTTATGTACCCGGTACATTGCTGCCGCAGAAGAAATAATTGTGGAAATATCGTTTTAAATTTGGAAGAGTCATATTGTTTTATTAGAAAAATTATTTAGATAAAATTGACCATGCTCAGAGTTTTTTTGCGTAATAGACTTCGTAATGAGCGTATCCGAAAGAAAACAAGATTAAGTGATATAAACCAAAGGAGTGGCAAGAAGCGAAGAGTAAGGGGGCTCTGGTAGGAGATGCAGAAAGTAAAAGGATGTAGGTGGCTAAGGACTGTGGTTTGGGGGCCTTTGGAGAGTCCTTTGTTCAGCAATGGACACACGGTGGGTTGTAGTGATGACGTGAATATTAGAAAATAGTGTAAATGTAAAGTAACTAAGTTCAATCTAAATGAATATACCTAGTACAAATAAATGAAAATAAAATGAAATATAATACCGACCGGTTGTCGCGTTCCCAGACAATAGACTCGATGGGGTAACCGGCGACCGGGCAGTGAGCGATCAGTGTGTCTCCAGCAACGACCGGCCGCTTCTTCATCGGCCGCACGTACGGCAACCCGTACACGTTAACGCGAGCGGCGTGCGAGGCGCTGCCAACCTGAGAACCAATCGCCCGTCACGAATGATTATGAAGTTCATCATTTTGCATAATCTTGACTTCCAAATACTTCCGGAAGCTATCAAACGCACAAGATACATCATGACACTACAAGCCCTATTAATAAACACAGACTTGAGCAAGATTAACTTTACTCCTAGTTTAAAGCTTAAAATATCTAATTTCAGTATTAATAAACATAGAGTAAGGAGGGGGTAAACTAATCCGAATCTACTCTCGGAATAAAAGTTAATCCTTGGCGGTAACTAGTTTAACGACTGAGTTAGCATAGACTAGTCGCGTATTTTGACATTTTGTAAAACTTTACGTTTACGCCCGTTGTTACCCGTGTTAAATTCATAAGTTGTAAGCACTAGTAACAAAAACAGCATAATGGATTAAAATGCCAAGAAGTGATGTGGAGCAGAACAAAGTGGTTGCAGGTTTTTATTCATTATGTGGATTTAGACAAGTGATTGGGGCTTATTGATTGCTACATATTCTAATCCTGAAAGTCGCTGGAAACATCGGACAATACTACATAAACAGGAAAGGATACAGTTCAATAAATGTACAAGTAAGTTTTATAGCACCTAGCTAGCCCATCTCTGCCGTATAGATACTTAGTTATTTTCTCAGATTCAATAAAATCACCTCAATCTATTACTTCATATTCATATTAAAGAAGTTATGAGTGCTTTGTTCCAGGTTGTGTCAAATGCAAATTTAGAGATCATGGATACAGTGGCACATTGGCAAGGCAGCACACATGACTCAAGAATATTTAATTATCGTCGCATTAAAACAAATGTTTGAGCAGTCAGAATTTAAAGGCAAACTTCTCGGAGATTCTGGTTGTGCTTGTACTTCTTATTTATACACTCCTATCCTGCGTCCTAATAAACAAAAGGAAGAATGTACAACTGGTCGCACATCTGGTAGCCCCGTTACACTGTAGAACAATGCTTTGGAGGGAAGCAAAGGTTTCGGTGTTTACTGCGAGGACTAAATACTAAATAAGAGCATACAAAACAATATATACATTGCAATGCAAAAGCAAGATCTGCTTGAGGATGTAGTATAAGGAGATGATGAAAATATATCAGTCACACAATTAGTAAATCACTCCGTTAGAGGAAATTCTGTTCGGGCAGCATTTATAAACGATTTTTTAAATAAATATACAATAATTACATGTACAAAAGATTTTATTTATCCCCAAAAAACTTTTGCCCTTCACGCTCTTTTCTCAATTCTAAAATTTCGTTACAAATAATATTAAAAATGATTATATTTGAAACTTAGTTTTTCCACCGATTCCAAAAACAACACGAGGAACAAGGAACAACCCGTAACATTTATCTCTTGTCAAACTCAAAATATTGCCTGTCACTGTCATTAATGTCATCATCAAGCATTGAATTCATTCACTAATCATTCACTGACTCACTCTTTTTACTTCTTGCGCTATGGCAACCCACTTAGGGTTGCCATAGCGCAAGACTTAATCCCGGCGTAAGGAATGTATAGTTAGTCCGAGGTTACTCCATGCTTATTAATAACATTGTAATAACGAAGTAAATAGTCAGTTACTCTGAGATTAGCTAGTCCAAGTGTAACTTCGAATTAAGCTAGGAATAAGCAATTTTTATTAATAAGGCAGTAGAAGTATACGCAGTAACACAGAGGCACACATTCTTCCTAACCTAACCGTGCCCGATGTAACGCCTATGCGATAGGATCGGCAGTAGGCTAGTACTATGGTAGCAGCATGAATGAATGCTCTTGTGTATCGCTAAGTAATAACGCACTCCATTTTGATTCTTAATCGAAGATCAGTGTAGATGTCTATAGGCCACAGCATCCACTTAATATCAGGTGGACTATGAAGTGTTCGTTTGTGACCCTTACTATGATCTAAGAACCAAAACAATCCATATAGACGGTGTACTGTTTTTCATTTACTCTTAAAGTAATAACCACTTGAGATGTAATTCATCATAGCCTCTGAGGTGAAGTGGTCATTTACCTGAGCTACAGGTGAGATTAGCTGAAATAAGGTAAAATTGTAAATGAAAGAGTAAATACGGAAAAAAAGCAGTACCGTCTTTAAACACATGAACAACATGCATTGTTTTGTATATAAATCCATCGGCTTAGAGTCGTAATGCGACAGTGAAAGCTTTTCTCGGTAAAGAAATGAAAGCTCTTCTCGGACTTGTTATAATCACTAATTGATTGTGACTTTTTTATCGCCATATTAGATTATGATGTGATTTGTAAATTATTCAGGAAATAGACTCCTCATCCCTAGTATTTTCAAATTCGATGATTTATATGACGATTTTAATTTCAAGACAGTAATATAGCAGTTTACGAAATGAATATATTTTAAAAAAAATCTGAATTACCTTGCTAGATGCAATACAGGAATAAAGACCACCGTCGTTCGTGTGCACTGAAGAGATGTTTAGGTGAGACTCGACGTTTCCATCGGCGGTGACGAATTGTCCGATTTGCAGGCGTTCCCCACTGTTCAGCTTTTCGCCATCCAGCAGCCAGGCGATGTCGGGAGTCGGGGTACCGGACGCGACGCATTTTAATCTGAGCGATGGTCCAGATCGGAGAGTTTGCTCACCAAAGCTGTGGCGGATTAGTGGTGGTTCGACTGGAATTTAAATATACACTCTTAACAAAAGTGGAAATGAAACAGAAACTTTTTTATTCAATGTAGATTATAACAATACTTATTGAAAGTCACTTTTTTAATTTACCACTGATTCGCAAAAAAAAACCTCTGTCCTGAGAAGAACCAGCAAGAAACCCAGCAGGACTAGTTTTTTTCCAATAATAGCTTACAATCATGTTTACAATTAACAACACAAGACAAATTAGAAATAGCTTGGT
The DNA here is from genome assembly GCA_907164705.1 of Parnassius apollo. Classification (NCBI taxonomy): domain Eukaryota; kingdom Metazoa; phylum Arthropoda; class Insecta; order Lepidoptera; family Papilionidae; genus Parnassius; species Parnassius apollo. Next base: position 781,600 of record CAJQZP010000816.1, read on the forward strand.
AGCGATCACCCTTACCAGGTGTTATTATCATCCATAAATTCCTTAATATTATAATAACCCTTTTTATACAAACTTAGTTTAATAACATTTTTGAACTTTGTGTATGACAAATTTTGTATATTTTCTGGGATTTTGTTATAAAAGCGTATACATCGCCCCAAGAATGAATTACTGACTCGGTGGAGTCGAGTAACTGGTAAAAAAACTAGAATCATAAGAATTTCAAACGTGGTAGAGCCATGCTGATTATATATTATATTAATAACACAAACGGATGGGCTCGACTAGGGAAGAACAGCGCTCTTACAGAAAACCAGCGTAAAATAGCTTATACCTTAAATTATGCGGTTTTGTGTGGCGAGTGTAAAAAATGCGAATGCCCTCGAGTAAACAAGGCTTCTCATCTTAGTCCTCATAGGTGACAATACATCTGCATTTTGATTCTTTATCGAGGATAGATGTAGATGTCTATGGGTCACAGCATCCACTTATCGTAAGGCGGAATGTGTGCTCGTTTGTCATCCTTAATTATATAAAAAATTAAGAAGTAATAGTGTATAGGTAATGATGTAATTCTTGGATATTTTTTATAAGAATTAAATCATACTGGAAGATATTAAGGTTTTATAATATATTATTATGGGAAATGAAAGAACAAAAAGTTGAATTATCTACTTGCTGATATTATTTGAATTTTGATTCCGAATCAGCAATATCGTATCATTCATCTTCATTCGTCTTTATAAAAATTGACCGTTGGAAATTCAAGGATGTTCTCATAGCTACCTAATAGCGATATAACTTTTTCGCATATAGGTATACCATATTCAAGACGACTGCGAGAAGTCTAATAATGCGATCACTTGGATCACGTGACTTTCTTGTTGGTCTAACGGTCGTGAACGCGTCTGCTGATCATATAGACCCTAGTTCGAGTTGAAGTTAGCGATTTCCCCCCGAGCTTGTGTTCACACTTGTTATATATAATATAATCCTGACCTGGGCAGATGCCAAGTTTTACATCGAGACTGGCCGCCAAGATCGAAATTCGGTCTGAAGAATAAGACGTTCTTAGTCCAAGCACTATTTTTATTGTTACAGTGATTGTTATTATAGAAATGTGATCCAAGTAAAAATCTACTATTCCAAATAACTTATAAAGGTTTTAATTTATTTTATATCTATATTTAATTTCATCTCTTTTTTTATTGATTTTTTGATAGATTAGCTCATACATAGGCAAACTTACACCGTCCTCCAAGTTTAAGTTCAGCGCTGGCACCGGCACTTTCTTGATCGTTTCTGATGAAGCACTGGTACATGCCCTTGTCCTCCTTCTTAACAGATTCAATCCTGTAACGATACATTTTATTGTTTTAACAAAAATCATTGGCAATAAATATTAACACCACGTTATTACCCATTATCACTACCATTGACATTCTCCAAATTTCAAAAAAGATTGGCATATTTAAAGGAAACCTAATATTTTAAGTTGAAAAAAACAACAGAACTATCAATTAACACTGCGCAGCCTACACCAAAACCATTCATCAAGTTTAGTACTGTACTTTAAAATCGTACTGTGGGTGTGTGGAGCTATTATAATTATGAGCTTAGATAAAAAATGTATGACTCCTAAAAAATATGTTTTATTTAAAAAAAAACTAAGCTGTTATCTAATATATTAATAAACATATATTAATACCTATGCAAGTACATTTGAGATCATTTTTATGCTAATAGGAAGAAAGAGTTAGCAGAAAATATAGGTAATGTATCGTTGCTAGAGTAGTAGTAAAGAGAAATTTACCTTAAGATGGCGTCATGATGCTTCATATCCTTGCCGTCCTTTAGCCAGGTGATAGTCTTAACAGGGTTGCCCTCATATCTGCACGTAAACACAGCGGGTCTGCCAAAATCAACGGTTTGCGTCGCAGGTTCGACCGTAGCCTTAAGAGGTGCGGTCACAGTCAGTACAGTTTCAACAGATTCGCCTGAAACGATCGTTTCAGTCAGATCACGACAAAAGCAAAATCATTTGGTGATATGATAACAAATCACAAGTGCAGTATAAATAAATACAACGTACAATTATTCGCACAGTCGCACTTGTGATCCTGTAAGTAAAAATACATTTGGCGACCTTTTTTTTAAATGTCTTTATTTTGTAACTATTACTGATTGATAACTCATAATTAATTGGGAGCATTAACTTTAATCGCCGATATCGCCATGTTGCCGGGCGGATTTGTTTACAGGATAGTCAAATCTTTTCTCAACAACCTTATATTTTTAAAATATTCGTAGCGACATCCGCGGGACGAAGCAATAAATATTTAAAAAACATCCGCCTTGTCAACTTGGTTTGGGATAAGTTCTAAAAAAATAATTTCGTGATAAATGTGTTTAAATTATTTACGAAACTTACCACCGACGGAATTGTTGACAACGCACAAGTATTTTCCAGAATCTTCAACTTTAGCTTCTTTAATTATCAGTGTTCCAGAGACCTGCTTTACTCTGTCATTCAGTACAACCGGCTGTTTTCTAGTAGTGCCATCAATAAACTTGTACCATCTGTAACAAAAGAGAATGAGTTCAGATTTTGTTGACAACACTCGGTTAAAAGTTTCAAACTTCAAATGATCTCTAGCTCTTATTTTTAATTATTACTTTTAGAACATCAAGCAATCTACGATTAACTTTAAAAATTTTGGTGTAATTTAAAGGATATGTATTTTAAAAAGTGACTTCGCTTATATTATATTATTCAAATAATAACATCAAAAAATTGTAACGACAGCGATAAAATCATGAAAGAGAGGATTATCAATGGCTTAATAAATTCCAAATCATATATTAAAAAAATTATGGTAATGTCACTTGAACGTCCTATTATCCAAAATAATACGAAGAAACGAATAGTAGAAAATAAAACAAAACACACTTTAGAATAAAATGAGCGAGTAATTAGGTACAGAAAAAATCAACTATGGAAAGCTACCGCATCGATAAGAATTAGCTATAGTTAACCGGATGAGTTAACACAATGTATAGCCATGATTCACGGGAAGCACAAAGTAAAGATTAAAGCGTCTGAATGAAAGCAAGAACACCCTGACACTTACCAGGAGGTGTCTACGCCGCTCAATCGTTACTTTGGCTGAGGATCGTAATATGGGCGCGCGGCCGGCCGCGGTTCATCACGCCTTCATGTGAGCGGGGGCGACGCGCCCGCCGCATCAGACTGTAATAACAACGCATATCAATACATTGGATGGGATGGTGTGACTGCGTGACTGCGCGATGGATGAACGCGTGCGACCGGCCGGCCGGCGCCGACTAAGGCCGTTACCTCGTAATAGGAGCGGGGAACGCTTGAACCTCACAAAGAAGCGCGAGACTTTCGTTGCTTCGCCCTATTTGACGGTTAAGCCCGTCTCCTGTCACTTTCGGTCCAGTCCTACCCGACGGTTCTGCAAGGCAAACCGATAATCACCAGGTATTACTCCTACCACTCACCTAAATACGGGTACGGGATATGCAGCGACTTGACATGTAACATACGCTACATCGTGTTGAGACACGAACAATACCTCCCAACCTTCAAAATGCTTAGTGGAAACTTTCCTAGGTGCAATTTTATTGGTAGGTTCTGCAAGTACAAGGACGACTTGTTAAAACGTCTAATGAGACGACCTACTCGTATACTTTCCTACTTAAAACTATTGCTCATTTCGATAATAAATCTGTTCGTGATAACGTACATCATGAAGAGTAAGAAGTCATTTCAAAAAAATAACCTGAAGAATAAGAGGTCTGAGTTAAAAGTCTATATAACTTACCTAAATATAGGTGGTGGGTAACCAGCTACTTCACAAGTAAGAAAAACAGACTCTGTTTGAGAAGCTAAAAAAATTTCACCACCTTCGAATTTCCTGCTTTTGTCGCTTCTCGGCGCAATTTTATTAGTCGGTTCTGTAATATATGGTCTAAATTCAATAAACGCACCTTGATATTGGAACGGGGTATCCTTGAGCTGGACACAACAGAGCTAACGAAAGAAGTTGTGCATAATGCACGGCGGCCTTTGGCGTTGCAGTGATACTCGGTACTGCACTTGCGATTGGTTCTGAAGGAACATATAAACTTTTTGTTGAATTTGCGCAAATTGTAACTATACTAAGTAAAAAATACATGTAAGCTCCCTACTTGCTTAAATGTTTCGTCGAAACTATTAAGGATTATAACTGCGTTTCGTAATACGCGAAGAAAGAAAACCCAATCAAAAATCATACAAAGTAAAATATCTTTAAATCAATTGGTCAATATTGGTCATAAAAATCACAACTTGCCTGAATATTGGAACGGGAAATGCTTGAGCTTGACATAACAGGCCGAAACTCTGATTGACCGTTCGTATAAAAGTAGTGCTACGGGCGTCCGTAGAAAAAGTAGGAGCTTTGGACCCAACTGGTTCTGGAGTGCAAAGGTTCGGTTAATTTTAAATACTAGAGTAAAGAAGACTTGCCTGAAAATTGGAGCTGGATAACTTTGAGCCTGACATAGAAGAGCGAACCCTTGTCCGATACGTTTTCTAAATATGCTTCCCATCGATTCAGAGGAAAATGTCGGAGATTTAGCACCAACCGGTTCTACAAATGTTTACGTATTTAGTGAGAATTCAGTAAAAACAAATTAATGAAAAACTTGCCTGAAAATGGGGACGGGAAAGCCTTGAGCCTGGCACAATAAAGAAAAGCTTTGACTTTCGTGCCTCTTTAGGGAAGAAAGCGCAGAGTCAGTTGAAAAAGAAGGAGCCTTTGATCCGACTGGCTCTGTTGAAAACAAATACACAGTATCAAAAAAAAGATGTTGAAAAGAACAATACTCCTAAAATAGGATAAAACTGAGTGTTAACCGACTTTATTCGGTTGAAGGTTATATTATTAAAAATTGTTTCTTCTCAATAGTAATCTTTAATATTGGGTGATTCATTTGGAGGTACTTTCTGTATATGGATTTTTTGATAGATGATGCGCGAATCGTGTCAACCTATCAATGTATTTTTGTTCAGTATTGTTTGACATACCATCATAGAAAGACTTAATCTGGCACAGCGTCTACAAATAATTCAGCTGTATAACGAAAACCAGCTTTCTGCGAGGAATGGGTTTCGTGGGCTGAGAGCAACTTCTAGTTCACATAATCAACTTATCGAACACACAATTCACTATACCATCGAAAAGTTTGAAACACTATTTACATTATTGGATAATACGCGACCAAATAGACCTCATCCGGCATGTAGTGAAGAAAATATAGCGGCGGTAGCTGAGAGTGTACGCGACGACCGTGATGAATCGATTCGTCACCGTTCTCAACAGCTTAGTTTGTTGTATGCAACAGCTTAACGCATTTCACGTAAGAATCCTGGTTTAAAAGTCTACAAACTTCAAATTGCATTAGAATTACCGGTAGACCTTCTGAATCGATTCTATATAGAGATAGATTTGTATAATAATAAAAATTACCCGATCAAATTGAAATATTTTATTGTTCTTTATTTTTGAAAAAAGTACCTCAAAATGAATCAACCCATACATTATATTATTTCTTTTATTATTTTGTTGTATATTGAAATTCACGTTGGTAACATTTTTAGAAAAGAACAAAACACAATTTTTTTTTATGGAACTGACTATAAAAGGGATGTTTCTAAAATAAAGTATCGCTATAAGTAATAAATCGTGAAATTTATCAATATCTGAGGCCAACATAACATGTGAATCACTCCCGCTAATAACACTTGCCTGAAAATCGGAATAGGGAATGCTTGAGCTTGGCACATCATTGAAAAACTTTGATCCTTATGTCTCGTGACCGCCGACAACGTAAAGTCGGTGGTGAAAGTTGGTGGCTTGGAACCCACTGGCTCTGCACAGGAAATAGCATGTCAAGCTAACGTAATATATTGATTTTCAACTTACCTAAAAATTGGAACAGGGTATGCCTGGGACTGGCATAATAAAGCGAAATTTTGCCCAGAATCTTTAACAAAAATACTGCCCTTGGAGTCAGTGGAAAATGTAGGAGCTTTCGCACCGATGGGCTCTAAAAAAAATTAAAACAATGTTACAATCCAACACCTACCTGAACATCGGTTGGGGGTACCCTTGGGCCTGACAAAGCATCGACCCACCAGAATTTGCTTCAATATTATAATTGTAAGACGAAGCGGTCGTCGCAAAAGCTGGGGCTCTAGCCGTTACCGGTTCTGAATTAAAAATTTAATAAACTAAATTAATAGACACTCACTTGAAAATAGGGGAGGGGTGCGCCTGAGCCTGACACAAAAGAACAATCGCTTGCGCGGCCACTTTAGTGAGCGTGGTGCTTTTGAATTCCAACGAGAACGATGGCGCCTTCGAACCGATGGGTTCTGTGACAGTTACATATAAACTAATTGCATATTACTTGAAATTCTTACCTGAATATTGGAACGGGATACGCTTGAGCCTGGCATAAAAGAGCAAAGTCCTGACCGGTTTTACGAGTGATACCGGAGAATTGAACATCATTAGAGAATGTTGGGGATTTAGAGCCAACGGGTTCTATAAATAAAAATAGATATATTCATTCACCTGAACACTGGGACAGGGAAGCCTTGAGCTGGACAAAGGATATTTAAAGTTTGACCAGCTGTCCTTAGATACCATGAAAATTTATTATCAGTTGAGAATGTGGGCGATTTCGATCCGATGGGTTCTAAAACGTAGACACAATAAAGAAGTGAAAATGGGTAAAATGTTTCAATACCTTCATAATGGTATAAGATATCCCTGAGCCCGACAAATCTTTAATCTTAATCGTAAACTTCTAACTAATCTTCCAGCCTTATAAATCATACTAATTTGACATCAGTAGAAAACGCAAGCGATTTTATCGCAATGGGCTCTATAAATATATCCTACACAAGTTTAAATTTAAACGCTCACCTAAAAACGGGAACGGGAAACCCTTGGGCAGGACATATAAGAGCGAAATCCTGACTATGATGTATTTCAAACCAGGAAAGCTTCGATCCGCTTGAAAACGACGGACTTTTGAAGCCAATAGGTTCTAAAAAAAAATAAAAATTTTTTACTATCCTGAACATTGACAAAATTTACATGAATGCGCCTATTCAATACAATGATATGTTAGAATATTCGGTAAAGAAAACGATTTAATATAACTCACCTAAACACTGGAACCGGGTAAGCTTGAGCCAGACAAAGCAATGTAACACTTGAATTAGTTGCGAATTCCATAAATTCTATGACTTTTGTTGGAACTTTTGGTGGAGCGCTATTAATAGGCTCTAAAAGAAAATTTATAACCATTTAGTATCACTAATATTTACCTTGATAGAGGAACTGGAAAAGCTTGTGCGGGACACAACAGAGTCACACTAGCATTAACGTAAGTACTGAACCCTCTAACATTATCCATGGTAGGAAATTTCGGGGGAACTCTTCCTACTGGCTCTAGATAAACATACGAATAAGTATATATATTATAATGAAAAGACATTTACACTATGAATTACCTGAATATTGGAACGGGAAAAGCTTGGGCCATACATAGCATTGTGCAAGTATGGTTTAATAACACTTCCGAAATATCGATTACTTTACTTGCTACTTTTGGAGCAGCAGTGCCCATAGGTTCTAAAGAAAAATAAACGACTGAGTTAATAAACTAGTGGATATAATACCTGAAGGCTGGGGCAGGGTAAGCTTGCGCGGGACACAAAAGTGTGACGTTATCGTCTTCCTTAGTATCGAAGGCTCGACTTTTGTCGCTAGTTGTAAATTTTGGCGAGACTCGACCGACAGGCTCTAAGAATAAATTGTATATTATGAATAATTTGTAATACCAACAAACCAATTACCTGAACATAGGGACCGGGAAAGACTGCGCGGGGCACAATATCGTTAAACTCGTGTTAAACATAGCGCTGAAGCTTCTTGAGCTATCCATCGAAGGAAATTTTGGTGAAACTCGGCCCACTGGCTCTAAAGAAATAACATTTATGGCTATACATATATTGAAATACCTGAATAATGGAGTCGGAAACGCTTGCGCCGGACAAAGCAATGTCACATAGGTTTTAGACGAAAAAGTAAAGCTGCGACCGGTTTCCATCGATGGAAATTTCGGTGATACTTTTCCCATTGGTTCTGTTCATAAAAATATTTTATAATATATTATCTTTGGGAATAAATTTCGTTTATTAAATAGAAAACCAAGGAAATAATATATTGTTTCGTAAAAGTTTAGACGCAATTCTACGCGTACATTTTAACTTACCTAAACATTGGGGCAGGAAATGCTTGCGCCTGACACAAAAGAGACATGCTTTGATTGCTTTCAAAATTAAAAAGTCGACTTTTTTCTAAGCTCGAAAATTTTGGTGATACTTTTCCCATGGGTTCTGGATCAAAAGGAAAACAGCTTATATATTCTAAATCATAATTAATTTACTTCTCCTTGGAAATATATTATTGTTTATAATGCTACAAGTGTTTAATGCTCTTTAGCTAAAACAGGACCTCAATATAACTAAGTACCTGGAAATTGGAACTGGAAACGCCTGCGCGGGACATTGCAATGCGAATGACTCATTATTCTTCACTCCTATCATCGTTCCCATCACAACCGATGCAAATTTAGGCGGTACGCGTCCCACTGGCTCTACAGAAGCAATGGAATATATTGATTTTGTTTGATTGAGCAAAGTTACCTGAACAGTGGGGTTGGGAACGCTTGAGCAGGACACTGCAACGCGTAAGATTCGGCTTTCTTAACTTCAAACATGGTCCCCGTTAAGACTGTTGCAAACTTGGGAGGTACACGGCCGACAGGCTCTAAAATCCATTATTTTTCCTTAGAAATAGGGAAATTTGGTAAATTAAAAGTTACCTGAATATGGGGACAGGAAAGGCCTGCGCGGGGCAGAGTAACGTAAACGACTTATCCAAAGTCGTTATGAACGTGATGCTCACTTGAGATGTTGACAGTTTAGGTGGCACGCGCCCTATTGGTTCTGAGGAATACGCAAAATACGCGGATTTAACTTTAAAGTTCACCTTACCGGTACATAGGCGCAGGGTATGCCTGTGCAGCACAGAGAACGGCGAGGCTGGACGACTCTCTAAACAGGAAGCCACTGGTGATCTGCGCGCTACTTGGAAACTTCGGAGGCACGCGGCCTACCGGCTCTGCGCATGTTGGGAGAAGGTGAATTTACGAAGATTGCCCACAAACTTACACACTTACTTTTTAAAAAATCCTATACATTCCTACACAATACTTTATATATGTAAGGCTGTCAAAACATTCGCGAATCCAGGCTCTGCAGGATACCCTATCCCAACATTCAGGCAAGTTTTTATTCCTAAATGATAAGTATAAACAAGCGCGTTTGTTCATTTGCTTATACTTTTTAACAAAGTACAGACAAAATAATCTTTTTTAACGTTTTACTTGTTGAAATCATTTTAATAAAATCTATTAAATGCTTAATACGGTTTATCAAATCCAAACTAGAAAAGGTTATGTTGTCAGTTTACTCGTGCAATAAACTTTTTATAGCATAATCAAGGGAAATATTTTCAGTTTTATGAGGATCACACTGCTGAAAATATTTATCAATATTCATTAAATTAATATTTAAAATAACTGAAAACATTTCTCTTTTTATTACACATTAAGTACACAAAAATGATTTGTTATATGTAAAAGATCTTGCAGTGAAAATAAAAACAAGGTTCTGTCTTCAAGCAGAAAAAGAAAAATATATATATTATGATTAAAAAATATTTTTATTCTATACTCATGGTTTCTTGTAGTCACTGTAAGATAGTTATTATCATTAAAAGCGCCATGAATTCACTTACTTTATAGGAATCACTTAACGATTATAACAATTTTAAAATATTTAATAAAGTAAAACGAAATCGGTGACACAAGATTTAATCGTTATGATTTAATGGCGCTCTGTCACGAATTTAAAAAAATTTACTCACCTGTAATAACCAGGCGTCCTTTCGTAGCTGATAAACGAGTTTCTCCAGTGAGTCTGTGTTTAGTACGACATTGATACGATTTGTAACCATCCTCGGGTCCAACATCACGAATATGTAATTCTCCGGATGGAAGAACTAAGTATTTTCCCTCTACAAAAAGAATAAAATGTTGTAAATATTTGTTAATGGTAAAAAAACTAAAGCTCAAAAACCTTTGCACGCATTTTAAAAATATAAATATGCAACGCAACATAAGGTTGCGATTTACTTAAAAATTGAATGACATGCATTAACCTAAGGAAGGAGGAAATAGGACTAAGGTAGGCCGTTAGGCCTATGGAATGGACAGGAACCAAAAATAAGGAACAAACCCTCAGTAACAATACGATATACATGACGGTTTAATACCGTGTAGGAAGACAACTTAGGAATTTTAATAATATTCATACCCTCAAAGTTCTCGTTAGATTCGAGTTTAATCTCTAACTCTTCTTCACCTTCACTGATAATCCAAGAGATGACAGTAACATATTCTGAGACAAAACTCGGTATGTGGCATTTCAAAATAGCTGCATTGCCTCTTAAGACATATTCCTCCATCAGATTTACAGCGTACGCTTGGGAAACCACTGAAACATGGGTATCCAACATCAAAAAGGGGGAAACAGATCTTGAGGAAATCATTGTATAAACTATAAAAAGGCATATTAATTGTAAATGCCCTTAGAAATAAAACGGAATAACATTATGTTTACGGTCAAATGGAACGGTGTAAGGATATTGTAGAGGACCAGCAAGGTTTATATTTTTATACATTGTTCGATTAATAAGAATACCTAAATTTTCGGAATCACTAATTTTAATTTCTTGTTCATTATCATCTTCAGAGATTATCCACGAACTCACTGAGACATATTCTGCGACAAAACTTGGAATCTGACATTTTAAAATGGCCGCGTTGCCTCGCAAAACATATTCTTCCCAGAATTTAACGTCATATGCTTGAGAGACGACTGAAAATACAACAATTTTTTTGGTGTTTTAAACTGAGGAATTAGCTCAGTTGTCAAACAACAACTTAAACATTTTAATTTAGACTAAGAATTCAACAGGGCTTATTTAGGAATAAGTAGGATATAACAGGATAGACGACCTAATACGGTATACCTAAGTTTAATTGAGAATCAAAATGTATATCCATTTCATCAATATCGCCTTCTGATATTATCCAAGAAGTAACCGTTACATATTCGCTGACAAAACTTGGAATTTGGCACTTTAAAATAGCAGCATTACCACGTAATACATTTTCTTCCCAAAGATTTACAGTGTACGCTTGAGAAATCACTAGAAAATAAGGATTAAATTCAAACATAAATAATCGAATCGAAAATCGATAAGTATTGATTATCATAATATTATAAAATTAAATGGCATCCTCGTACACTATTGCAAAAAACATAAAGAGGAACAGGAAGTCGGATTTTTGTGCTGAGATTTCCAATATACCTAGGTTTGAAAGTTCAGTAAGATTAATTTCAAGTTCCTCAATGTCCCCTTCTGAGATTATCCAAGAAGATACAGTTACATACTCTGCTACAAAACTGGGTATATGACATTTAACAATCGCAGAGTTTCCACGGAGAACATTTTCTTCCATTAAATTTACAGAATAAGCTTGTGACACAACTGTAACAACACATAATTCCTATGTTCGAAATTCTATTTTTAATTTTCATATTTTCAGGAAAACAGGAATATATAGGAGTCGTAAAATATCTTGCAACCAAAAATACCCGATACATTGGATTCAGCCTTAATTTCCAATTCATCTATATCGTCTTCAGAAATTATCCAAGAGGATACGCTTACATATTCGGTTACAAAAGTTGAAATATGGCATTTTAATACTGCAGCATTTCCACGCAAAACACTCTCTTCCATTAAATTTACTGTATATGCCTGTGACACAACTGCAATTAAAAACGTACGAACATGTAACTTGATCACATAGGAGTTTTACTGGATGCTAGGATAAGGAGACAATATATGTTTGATATGGATATACCCTCTTGATTAACACTGTCATTTATTTTAATCTCTCTCTCATCGTCATCTTCCGAGATAATCCAAGAAGCAACGGACACATACTCTGTCACGAAACTGGGGATGAGGCACTTAAGTATTGCAGCATTTCCTCGTAACACATTTTCTTCGACTAAATTAACTGTATAGGCCTGAGACACAACTGTAAAGTTGAAACGTATACAAAATTGTATCAAAATGCACGAAATGATGAATGGGAGGGGAAGAATTGGAGGCAATATTTTATTGCTGGTACCCAGGTTAATATACCATAATTTTCGTTCGCCAGGTATTCGCCCTCTTCAGAATCATGCCAGGACATTACATAGACATGTTCAGATACAAAAGAAGGGATATGACACTTAAACACCGCGGCGTTACCTCGTATTACGTAGATATCGTATACTTGAGATTCGTAGAACTGGTTAACAGCTGAAATATTATATAACATATAGTTTATTATAATAAAAAAACAGATCTCAGGGATTTTGTGGAGAGCGGATAGGAACAATTGAGGACACGCGGGCGCTCTCTATTACCGTAATTGCCCTCGGAGCCACTTAACGAAAAAACAGGGAGGGACTCATCGTCCGTTACCCATTCCACAACTTGTACGTAATCTGCCACAAACGATGGAATTGTACATTTGACAATAACAGAATTGCCACGCAAAACATCTTCATCAATAACACGAGGTTCGTAATTCTGGTGTACGACTGTGAATAAAATTTCCTTTAAGTACATAGTAGTCATAAGACAATTTTTTTTCAAAGGATAGGAAGATGGGTTCTTTTAAGTTTATTTCATGGAGTGATACCGGAATCAATATTTGGATTTTCCTCTGCAAGAACTGTCTCATTATCCATAATCCAAGCCACAACATTAACGAAGTCAGCAACAAATGATGGCACGATGCATTTAAGAATAGCAGTGTTGCCTCGCAAAACAAATTCGTCGTTTACCCTAGCCTCGTAAGTTTGTAGCACGGCTGCGATAAAAGAAAAAATGCAATGGAAGTAGGAATTAGGAAAAATGTCACTGTGAGGCATTACCCTCGCTGTGGCCGGGATAATAAGTGCCTCCTTCGCTATCCGTCCACATTTCAACGTAAACAAAATCTGAGACAAAACTCGGTACTTCGCACTTCATTACGGCTGCGTTGCCGCGGATAACATATTCGTTGTCGGCTTCGGCCTCGTACGACTGAGATACAACTAATAGAAAATTTGTAGTTAATTTGTGTCTGTATACAAAAAAACATATGATTAGGATATCTGGAGAGGATAATAATTAGTGGTTCATATCGTGGGAGTATACCATCGCTTATGTTTGTGTGATTCATAGTTAGTATTTGCCCGTCGTCCATAATCCAAGCTTCCACGTGCACGAAGTCACTAACAAAAGATGGAATCTTGCACCGAACAATAGCAGCGTTGCCTCTAATCACGTACTCGTTTTCGGCTTCGGTCACGTAATACTGTGACACAACTGAAGAATATCAATTAGACTTTATTGGACATGATAGGTGGCGGGTGTAAGGAACGACGCTAATGCGGGAAGTAAGCGTTTTCATTGTTTATTGAAGCCTTTGTTACCGAGGTCTTCGGAATAATTTATCACTGTTCCTTCTTCATCGATCCATGCTTCCACCTTGACAAAATCCGAAACGAACGATGGAATCGAGCATTTTAAGACAGCAGCGTTTCCACGTATGACGTATTCTGTGAGAATCTCAGCTTCGTAAAATTGATTTACAACTGCAAAATATGCCAGGAGTAACTTTTAAAATAATATATAAAAAGGAACTGGACTGTGGCGGACAAATGATAAACTAATAAGAGAAAACTATTAAAGAACTCTTCCCACCCGTATCATTATTTAGTAAATATGTATCCCCGTCAGAGGCAACCCAGGCTTCTACTTTGACAAAATCAGCAACGAACGAAGGGATTTTACATTTTAATATAGCCGTATTTCCTCGAATTACGTATTCGGAGACCACTTCGGCTTCGTAATATTGAGTAACAACTGAAATATGCATAATATATTTTCAAATAGGCGAGGAAAAGGATATCTATTATAATAAGGAGGGCGGACTTGTGTAGCTTCCAGCTTTATAAATAAGGTATATACCATTTCCCTCTTCATTTTCAGCAGGAGTGAATGCGTTGCCAGATTCATCGTGCCACGAGACAACGCTCACGAAGTCCGCCACAAAAGACGGTATGGAGCACTTGAGGATAGCCGAGTTGCCGCGGATCACATATTCATTGTTAACTTCTGACTCATACTGTTGTTGAACCACTGAACAATTTTATTTATACTCTTTAGATGGATTAACTGGTGAAGGATTTATGGAAAGTTATTATTTTAATTGGACTACTGAAAGGAAGTAACCATAATTTTCTCCAGGATAGAAGTCTTCATTTTCATCGGTGTGCCATGAGAGAACTTCTATGAAATCGGCAACGAAAGATGGCACCTGGCATTTCAGAATTATACTATTCCCCATAATAGCGTATTCCTTGTTGACATCAGTGTCATATTGCTGGGCGACCACTGCCGTGTTTTAGTTATAAATATTAGCTAAATAAAGCATTTTATGATAATAGTGATGATAATGTTTTCCTGTTCATTATTGATAACGACAACTTGTTAATTTTTTCGACAGTTAGTAACTGCGTAGAACAAACTGTAGGTGATACGCTTACAATATTTACATACACAGTTAAAATTAAAAACCCATTTACGCTTTATTTTATAAGGCACGTAAGGGTGATATGGTCACCTTAAGCTTCGTCGTCCTATAAAACCAAAACTAGGAGGACGACAAAAACAAAAACACAAGTCGTATACTATGACTAATATATTTAAAAAAAAAAACAAGCTTTGCTTTCGAAAAAAAATTCGAAAAATCACCATAAAAAACAGATAATGACCATATTCAGTATGTCAAGCGTTAAAATGGCGTCGATAAAGTAGCGACATTTTGAACTTTTATTATTTGACGAAGGGCCTGCACTCACAGACGGCACGGCATGGCACGGCATAGCACGGCATAACACTGCGTAGCAAGGCATACTTCGTCATGCCGAAAGATCTTTTGGCAAACAAGTCAAGACACTCGTGCACCGGGTGCACGTGTCGCTGAGATTGCCGCCGCAACGAGTCAGATATTCAACCTTGTTTCAATTACTTAACACTTTGTCTATCCCATAGAATGCCACGACGCGCCGTGCCGACGCATCCCTTGTGATGCCGTGCCATGCAGTAGCAGCCGCGGCGTCACGCGAGACGTTTCTGTCGATTCGTGTTAAAATAAAGGAATGTCAGTGCTAAGATCATTAAAATAACGTCCAAAATCTTTTTTCCCCGCGAAAAAAATCTTTTGGTACGCCTTGTCATGCCGTGCCCTGTGTGAGCGTAGGCCCTAACTGAGAAGATCTGTCGTATCAAAGAACCAACTATGCAAACAAGACCATATTACCCTCACGTACGCTAACAACGGAGACCCGAAAACAACCAATGTGCATACTAGAACATATTATAATCCGGCTGCATTCTGATCCAGCCAGGACCGACGACATGGCAGTAGTTATTCTGACCGTCAAGCTAATTACCAAGTTCATAATAACTTAAATGCTACAAAGTATTATAAATCTACTGTTGACCCGCAAGCTAGTAAAATAAAAATAAACAGCAAAAATACATGTAAAATATTATTACAAATATTGTAAAATGTTGTTTTCTTTTATTTCCAAAGAAAACAAAAATACTCTAAAGTTCGAAGTCTATAATTCTAATTATTGAGACCACACGAGTTGATTTTGATAGTGAAAAAAATAATTCAGAGTGATTAACCATAATACAATATCGGCGTTCATAATATTTATTTAAAAACAATACTTCCATTCCATTATAGCCTATCAAAATCCTCACCTAAGAGGGATATTTGTCATGGCTGCGACGCTTTGCAAGCGGGATGGTAATCGAAGAAGTTTATTATTTTGGATGACAAAAAGAGGTAATGGTTTATCTAACACCACCGCTATACGGCAATTCTTTCTTATGTTCTTTTTTATGTTCGTGTATAAAAATATAAACTATTATATAATTAATTCTTCGTTTATAGATTGCTTAGCCGTGTAGTGGCGGTTGAGAATATCCACTACCCCATATCTTCCCGTGGGTGTCGTAAAAGGCGACAGAGGGACACAGGCAGGAGATGGGCAGCAGCATCTTCCTGATAACAACTGTGACGTAATAAAAAACTGCGGTTGCCAACCCGCTCGCCAAGCGTGGCAACTATGGCAAATACCCCCCAATGAATAAATACACAAACAAACGGCCCCCAGTCCCCGGCGGCCCCGCTATTCCTGGCTACGGTGGCGACCATGGTAACGGCGGGGCAGGGGGTGCTAAGAATCTCCGGTGGAGGTTCGGTTGCCACCTACGACGACTCGACCTGGCAACATATAACGCACGCACCCTGAGGACTGACGAGAAGATACTAGAGCTGGAAGAAGAGGTAGACAAGTTGCGCTGGCATATTATTGGATTATCCGAGGTCCGAAGAGAGGGGGAGGACACGGCAATCCTCGAGTCCGGCAACTTGTTCTATCACCGGGAGGGCGACCATCTGTCCCAAGGAGGTGTCGGATTTATCGTCCACAAGTCTCTCGTCAACAACGTTGTAAAGATTGGGAGTGTGTCGACGAGGGTCGCGTACCTGATACTCAGAATCACCAAACGGTATTCGCTGAAGGTCAT
The DNA here is from genome assembly GCA_907164705.1 of Parnassius apollo. Lineage (NCBI taxonomy): Eukaryota > Metazoa > Arthropoda > Insecta > Lepidoptera > Papilionidae > Parnassius > Parnassius apollo. The sequence goes on from CAJQZP010000816.1 coordinate 798,531, forward strand.
TCAGGTTTACGCACCAACCTCGGCACATCCCGATGAGGAGGTGGAGGAAATGTATGAGGATATTTCCAGAGCCATACATTCCTCCAAAACCCACTACACGGTGTTGATGGGAGACTTCAACGCAAAACTAGGCACAAGAGAAAGCGGTGAGCTGAAGGTAGGGAAATTTGGAGTAGGGCAACGGAACCGAAGGGGTCAGCAGCTGGCCGACTTTATGGAGAAAGAGGGACTCTTTATGATGAACTCTTTCTTCCAGAAGCGGCCCCACAGGAAGTAGACCTGGTCGAGCCCCGACGGTTCGACAAAAAATGAGATTGACTTCATTATGACGACCAGACGCCAACTGTTCAGTGATGTCTCAGTGATCGCAAGGGTGAAAACTGGCAGCGATCACCGAATGGTTAGAGGCACACTGAACCTAAACGTTAAGTTGGAGAGGTCTCGTCTAATGAAGTCAACGCTCCGTCCCCCTCGTGCTCTAATCCAGAATCCCGAAACCTTTCAGCTCGAGTTACGTAACCGCTTCCAGTGCCTAGAAGATTGCAATGCAGTGGACGATATGAACGACAAGCTCGTGGAAACTGTCCATGCGGTCGGAGCTAAGTTCTGCAAGACCCGCCGCAGAAGAACACAAAAACTCTCCGATCACACTCTTAATCTCATGGCTGTTAGACGGGAGATGAGGCTGCAATCGTCAACAGATTTGACAGCATACAGGCAACTGAACAGACAGATCTCCAAATGCATGCGGCGAGACTTACGCAACTTTAATACTTCTCGTATTAAAGAAGCGATCGAGCGGAACCAGGGCTCCAAAGTCTTTGCCAGAGATCTGTCTGCCAGAAAGAGCCAACTGTCAAAGCTGAAGACTGAGTGTGGCAACATCGTTTCCGGGACACCTGAGATTTTGAGTGAGATTGAGAGGTTCTATGGGCAGCTGTACACATCATCGTTGGAGCCACACGTAAGTGTGAGTAACGATCCAAGAGCAAGTCTTATCCGACACTATTCCGATGATATCCCGGACGTCAGTCTGAGCGAGATTAGAATGGCTCTCCACCACCTTAAAAACGGCAAGTCCCCGGGCGAGGATGGAATTACAGCGGAGCTTCTGAAAGCGGGTGGAAAACCGGTACTTGAAGTCCTTCGGAAGCTCTTCAATTCCGTCCTCCATGGTGGCACTACTCCGGAGGCGTGGAGCAGAAGTGCGGTGGTTTTGTTCTTTAAGAAAGGCGACAACGCTCTCTTGAAGAACTACAGACCGATTTCCCTTCTGAGCCGCGTCTACATGCTATTTTCGAGAGTCATTACGAATCGTCTCGCACGCAGACTCGACGACTTCCAGCCTCCCGAACAAGCCGGTTTCCGAAAAGGCTTCAGTACCATAGACCACATACATACCCTGCGGCAGATTGTACAGAAGACCGAAGAGTACAATCTGCCACTTTGCCTGGCATATGTGGACTATGAGAAAGCCTTTGATTCCGTCGAAATTTGGGCGGTGATACAGTCCCTTCAGCGGTGCCAAGTTGACTGTCGGTACATCGAAGTGCTGAAGTGTTTGTACAGTAGGGCTACGATGGCTATCCGAGTACAGAACCAGAGTTCGAAACCTATCCAACTGCAGAGAGGTGTAAGACAGGGTGATGTTATATCCCCGAAACTCTTCACCGCTGCGTTGGAAGACGTTTTCAAGCTACTGGACTGGAAAGGATACGGTATTAACATCAATGGCGAGTACATCACTCACCTTCGATTTGCCGACTATATAGTCATTATGGCAGAATCGCTGGAGGACTTAAGCATTATGCTCAATGACCTCAATAGTGCCTCCCAACGGATAGGTCTTAAGATGAACATGGACAAAACAAAGATCATGTTTAATGTCCATGTCACACCTATGCCGGTAGTGGTTGGGAGCACTATGCTCGAAGTTGTTGACGAGTACGTTTACCTGGGACAAATAGTCCGACTAGGTAAGTCCAACTTCGACCGAGAGGTCAATCGACGGATTCAACTCGGCTGGGCAGCGTTCGGGAAATTACGACATATCTTTTCGTCAGGTATACCTCAATCTCTAAAAACTAGATTGTACAACCAGTGCGTGTTGCCAGTGATGACTTACGGATCTGAGACGTGGTCCTTCACTGCTGGCCGTATGAGAACGCTTAAGGTCGCTCAGCGAGCTATGGAGAGGGCTATGCTTGGAGTTTCTCTGCGTGATAGACTCAGAAAGGAGGATATCCGCAGTAAAACCAGAGTGATCGACATAGCCCAACGAATTAGTAAGCTGAAGTGGCAATGGGCCGGCCATATAGCTCGAAGAACCGATAACCGATGGGGAAGAAAGGTTCTCGAGTGGCAGCCTCGTACCGGTAGGCGTAGTGTAGGGCGACCCCCACTAGATGGAGTGACGACCTGGTAAGACATGCAGGAAGTCGATGGATGCAGGTGGCTCAGGACCGTGCTTTGTGGCATTACTTGGGGGAGGCCTATGTTCAGCAGTGGACTTGTGAAGGGCTGTAATGATGATGATGATGAATGATTATAGATTGCTGATTTAATCTTTAACATTTACACATATTTTGACATGATATTGTAAGAGCGCGGTTATTTGATGATATAAAATAATTTAGAAACTAAGATATACCTAATAAAAACTAGGGATTGTTTTAAAAAGTGACAACTTGATTAAAAGTGCAGCTGCGCCTAATAATATTAAATTGACCTTTTGCTCCCAGTTATAAAGGGCAGCACCCTACGACGTGGCGGCTCATTCATACTTAAAAAGAAAGACTATCTGAGTATGGTGACTTATGATTATACATACAATGATTGCAATAAACTGTGAAGAAACAAATCCTCAATACCCGAAATGTAAAAAGGTTTCTTATTACATATAAATTAATATCCGTACGTTAACTCTCCTATAAACAGAGAGAAAAAAATATAGTTAGATACAAAATACTAATTTATTTATAATAAAACTTACATATTATTTAGTATATTTTTTTTCGTTTAATATTTAATTGCTTGGTTTTTTTGAAAAGTTTTTATAGCAATAAAAAAAGTAATAACAAGAGCTTCCATTATTCTAAGTTCAACTATGCAGTATGCAGCATGCAGTATGCAGCACATAACCATATCAAATAACTAACGAAACGCAGGTCATAGGTCGCTACACGAAGTCACATTACGTCAGAGTTTTTAATTTTTGATTATTAAAATATACCACTAAAAAAGCAATTTTTTTATCGGAATCCCTCGAAAACGGCTCCAACGATTTTTATAAAATTTTGTGTGCAGGGAGTTTCGGGGGCAACAAATCGATCTAGCTAGGATATATTTTTAGAAAATGTCTTTTTGTCCGTGTTTGTAGGCAATGAAAAACTGTCTCCGTTTGAATGCTAATAAAACTAAGGTTCTGGTATTTGAAAAGGACGAAGAGAGAACGAAATGTGAAATATGGGTAAATCAGGAACGTCTAGGACAGGTAAATGAAATTGTATACTTGGGGAGTGCTTTCAGCCGGGATGGAAAAATGTGATTTAGATGTGGATAGCGCGTCGCTGCCGGAAACAAAGTCAATGGTGCCCTGAATGCATTAATCAAAAGGCAAGGCGTGGTGAAGAGTGCACGCCTTGCAATATAACGCAGTGTTGGTACCGACTTTGTTATATGGCAGCGAAACGTGGGTATGCCAGAAGAAGCATAAAAGCAAGTTGAATGCAGTGGAGATGCGATCTCTTCGTAAAATGTGTGGCGTTACCATAGCCGATCGAAAGCGAAACGAAGAGATTCGCAATATGGCAGGATTGAAAGATGACCTTATCACAAAAATTGATAGGGGCGTACTCCAATGGTTTGGGCACGTTGAGCGAATGAGTGAAGACCGAATGGTGAAGAAAATATATAGAGCGAAAGTAAATATTAAAAGGTGTCGAGGTAGACCGAGACTAACTTTCGAAGACCATGTGAGCAAATTGCTCGAAGAGGGGAAGGTCAAGAGTACTCGGATACCTAGACGTGCATGTATGAAGAAGTTAATGAACCTGAAAGAAGCGAAAGAGGTATGTATGGATCGTGAACACTTGGCGATCTGTTCTCTCTGGCTACCCCGTTAGGGATTGTGCGTGAAGATAAGAAGTAGTAAGTAAAAACTACTACAATACCGTTGTTAGAATAAGAAGATAAATTTTGACAGTTCATTAATGATTACAAATAGCTTAATTGGTGTATTGGGCGGTCACAAAATCGTAATACCTTGGTTCGAGCCCAGATCGACCGACCGACCGACTTTTTTTAATTTTTTTTTCAAGTTTCTTTCTTTTTTGAGAAAATCTATTTTTCGAGACCTTTTTTAGTATTTTTTAAAAATACGAAAATTTAAATTAAACTAATTGCACTCATGATTTTTTATTCAAATAACCAGTTTAGTTTTTTCTATTATGTCGCTAAGATCAAAAAATATTATTCGTATTTCATCAGCATGTAATTTGTATCTAAATAAAATTTCCATAACACACGAATAAAAAAAAACCGAGCTAAAAATACCGAGCAAAGCTTCGTCAACCGGGTACTGTATTTTATTATAATAAGTAAAGTATATATTAAACGAGTATCTACCTATTTTAATGATATGTAGAATATAACATGTCAAACATATTTTTTATACATTAGATTAGATTATATTATATTTATATCATACTATGTATGTAATTGCACCTGTCACATCAAAATCTAATCACTACACGAGTTGACTGGCACAGAATGCCTATAGGCATTACGTACGCCCTTTGTTACCATATCTATAAATTATAAATTAATTAATATATTATATTTTAACCATTCAAAAATTTTAATGTAGAAAGTGTGGTTGTTAATTTCCAGTGCTACTTCATTTTGAGAAAGTAAATTTTTGACTAAGTTTAGTCTTTAAAATAACAGCGTAGTATTCAATAAATAGTATTGTTTAGCCAACAGAGATTCTAGAGATTGTCTTTTATAAGAGTAACCTGAGTATAAATAAATTTTTTGAGACATAAAAAAATAATAAAGAACTTGTAATGAACATAGACTAATATGATTTAAGATAGTAAATTAATTCATTTATGAATATTATATTTTGGACAATAACTCTGAATTAGTTTTTCAATCAATTACTTACAAGTTAGGCTTTGTTAGTTCCATCCTGTAAATAATCATTAAAAAACGCATAAAAGCAAAAAATATAAACAGTGTACGTGTAAATACCTGGTTAACGCCATAATAAAAACTGATATAAGTACTTACATCACTTACATTGATAATTACTTTATTCGTATACTTCTCTAAGGATTAAAAATATTTTTCTAAAACTAAATTACGATAATAATTGATATAATAATATAAAGTTATGATTATAACCAACTACACCTGCAATATTTACGCAATAAACCAACAATATTTATAATGGCATGTTTACGGCACTATAAAGTCCATTACAATCCCAATTACAACTGTAAGTAATATAATAAACATACCCAAATCTTATTCTGCCCTAAATCTGCTGTAAAATTTAATAGGAATGCAGTCAACGCTAACGTTTTACTGCGTTCACCCTTTGTATGATGTTAATATGTCTAAAATATTATTAATAATATAATTTTTAATTTTATTATATAATAGTAATAATTTAATAAGAATCATATTTATAATCAAGCCGTGATAGTTAAGGGACTAAGCGTTCGCTGTAAATTTCACAGTACGCGAGCAACCCGGGTTCGATTCCCACCGGCACCAACAAAATTTTAAGTACTGATTTACTACTTGCTCGGCGGTGTAAGAAAACATCGTGAGGTAACCTGCATGTCTGAGAAATAGGAACAAACATATTCGTGAAATTCGCCTGCACGCGTTGGGGTAGCGCGGCGGACGTTTCCTTGCCCCAAAAACTCTCTTAAAATTGAGAGGAGGCCTGTGCCCAGCAGTGGGACGTATATAGGTTGTATCTATAACTTTAACATATTTATATTCATTTCACCAAAACTTACCAGCTCTCACGTTAACGTCACGGGAATGAATCGTACCAACTGGATTCCTGGCTAAACAGGCATACACCTGAGCGTGAACCTCCTGACGGTAATCTTCAGCACGGAAAGGTGGGAAAACCAGATTTCCGCTGGGCAGAACCTGCATAATGAAAGTATATTAATACATTTATTTAGAAAATATCATCGGAGCCGATAATAATTAAATTGGATTGTTGTAGAGGCGTAAGACTAATCTAGAAATAAATTTAATCTAATCACATCTAGCGGTGTTTTAAATTTAAAGGAAATACTCAGTGTTGTGATTTTTTTAGATAAATGGTTGCTTAGGCTTTATGAATAATCAGTGATTGGTATGACGATGATGATATTAGCGCCCCATTTCGCAGAGAGAACATTTCGCAGAGGCAGCTTTAAGAAAATCATCTTTTCAAAATAACAGCTTTTTACTAAATGTATATATAAAAGTATAATAATAATGTCCTCCAGACCGAATTCCGGCCACGGCGGCCTGCCTCAACGGAGGCTAGCCATCGGCGCAGGACAGGATTATAGTGCCCAAGTGTATGCGCAAGCACAGGTGCACTCTCTATTCTCTCACTCTCATAATCCGATGGGACGGTACACCGACACGACCGGAGAGAGATCAAGCGCTGGACCAACGGCTTTACGTACTTTCCGAGGCACGGGAGTGAGATACCGCCAACTTAACTTCCTTACTCCGGGCAGCTACTAAGAATTTCTTGACAGAAAAACTCAATAATTGATTTTTTTGGCCCGACCCGGGATTCTAACCCAGGACCTCATGATCAGCAGTCGCACTACTACAACCACTAGACCAACGAGGCAGCAGAAATGAAAGTATATATACGGTACTTATAACAAAAAAACAACCGTTATTGTAATTTTTGTCTGCCTGTCTGTTTTTTTTTTGTTCTGGCTATTATCCGAATCGGCTGGACTGATTTTGTCGGGACTTTCATTGGCAGATAGCTTAGGCTATAATTATTTAAAAAAATAATAATTTCAGCACAAAAAAAAATGAAATCCAATCGTAACAAATTGCACGCGGGCGACGCGACGTCGCGGGTAACACTTAGTAATTAATAAAAACAAACTAACCTGTCGCAGTCCGGGCACATCTCCAACAGCAGTTCCATCAGCTCGTACCCAAATAACGTCGGGGGCGGGGGATCCTCGGGCGGCGCATTCCACTACTGCTCCGGTCGTATTGCTAAAGTCTACTCGGTTCGGGGGTTCCTTCATGAAAATCGGGCCTATCGTTTCATCCTCGCAGTGCACTGCTCCTGCAACAATATTTTATATTAGTAAAAAAGCTCTCGACTATTCTACTCATTTTATTGTAAGTTGCCTTATTTTTATACATTTATATACTTATATACAACGAATTCAGATATTATTTAAATGTGGTAAACAAAGAGTTTATTATTAAATGGAATATTTATGCTGTTTCAAAATATAATATTGATATTTTTAAACACTATAGGAAATCCAAAACCGTAGGGGGGACATACAGGGAAATTGCCTTAAGAACCTTTATCCTTTATGGTCTTTTTACAGAAAATTATAGTTAAGTTTTTTTGTTAAACGTAAGATTTAGAATGAAATTTAGTTTCTATCGAATCATTGGATTTTGTAAAGAACTTTGGATACTGCAAAGAACTTGAACGACTTCCTGCATCTCCTACCAGGTCGTCACTCTATCTAGCGCGGGGCTTCTACACTTCGCGTATCGGAATGAAACTGTCACTCGAGAAACTTTACTCCACATCCAATGGCCAATTCGGTGACCAATCGCCACTTCAGCTCACTTATTCATTGGGCTATGTCGGTTAATGTAGTTCTATTGCGTATATCCTCATTTCTATCTCTACCATAACTGGCTGTACTATCTTGAACTTCCTCATATATTATTTTCTCTTGCCACCCTCAAAAATAACTATTAAACAGGCTTTGGACTAATTTTTTTTATTTTTCTCTGACACAACTTGTCTAATATTGTACAAACATAGGATTGAATGTTTTTTGATTGATGATAATAATATTATATGGGCATTTATAAAATACTTTGACAAAATTAGGCTTATGAACAAAGATTCTGTGGCTATTTGGAATTCATTCGCAGAGCGTCACAGGACTACAAATCATATCATATAAATCATAAAAAAAGTCAAAATTTTTTTAAAGTAGAAAAAATAAATAAACGATTATAAATGGACAATTGCAGCGACGAATTAATCCTTGATACCCAATTACGGCTAGCATGTGTTAGTAGATGATACGGATGTGAAAGAAACGAGAGATTTGTGTCAGGATCATGCCAAATGGAAATCGTAGCCTCGTTGGTTTGTCTAGTATTAAGTTTAACAATGAAATTAATGTTGAACATTTATAAATTACAATTTATAATACATATTATTATAAAGTTTTAATTTAATTTCAATATCTAAAAGGCGTGTTTTTATGTCTAGATTAATAATTTATTAATAACGTTCTTACTGTAATAGGGTAACAAATCGGAATAAAAAAGTAAAATTACAGCCTATATACGTCCCACTGCTGGGCACAGGCCTTCCCTCATTTCTGAGAGGGTTTTAGGGCAGGGAAGTGTTCGCCGCGCTGCCCCCAATGCGTGTTGGCGAACTTCACATGTCTTCGAAATATTTCTTTTTCTTATTCCTCAGACATGCAGGTTTCCTCACGATGTTTTACTTCACCGCCGAGCACGTGGTAAATCAGTTCTTAAAATTGCAATTAACAATTTCATTGGTGCCAGCGGGGATCCGGGCAGATCATCCGGGGATTCGCGTAGAAATCGGAATAATAATCAGAATTAAATTCCGTTAATTAGCCCCTTAAGACACGTTTCGAAGAATAATCCTTAGGGTGGTTTAAACAGAATATAGGTTTGGATAAGCAAGTTTAAAAGTATTTATATATTTATTTTATCTTTACTTCATTCTCTATTAATACACATGAATACGGAGCGCGACCGACTTATAAATTGTAGTATAAAGATTGCCTAGCCTAGGGGGACCGTAGACTTAAGTATATGATACTTGATACTTCTATCTGTGCCAGAGAAAAACGGCCTTTACAGACGAACAGCCTGACGGACGGACAGCAGATTTATCCTACATGGGTTCCGTTTTTATTTCTTTCGAAGTACGGAACCCTAAAATTCATGCTATAAATTTGTTGCATTCAATGCGTAGTATTCGCATCACTAAAATAAACTACCATGTAATCAATGAAAAAAATGAATGAAGAATAGTTTTATTCGTCATTCATAAACTATTCATACATTTTATCAATGAAAAAATGTATGAATAGTTTACAAACATTGACTTCCCGCAATTGTGACGAAAGACAGTGACGGTGACGGAATATACTTACAGGCACAGAATAAATAATAGTAGGTATACTACGTAGTACTTTTATTTATTCTGTGATACTACGTACTACAGGTAGCGGGAGAGGAATTATTAGATGTTCCGTAACAATTTCATTACGATAGCGATGTTTTCTAGTTCTATGCACCAAAAAAAAAAAAAATAACTAAAAAAATAAAACTATGAAAGTACGAATTGTATACATACGCCGTTATTAATAGCTTTTAATTATATGTCCATGCCTCACAAAGAAATACTTGTTTTAATTTTAACTACTACAACAATCGCATAAAATATATGAAATACTTCGAAGACTTGAATACGGTGCATGGATAAGGAGACAAGCCCTATGCACCAGTTGAGATCTCGACCTAGTTTCTAATGGCACCCGCAATAATGATGCTGCATCAGCTACCCGACCTCGATTTGTCTAATGTTTTTAGTGCCCTCTTCTCAGCAAACTAGCGAGTTTAACGAACTAACCCTTAACAAGTTGTTGTTGTATACTACATCAAAATGTAAAGTTAAATTGAATTGTAGGTACACGTGCATACTTTTCGTGAAATATATGGTAAATTAGAACATGTAGGTACCATGTGAAAGCTGTGATAGGTACGGCATAAAAATGAATACGGTATAAATACAGACCAAATTGCTTAAAAGATTACAAAATTGTCTCTAATATAATAATTGTACGATTCAATGAACTAAAACGATCATTAACGGTAAGAAAAACAATTATAAATATTAAAAAAATAAAGCAAATCCTGTGAATGCCAGAACTTCCTTATTTGTTCCCAACATAGGTGGACGATGGACTACTATGAAGTTTGGATTATCGTGGCTCTGGCAGATAACAGGTAACAAAGGCGTATAAAATAGCAACTTAAATTTGTCAAAGTATAAAGCGTAATTTTCACATATTTTCCTCGGAATAATAATAGAAAACACGTCCATCCGTTGCCAGACACACATCGTGACAACCCCGTGCCAGACACCCTTAAACTTAAACAAATTGTAACTGTACTTACGATATAGTATAAAAGCTGAATTTTATATATGTTACTTAGGTAACTATTATGGTCGCCACACACGGTCAGTTCAAACGATCATTCCAACTGATTAGTTCAAACTAAAACTGTTGATATCTTTTAAAATAATGGATTTTTGATATATCGATAAATAAACTTATAGGTATATAAAACTCCGATATTGATATATTTATAATTATAGATATATCGAAAATTCAATATTTAAAAAAATATCAACAGTTTTAGTTTGAACCGATCAGTTGGAATGATCAGTTTAACTAACCGTGTGTGGCCTCCATTAGAAGATGTTTCCTTAGTAGCCAGACAATTTCGACAGTTCCAGCACCTGGCCAGACAAACATATAATAGGGTAGCTGAAGGTGCGGGCGCGAGGCAATATACATCCGAGTGAGGTAGGTAGCTATTTGGATTGATCGGATTAATTTTAATATGTTATTTAAAGAGTTATTTAAAAAATCGATTTTTAAAAACTATTGACTATAATACACAATATAAGAATTAGTTTAAGAATATTTCGTATTACATGTCTTTAACGACTACGAAAAGTGGTGACGGTATAAGAGAATTCATTACTCTGGTGACAGAAAGAAAAGAAGGAAAGAAAGAAAAAAAGACCTTTATTCACTGGAACTGTAAACATCACAAAAATAAAATAATAAACAGTTAAACGTTAGCAGATTAATATTACGAGTGATCGAGTCAGTGAAAAGGTTATGACTCAGCGTAATGCTGCAGGGTAACCTACAGCGCTGATGATTCTGACACATGTACTCGTTCGTCACCTAAGCGTGTAAGCGAGAAATCTGGTACTACGATCGCCAACCCACCTCTCAAGCACGTCTATAAAGACAGTTGTTCTTAACTGGTGGTCCTTGGACTGTTGGTGGTCCCTAAAGGCAACCGAAGGGGCTCGTGAAGGCATCACATTATTCTCTCACATTTAGAAAAGTATATAGGTAACATACCTGGAGATAATGATCAGTATAAAAATACTGCTAATTTGTATCACAAAACAATGTGTTGAGGGTGCACAATAACACTTTTTTCCACATAAATTTTTGTATGGTTAAAATTTTAGAACAAATTTAAAAATCATCTATAATATTATATTCTATTTAAGAGTTAGTGGTTCGGGGCAAGATAAAAAATCGGTTAAATGATCCTTTATACATAAATGTTTAAGAACCACTGAGCTAGACTGTTTGTTAGACTGTCATTAAGAGCGATTTACACTTCGACAAGTACAGTAGCGAGTTAACTTGCGAACCTGGCGAGTTAAGTTTGTACCTCGTTTGAACGGCAATAAGCGAGTTAAGTAGCAATTAATGAATTAAGTTGAACGGGATAGCTGGTCGAGCTATTTTTCGGCGTGTTAAGTGCGAGATAAACGTCTCCCGCCACCCGCAACAAAACTCGCCATTCGTGTAAACGAGCGAGTTTAGTTCAGCATAAGTTGACAGGACGCAACGTTTGCGCGTCAAAACGTACAATTGTACTTTTATAATTAAACTCGCCATAAAGTTTGTATGATACTGTTTATTGAATATTTATACGTTTTATATTGAGTTTTAATAATAAAATGGACGGAAGATATCACGTATAAATTTGTACAGGAGTATTTAGAACACGAATGTTTATATAATAGTAGAAGTTCAAATTGTAAAATTAAACCTGTTCGAGCTGCTGCACTCATGAAAATTCTTAAAAAACTTCTTTAACAACAACCATTAATACTTCTCTGACTGGATCATTTAATTCTTGACGTAATCCTAGAACCATCTTATACGAAAACCGGAAAAATTCTGTAGTCTTGAAACGTCATACTCCACAACTACTGAACTAATGTCCTAAATCTCACGAAGACCTGCCTAGTCCTACTTAACCGTTTAGTGTCAACTGTCCTGTAACTAAACTTGCTACTGTACTTGTCGAAGTGTAAATCGGTCTTTAGCCAGGTTTGATTGGTTGAATGGTCGCCGCACGCCCTACCAGGCGTCTACTAATTTTTGATTGAATTTTATCATACCAAGATTTAGTGCGAAATTGGTGAGTGAGGAAAGAAAAAAAATGTTGCACAGTAGGTACTTTAATGGCAATGTGGTTTTTGGGTGGATATAGGCTGTATTCAAGCTAACAGTCTCTCCTCAAAAACACCAATACTGTCTGGGTTTAAGATGCGATTCCTATTTCAAGATTAAGTGACTTATTGGTGACTGCCATTACGTATCGCTCCAATAGAACTGAAGTTAATCATAATATATACCTTAGGGTGAATTTTGACTTGAAGATTACTTATAATAGAATAACTCCAGAACTCCCGCTTAGTTAGTTAGTTTTAAAAGCAGGTTAAATTTATCAATTAGAACTTAATAAAACTTTAACTTAATCGCTACGCGTACGAAGTTATTAGTAACGTAAATTTGTATTTTAATGCAAATGACAAATTAATGGAATAAAATTCAGGATATCTTTGGAGAGTTTGAGGACATTTATACGATAAGAATGAAGAAAAATTCAAACCCAGTGTTACAAAACGAAAAAATTACAACTCTGACACGAAAACAAAAATTTTAAGTAGGTATAGCACAAATATTTAATTCCGTTAAGTTCGAGCCGAAAAAAACAAGGCGCTGATAACGCCATGTAACTCAATCGTCGTTCTTGCTTATGAATGTTTAATGCAGTAATGAGGTAATAAGTGTTAAGAGCTTAGGGCCGCCATTCGTCCGAGTTTCCTCGGATTTTTCTTAGTTTAGATTTGCCTGGGCATAGGGTGACGAACAACTTCTTGCCCCGATTTATTTTAATTATGGGAAATAAAGGAGGGCCTAATATGTTCTCTACAACCTGAGTGTATGATATGATCTCCAGCTGGGGATTAGGATTACTGCCGTCATTTCCTTCTCGCCTTTCCTTCAGTTACACCTGCAATGGCTCTAGTAGAAGTCAATAACCCGTGCTCCCTGTTCATTAATTCTGACAAGACCAAACGAAAAATCTCGACAGTTTGCTTCCTACTGTCGAGGTTGTTCGTCTGGTCTTGTCAGAATTAATGAACTCCTACACCCGTTTTACCTCTTTATAAAAAAATTCTAGACCAATGTACCCTCAACATAACAAACCTCAGTTCAACGAATTACTTGATATAACGAATATTTACTTGTTCCCTTCCGATTGGTTATGATTTTCAATTTTCATACGAAATGAATAAATGTGTTTATCGTCCGCAGTCTACAGTTGGCGCTTACTATCGGGTTATTTATAAAGTGTATACATGAACAACGAAAATTGATAATTTAAACAAATTTTACATTAGATTTACAACATGACGTGACATGACGTGCCAGATACAGTTCAATGGTGCTGTTTATATTTCGAGGGCATGGTATGTTGTCATAAGTCGAGTCAACATTAATAACTTATTAATAATAAGCTTTAACCATCAGCTGCGTCAGAGAGCAGGTGTTGTCTTCGCTTTAAGTTTGCAGTCACATTAGACTTTTATTAGCGTAGAAATAACCGTAAATAGATTTCGTGGTGTTACGAGTAGAAAAATTCTGATTATTTAAAGAAGTATTTAAAGAAACAAAACAAGAACCAATGAGTATGCATGTCATGAGTAACTAACTTTATTTTAAGTATTAAGTAGAGGTACAACTTACTTCCACTATAAATAGAATAACGAAATTATTTCCCTTAGTACCTAGTTCCTAGGAGGGGAGATTTTGATTAAGCTAACTTCATACATACACTCACCGGCACGGAAACTTGGCCAAGCGGTTATCTCGCGATAGCAAAAGCTTTAAGTGTTTCTGATGAATGTTTGTTATGCAAGTATGTCAAAAAATGTTTACCCTCAAGTTCAAGAGGGTAATTCATCATGTTTAAGTGCACCATGACGAATTCTTTAATTTTTAGTTGAATCGGGTCATTTGAGCGACTAAGTTCACATTTTAAATTTGTGTGTTGTGAAAAGTTTACTGTAAGGTTATTCAATTATTGTGATCTTGTGTCTTAATTAAATAACTAAAGGTGCTTTAAAGCCAATAAATGCCTTTAAAGCACCTTTAGTGCCATTGCAAATGCCATTAACACCAGCACAAGTTGCACAAGCAGTAGCATTAATTGACCAAGGGCTGACACAGCGTGAAGTTGCTATTGTGCTTAACGTACCACGGTCCTCAATGCAGTATTCACTGAAACGATACCAGGAGACAGGACGATCGTTTTATTGTTATGGAGATTTTGAGAAACCGCTACCTGACCGCTGTTGAGATACGCCAGCGGCTCCAAATCGCAAGAGGCGTTAATGTTAGTGAGCGTACGGTGAGAAGACGAATGAAGGAAGTGAATTTAAAAGCTCGTAGACCAGCACGAGGTCCAGAACTTCTCAGACAGCACCGAGTATCCCGACTTCAGTTCGCAAGAGAACATGTCAATTGGACCCACGAGCAATGGGTTAGAGTGTTGTTCACAGATGAGTGTCGAATAGCTTTACGTGCTCCAGACGGTCGAGAACGAGTGTGGAGAAAAAAGAGGAGAGAGGTTTCTACCCATTACCACCACCCAAACTGTGAGTTTCCATGGAGGCTCAATAATGGTATGGGGAGGTGTAAGTTCCGACGCACGTACAGAGTTGGTCATCGTCGATAATCGGCTTACAGCTACTCGATACATCGAGGAAGTTCTTCAGGAGCACGTAATGCCTTATTCGGGATTCATTGGACACGACCAATTCCTCCTCATGCACGATAATGCACGCCCGCACGTCGCACATTGTGTAGAGGAATATCTGGAAGAGGTTGGAATACAAAAATTACAGTGGCCAGCTCGTAGCCCGGACTTAAATCCAATTGAGCATGTATGGGGTATGCTCAAAAGAAAGATAAAGTCCAGCTCCAAACCGCCACAAACTCTAAATGAGCTCCGAAATGCAGCGCTGGCCGCTTGGGACAGCATACCGCAAGTTTGATGTCAGAAACATCATTCAAAGCATGCCAGATCGAATGCAAGCGGTTATCAGGGCTAGAGGAGGAAACACCCGATATTAAAACTGATAGACAATAAAGAAACAGACTTAATTTTTAACTTTGTAGTGTTTTTAAAGTGACAATGGAAAGATGTTAATTTTAGTGAAAACATGTTATCTTGAAAAGAAAAATTTCGGTGAAGTAAACATTAAATTTCTATGTTCTAAAACCATTAGAGACACTTATTGAATGCATCTACCCTTAATTTACTGTTAAAAAAAACGTTTCAGTGCAAATAATCAGCAAATTCACGAGTGGCCAAGTTTCCGTGCCGGTGAGTGTATATAGCGATTTCAGCTGTTAGTTTGGGATACACTGTCAATTTGTCACAAAATTAAAAGAGCATAAGTTTTAAACAAAGATCATATTTTTGTATCAATGGTACCATGTTCTCACTTATTGACTCAATCCATCGGACATCTAAATTTAAGTCAAAATTCAACTTCAACTAACAAGATTTGAATCTAAAAAGAGAACGAACTTGTTAAATAGAAAACTACGTTCTATTACAGTTACAACATATGAGGATACCTATTATAGTAATTAATATTTTTCTGCACGTCGTCTGTCAACCGTGGCATTACGATCGATCGTAAGAAAAGTAAATAACACAACATAAGCTGTACTTATGTACTCTATTTTGTGACATAGCTCTTCAATCTTTATTTGGGTTGAATGGTCTAAGCTATTTAACATTAAACTATTTTGTCAGCTGACGATGATAAAGTAGCCGATTAGTTGGCTAATATTTCTTGAACTTGATTTTTATAAATACACTGATTTCATATACTTTTGTTGCATTTTTATCACAGTATAAAATAGCTTTGTTGGGAATAGTGTAGCTTCATGTATTATCTCATCAGTCGGTCACCCTATCCGTATTATATTGGTCCAAAATACTACAAATATTTAAAATGATGGTGTGAAGCTTTTAGAAAGGAATAGAGAAGAATTTAGTCGGTGTAATAATTCGCTACTATGTAGACAACTTAAACAGTGAAGTAGCTGTGAAAAGCTGTAGCTTCCATGTGGTTATAAGTCTAAATATCAAAATAGTCAATAAAAACAGACTTAATTATCCGAAATGTTTTAAAGCCACGTATAATTTTTTTATATTTTGTTTTATAACAAGTGCGAACAATAAAACATTTGATAAAATATGAAGTCATCAACGCCGACTAAGATTATTCCCATTAGGTGAGAAACAATATTATTACTATTTCTGTGAGTGAGTCATCTTAATTCTCTATCTCAGTAGATAATTAACAGATTGCTGAACCACAGAACATGCTCATTGCTCTCACAATGTATAAAAAAATTATACTTTTAGACACAATACAACAATGCAGCACTAATCCACAATATGATTTTAGAATCAGTGGAGTATAATTATAAACGAAACCATAAATAAAACGGTGTTAAAACTGAACAGTTCAAATACGTACTTCATTGATGTGATAGACTCAATAAGCTCAGGTACGAAAAGCTTTTATACGAATTACTGTTACTGGTCTCAAGGACGACAACAAAAAATAACAACAAACGGAACAAAAACGCGCAGGCGTGGATCGGCGAGGGTCGCCAGACATTCGACGTTCGCAACGGACAGACCATCTTCGGGACAGACTAAATAGATAAATATCTCATTAATTCACAAAATTTAATCTAGCTTAGCATTTCACTTTTATCTATTTTGAAAATTCGGCTAAACGAACTAACGAGTTTAGCTTTAACCAGTTTAGTTTTTTTTTTATTGTAGAAACAAACTCATACAAATAAAAATCAATTTAAGGGTAAGGAAGAGTATAATAGTTTCTTATTTGTTATGTTTATGCGACTACTGTATAATAAAATAGAATTGATTTAAATGCAACACGCGTAAACAAACAGTCGAAGTGGAACATCAACGCTTCATAAACTCAGCAATCCATGGATATGTTCAGCCCTGTACTCCTCCTCCTGGGTCTCCATTACATCAGATTTGACAGGCCACAAATTTTTACAAAGGAAAATCGAAGCCCATCGAAAATAATTCGTGAAGTTATTGAAATAAAAACATTCTAAAAAAAAACTTTCTAAAATTTTGAAAAAAAAATTGGCTAAGTATCCTATGAATCACGTCACAAGATCACGATTGCAAGACCTCAAGTTACTGTGAGCTTATTCTAGGTAGCTTGGTACGAAATTAATAATATTTAAAAGCTAATGGTAATCCGACTTAACTATAACATCAGCAGGATGTCAAATATATCGTGCTTATGAGTGCTGCAAATCACTTAAAACTTCGCAAAAGAAAAATACTTTAGTAAAAATAGCGATTCAATACCAATTTCAAGATCGGGGACAGGTTTCCCTTCTTCCTACAATGTCCGGGATTTTCTTAAAAAAGACTTGGATACGCTATCTGCGTGCGACAGATGTGCGCAAGAAGTCGCTCGTTATTGGTCAGTAACACAGCAGATGCGTTCCACATCTCAAGATGCATAGGGCCGCTTCGAGAATGATTAATAACGCAACTTGTAATGATTTGCTTTGCTGCAAAACTCTACGACAGCGTAAATATTCTTCAGTGACGTCTTAGTTTTTGCTTTTTTTATGATTCGTAGAAAATTGAAATGGAACAGTTTACTATTGTTCTAGAATCTAGATCTAAAGACAAACGAATTAACATAATCGCTCTTATCTATACATATAAATAAAACCGAAGTGTCTGTCTGTATTAACAAAATAAATGCCTTATATTAAACTGAGGGGATTATTTGCATGGCTTTAAGACAAATAACCATATTTAAATTTTTTGCTAGTCAGTCTGTCTGTCAGGGCTAATCATCGGAGTGTCTGAGCCGATGGTAGATAATAAAACTTCACGATTAGATAGAGAAATGCCAGGAGTGATCTGGGCTAAATATTCTTTCCGAAAAAAGAAAAGAACGAAAGGTGCTTAAATCCACATAACGTTGCGATAATAAATCCTTATACAAGCGAAGCGGGACACGGTCGCTAACAAATTAGTACATATTATTTTTATTTGAACAGATTCAAGTATTTTCTACTTTACTATCTTGTTAAAGTATTTAAATTGCCCTACGTAAAACAAAATATAATTAAGACCTCTAATAATCATTATTTTTTTTTGAAATATTAAATATTTTTACCTGTTATTTAAATGTACAATATTTGTCAATAAACACTTTTAAACGCTTTATTAAAGAAAAACTATAAAAAAGGGTTATCATCATATCAAAGAACACATAAATGACGAGTAATAAAATTGAAAATTTTGACTTCAATATGAATAAAATAAGAAGTCGCAGTCAATTAAATACGCATTATTAAGAATAACTCAAAAATAACTGGTCAGATCTTGATCAAATTTATATGGGACCACATGAGAAGCATCAGCTTTCAAATAAAAAGTAGTATGATAAAAAATCAGTTTACCTAAAAAAAGTTCTCAGGTAACACACTTATTAAAAATACAGTTGAATTGAGTACCTCCTCGTTTTTGAAGTTGGTTAAAAACAACCCCTGCGTACATATTAAGGTGATCGCCACCATGCAGGTTCTATTAAAATTAATTTAAAACTTGTACATACAAAATTATTATAAAATGAAATACGTTTAAAAAAAAAGGCTCGCAGGGTTTCTTGCTGGTTCTTCCCAGGACAGAGGTATTTTCAGAACCAATATGGTAACCTATATTGAAAAAAAAATCTATTCTATTCTTAAAATATATCAAAATAAATTAACATACTAATTAGACTGTGCTAATTACGCAGCACGCTCGGGCAACGTTACCGTTACAGCCTGGCAACACACTGTCACTGAACACTGACCACAGCCACCAGTGTTTCCAACATTAAAATCTAGCTCCCGTGGTAGAGAACATTATAATATCGTCAAAACCAGTCAAGTAGGGATTTTCGAGTTTTCATTACCCCTAAATATTAAAAACGAATTGATTTGATATCTATTCTTGACACACATGGATTATTTTTCGGAATTCAGTCTAAAAGAATAACCAACAAACCAAAGTATATGCATACTATAAGCACATATAATAAAGTTTAGTAGCCCCGTTAAAAAATCCGTTAACCGTTAAAAACAATTTTTTCCCGTTGCCAACATCGCTGACCCGTCAAATCTGACGGGATACTTGTCAAGTTGGCAACACTGACAGCCACAGCTGAACATTGCTTCCTAACATCAGGAAGACGCTGCTGCCATCACCTAATTTATTTCCCTCTGTCGCCACTTACGAAACCCACGGGACGATATAGAATAGTCGATATTCTGACATGTGTACTCTCTTGTAGCACCATAATCCAGAAGTACTACATGTTCTCGAATCCAAAAGTATACATGTTTTGGAATAGAAATAATAACACACAAAATAGCAGTACAAAAAATGAGTCAGCCGACACAAAATGCAAAGTGGTTTCTTTTTTCAACATTCGTGTTGGGATTACAATTACAATGTACTAGCGATGCCTAATAAATATTTACCAACGCTGTTACAGTTTAAGGAATGTAAGCCTATATTGTAATCTGTTCTGTTATTGAAATCCAGTCACACGTGACCTTTATTTTCAACGTTTCGGTCGCGGCAACAATCCAGAAAAACGTTTAAATTTTTAAACATTCTCTTTTTAGGGTTCCGTAGTCAACTCGGAACCCTTATAGTTTCGCCATGTCTGTCTGTCCGTCTGTCCGTCCTCGCTTAATCTCTGTGACCGTTAGCACTAGAAAGCTGAAATTCGGTACCAATATGTGTATCAATCACGCCGACAAAGTGGTAAAATAAAAATTGGAAAAAAAATGTTTTATTAGGGTAGCCCCCTATATGTAAAGTGGGAAGTGATTTTTTTTTAATTTCAACCCTAACGTGTGATATATTGTTGGAAAGGTATTTAAAAATGAATAAGGGGTTTACTAAAATCATTTTTTGATAATGTCAATAATTTCGGAAATAATCGCTCCAAAAGTAAAAAACAATGTGTCCCCCCCTCTAACTTTTGAACCATAAGTTTAGAAAATATGAAAAAAAATCTGAAAAGTAGAACTTTATAAGGACTTTCTAGGAAAACCATATTGAACTTGGATGGAAGCAACAGTACCCACTACAGGGAGCAGTTGCAGGAGCGCGAGAGCGCTGCTGGAGCGCGAACATATTGGATACCCACCTTTAAACTCATAAGTGGGAACACTTATTGTGACTGACGGGAAACTACGGAACCCTACACTGAGCGTGGCCCGACACGCTCTTGGCCGGGTTTTTTAAAGTAGATACAATATTGCATTTTATATACATAAATAAACACTTACGTTTAAAGACCAGACCAATGTTTAGCAGCGAATGGACTGTTTAATAGTCAGGTAATGATTATTATAAGATAAAGTTTAAAAGTCGCAAAATAAGTTTAAAATGTTGTCACTACAACCATATAAGGGCCAACGTTTACTTATTTGCATTATAAAGTCGTTTTAGTAAATTTAGAAAGTACCGACATAATATGCTATTTGGATAAATTTAAATTACTTAAATCAAAGTAGTTTCACACTTGTAACAAAATGTTAACATTGGAACTTTTAAACAAATCAGGTGTCTTATATATTACTACGTATTATTAAAAAAATACTTAGTAAGTAAGCTGAAACATTAAATATTTTGCCTTTTATCAATAAAAGGACATTTATTGCATATGAAAGGGGAAAGAAAGTGAACGCAAGTAAGACGAAAGTGATGGTTTTTGAAAGAGAAGAAAACAGAACGGTATGTGAAATAAGAATAGAAGGAGAGTTAATTGAGCAAGTGGGTGAGATTTTGTATTTGGGATGTGTATTTAGCAGGGATGGTAGATATGATAGGGATATAGAACGACGAGTAAATGCAGGGAATAGAGTGAATGGGGCACTACACTCTATTATGAAGAACCAGAATGTGTCAAAAAAGGCACGTATGGTAATTCATAATGCTGTGTTAGTCCCTACTTTAATGTATGGTAGTGAAAGCTGGGTGTGGCAGAAGAAGCACGAAAGTAGAATAAATGCTGTAGAAATGCGGTCTTTAAGGAGTATGCTAGGGTTGAATCTGAATGACAGGGTGAGAAATTGCGTGATAAGAGATAAATGTGGTATGCAAGATGATGTTGTGACCAGGATTAAGAAAGGAATGCTTCGGTGGTTTGGTCATGTAGAAAGAATGAATGAGGAAAGAGTGACAAAGCAAATTTATATGGCAGATGTGAACGGCCGAGTCGGGAAGGGACGGCCTAGAAAAAAGTTTATCGACCAAATTGGCGATATTTTGAAAAGGGGCCACGTTAGAAGTACCCTTAACCGACGAGCATGTATGCGTAGATATATGGATGTAAAGGAGGCGAAAGAGGTATGTCAGGATCGTGCCAAATGGAAGTCCGTAGTCTCTGCCTACCCCTCTGGGTGACAGGCGTGAGTGTTTATGTATTATTGCATATCTTAGTGTTATTGACTTTACTTATAATGTTATAAATTATAATCGATGATTATCGCTTACTTGAACGAAAGTATTAATTATCCCTATACTTGTCTCTTTCTATTGTCATTTAGTGAAAAGAGATTTTATATGTGGCAGAGCCACGGCTGCAGCTGCTATTTTGTAGTTGTAGCACGAATGGGTCGGCTTGACCGGGGTAGGACCACGCTCTCAAGTAATACCAGCGTAAAATAGCAATGCTGCTGTGTTTCGTATGGTAAGTGTAAAGAACCGGAGACCCTTTTTACTGGAATCAAGGTATTCCATCTAAGTCCTCAGGGGTAGAGATTGCAAAATCCGGATCTTTTTGAAATCCGAATTTTTGAATTTTCCTATGATTAAAATCCGGATAATCCGGATTTTTCGAAGTTTTAGGGTGATTTGATAAAACTGAAATAAAACAGCATAAATCATTTAAAATCTGCATTTATTCTGACACGGCGGAATAAAATCAAGCAAAATAAACAAAAAACGTGTAGTGGCGGTTAAGAATATCCACTACCCCATATCTTCCCGTGGGTGTCGTAAGAGACGACAGAGGAAAACTCAGACAGGAGATAGGCAGCAGCATCTTCCTGATAAAAGTAACAAAACACTGCAGTTACCAACCCGCTCGCCAAGCGTGGCATCTATGGCAATATACCCCCCATGAGCAACGACGCAAATAGACGGCCCCCAGGCCATGGTAACGGCAGGGCAGCGGCTGCTAAGAATCTCCAGTGGAGGTTCAGTTGCCACCTAAAACGACTCGACCTGACAAATTACAACGCACGCACCCTGAGGACTGACGAGAAGATCCTGGAGCTGGAAGAAGATATAGACAAGCTGTGTTGGAATATTATAGGATTATCCGAGGTCCAAAGAGAGGGGGAGGACACGGTGATTCTCGAATCCGGTAACTCGTTCTATTACCGAAAGCATGACCATCTGTCCCAAGGAGGTATTATCGTCCACAAGTCTATAGTTAACAACTTTATAAAGATTGGGAGTGTGTCGACGAGGGTTGCGTACCTTATATTCAGAATCACCAAACGGTATTCGCTGAAGGTCATACAGGTTTACGCACCAACGTCGGCACATCCGGATGAGGAGGTGGAGGAAATGCATGAGGATATTTCTAAAACCATGCATTCCTTCAAAACCCACTATACGGTGTTAATGGGTGCCTTCAACGCAAAGCTAGGCACAAGAAAAATCGGTGAGCTGAAGGTAGGGAAATTCGGGATAAGTCAACGGAACCCAAGGGGCCAGCTGCTGGTCGACTTCATGGAGAAAGAGGGATTATTTATGATAAGCTCTGTCCTTCAGAAGCGGCCCCACAGAAAGTGGACCTGACCGAACCCCGACCATACGACAAAAAATTAGATTGACTTCATTAAGACGACTCGACGGCAACTGTTCAGTAATGTCTCAGTGATCGCAAGGGTGAAAACTGGCAGCGATCACCGAATGGTTAGGGGCACACTGAACCTAAACGTTAAGTTGTAGAGGTCTCGTCGAATGAAGTCAACACTCAGTCCCCTCGTGCTCTAATCCAAAATCCCGAAAACTTTCAGCTGAAGTTACAAAACCGTTTTCAGTGCCTAGAAGATTGCAATGCAGTGGACAATATGAATGACAAGCTCGTGGAAACTGTCCATGCGGTCGAAGCTAATTTCTGCAAGACCCGCCGCAGAAGAACACAAAAACTCTCCGATCACACTCTTAATCTCATGAATGTTAGACAGGAGATGAAGCTGCAGTCCTCAGCAGATTTGACAGCATACAGGCAACTGAACAGACAGATCTCCAAATGCACGCGGCGGGACTTACGCAACGTAGTTCGTATTGAAGAAGCGATCGAGCGGAACAAGGGCTCCAAAGTCTTTGACAGAGGTCTGTCTGTCAGAAAGAACCAACTGTCAAGGCTGAAGACTGAGTGTAGCAGCATTTTTTGCGGGACATCTTAGATTTTGAGTGAGATTGAGGGGTTCTATGGGCAACTGTACACATTATCGTTGGAGCCACACGCAAGTGTGAGTAACGATCCAAGAACAAGTCTTATCCGACACTATTCCGATGATATCCTGGACGTCAGTCTGAGCGAGATTAGAATGGCTCTCCAGCACAATAAAAACAGGCGAGATTGGAACTACAGTGGAGCATCTGAAAGCGGATGGAAAACGGGTATTTGAAGTCCTTCAGAAGCTCTCTAATTCCGTCCTCCATGGTAGCACTACGGAGGTGTGGAGCAGAAGTACGGTGGTCTTGTTCTTCAAGAGACGTGACAACGCTCTCTTCAAGAACTACAGACCAATTTCCCTTCTGAGCCGCGTCTACGTGCCGCTTTCGAGAGTCATTACAAATCGTCTCGCACACAGACTCGACGACTTCCAGCCTCCCGAGCAAGCCAGTTTCCGAAAAGGCTTCAGTACCATAGACCACATAAATATCCTACAGCAGATTGTACAGAAGATCGAAGAGTACAATCTGCCACTTTGCCTGGCGTATGTGAACTATGAGAAAGCCTTTGATTCCGTCGAAATTTGGGTGGTGCTACAGTCCCTTCAGCAGTGCCAAGTTGACCGTCGGTATATCGAAGTGCTGAAGTTGTATAGTTGTATAGTAGGGCTACGATGGCTATCCGAGTACAGAACCGGAGTTCGAAACCTATTTAACTACAGAGAGGTTTAAGACAGGGTGACGTAATAACCCCGAAACTCTTCACCGCTGTATTGGAAGACGTTTTCAAGCTACTGGACTGTACAGGATACGGTATTGACATCAATGGCAAGTACATCATTCACCTTCGATTTGCCGACGATATAGTCCTTATGACAGAATCGCTGGAGGACCTAAGCACTATGCTCAATGAACTCAATAGTGTCTCCCAACAGATAGGTCTTAAGATGAACACGGACAAAACAAAGATCCTGTTTAATGTCCATGTTACACCTATGCCGGTAGTTGTTGGGATCACTTAGCTCGAAGTTGTTGACGAGTGAGTCTACCTGGGACAAATAGTCCGACTAGGTAAGTCCAACTTTGACAGAGAGGTTAATCGACGGATTCAAATCGGCTAGGCAGCATTCGAGAAATTAAAACACATCTTCTCGTCAGGTATACCTCAAAACCTAAAAACGAGACTGTACAACCAGTGCGTGTTACCATTGGTTACTTATGGATCTGAAACGTGGTTCTTCACTGCTGGCCGTATAAGGACACTCAAGGTCGCTCAGCGAGCTATGGAAAGGGCTATACTCGGGGTTTCTCTGCGTGATAAACTTAGAAATGAGGATATCCACAGTAAAACTACAGTGAGCGACATAGCCCAACGGTTTAGTAAGTTGAAGTGGTAATGGACCGGCCATATAGCTGGGGAAAAATGGTTCTCAAGTGGCAGCTTCGTACCGGTAGGCGTAGTGTAGGGCGACCCCACACTAGATGGAGTGACGACCTTGTAAGACATGAGGAAGTCGATGGATGCAGGGTGACTCAGGACCGTGCCACAAAGGCATTCCTTGGGGGAGGGCTATGTTCAGCAGTGGACTTGTGACTGTAATGATGGTGGTGATGATGAAAATAAACAACAAAACACATTCCTAAACTAAACGTATTAGAGTAGGTAACACCTACATATTTATTAGTTAGAATGAAAATTTGTGGATAAATGTAAAATATTATCCATTAAACTCAATTTTCACTAAAATCCGAAAAAACCGTTTCAGTTATTTTCGAATTTCGAAGAATCCAGATTGCAATCACTACTCAGGGGTGACAACGCATTTCCATTTTAATTCTTAATTGAGGATAAAGGTAGATGTCTATGGGCCACAACATCTACTTATCAGGCAGACTGAGTGCTCGTCACCAAATGCGATAGAAAGGAGCGAAAGCAATATTAAGCATTTCTTAAAATTACATCAATTTTTATAAATGAGCCCGTAAATATTTTATTCTTAAATCACTGACTTTTCAAAGTCTGTAGCCTTCATTACATATTTTCCATTGTCACCGTACATTACAGACAGAAGCACTTTACGACGTATTCATCATCATCGTCAACAAAACCCTTCTCAATTCCATTGTTGAACATAGACTTTCCCCAGGTTTACCACAAAATGGGGTCCTGACCCATCTGCATCCGCGCCCACTTCCTGCATCCCATAACATCTAGCCGGCCACTCGAGAACCTTTTCCCACCGGTTGACTAAATATTAAATTTAATTAATTAATGTGCCTTATATTAAAATCCAAGTATCTGTTGCGTAAATAAAATAATGTTTGATAAATTAAATAAAATTTTGTTACAATATTGCATTATAAATGTTAAATAAAGGATTTAGTAAGGTCCTTAAAAGGTATGTTAATTTGTTAATGGTCACGTAAATAAAAAGGAAGATAGATTTAATCGATAGGTGAAATAGATAGCGGAAGCACCGAACAACACCGGATGTGCATTGCGTAATTAATAATATTTAACGGTTAAAAGTTACTTTGTAAATAGAGCTCAAAAATGTGCTGTGAATTTTAATATTTGAAGCGGCAGTTGCGTTCGTCACAATTGCGGTCGCAGTTAAAGCGTTTTATCTAATTGCAATTGGTTAAATTGTTACTCAGTAACATAGTACCGAGGTCATTTTTGTGGGTTCGGAACCAATGCAAAAGCAATGCAAACAGTAAATCACTAAACTTTAGTCTTTTACTTTTCTTTTTTGATCAGTTTATTAGTTATTTTATAGTTATAATTGATATAATACACACACTGCTGTAATAATGGGTTAAGATTGTACGAGATACCGTTACCGTTATAGTCTAATAAAGTCCACTGCTGGACATGGGCCTAACCTCCCTCTTAGATCGGATATATCTCATAGGAGGCATATTTGCCATAGTTGCCACGCGGGTTGGAAATCGCAGTTTTTTAGTCGTTATTAGGAAGACACTGCTGCCCAGATCCTGATTTTCCCCCTCTGTCGTTTTTTACGAGATACTCCATTATTTAATAGTTCTTTGTTTGCCTCTGGATGAAAATATACCTAGGCTTCAGTCCAAATTTGCAAATGTATATACCACATTTTGTCAATCTATAATCTGCTTGCAAATATACCTAGGCTTCAGTAGCCATATTATACATTTGCAAATGAATATACCACATTTTGTCAATCTATAATCTGGTTGCAAATATGCCTAGGCTTCAGTAGCCACATATATTTTGCAAATAAATATATAGCCCCGTTTTCTAGTTTGCAGAGTGAGCTGATGCCATTTGAGTCTGGCATTAAGAGAAACTAGTATATTATCTACCTTCAGCCTAATATTTTTATACGTTTTGCTTTACTACCCCTTAACCCTAGATTAACGAAAGTTAGCTATTGAGGATTCACCATCATTATCATCAATACAGCTCTCCACAAGTCCACTGCTGAACATATGCCTCCACTATGGAATGCCACAAAGCACGGTCTTGAGCCACCTGCATCCATTGACTTCCTTCATGTCCTACCAGGTCGTCAATCTATCTAGTTCAAGGCTAGGTTGCCACTCGCGAACATTTCTTAACAATCGGTTGTCGATTCTTCGAGCTATATGACCGATCATTGCTACTCCAACTTACTATCCGTAGGCCTATGTCGGTTACTCTGGTTCTTCTGCGGATTACTAAGGTTATCACGCAGAGAAACCACGAGCTTTCTGGAAGTCCACTGACGAAAATTACCTTAACAAGGACAAAAAAAAGCTGCAGTTTATGTTCCTACAAAAAAGACGCATGACATAGAATTACTGGAATAGCTGGAGAGTTCCGTAAATATTATAACGAACACCTTTTGACCAACTTGTTAAAAAAAAGTCGAAATCATTTATATGTTGGTAGAGCCACGATTCAGCTATATTATGGATGTAGCTTGAATGGGTCAGCTCGACCGTGGAAGGACCACGCTCTCACAGAATACTAACGTAAAACAGCAGCTTAATGCTGCTGTGTTACGTATGGTGAGTGTAGAGAACCGGACACCCGTTTTACTAGAACCGAAGCATTCCATCTTAGTCCTCAAGGGTGACAACGTATCAGCATTTTGATTCTTAATCCAGGTCAAATGTAGATGTCTATGGGCCACAGCATCCACTTGCCATCAGGTGGACTGTGTGCTCGTTTGGCACCCTTATCCTATAAAAAAATGATAAGTACCGTTGATTTTAAGGATTTTACTTTATAAAACCAAAAAAGAAAAACGAAATTTCTAAACAAAATTTCCTAATTTAACTATTGTAAAATTTAGTGCTTTACTGATTTAAAAAAAAACATGTGCCATTTAAGATTTGTGATTTAGTACTTAAAAGTTAAATAAGTATTAATTATTATTGATAATTATCTTTAATTTATATTCTATAGTTCCTGTTAATATAATAAACCGCATAAAAAAAATTAAATTTCAATAGAAAACACATTTAAAAAATTTTCGCCAAAAAGCCGAATGGTTAGCTTATCAATGTATTTCCGGAACGTTGGCTATGTAGAGTTAAATGTCTGTCCTTGCTGCAGGACATGGACCACACTTATATAAGAGACAGCATCCAAGAAGTTCTTTACATAGATCGAAACACAAATTAATATCATCATTATCATCATCATTACAGCCCTTCCTTCACAAATCCACTGATGAACATAGGTCTCCCCCAAGGAGTGCCACAATGTACGGTCCTGAGCCTATTCCTGCATGTCTTACCAGGTCGTGACTCCATCTAGTGGGGGGGGGGGCGCCCTACACTACGCCAACCCATACGAGGCTGCCGCTCGAGAACCTTTTTAATGTATAAAAGCAAATTAATAAATTAAAGTAAGTTGGGTTAACACAATAACATCCGGACGATTATCGTTTCTGCTCCACGTGAATATGGATTCTGCAAAGTAGATATTAATAGCAGTACAATTAGATTCATTCAACATGTAGTTTTCACAAAATATAAGAAACTATTATTGCCTTCAATGATACCAACGAGGATAGAACATACATTGCTCGCGTACTGTAAATTTTCAATGGAACGCTTAGCATCTTAGCTATGGCTCCTTCATAAGATTTCTATCATCATCTGAAAATGCAAGTAATGTTCGCAAATAACTCATTGTATTGCGAATTATTTAATCTGCTTTTAAGATATACATACCTACTTAAATAAAAAGTAAAAAAGTACAGTTACTGTAGTAAGTTTTGGCCACAGGCCTCCTCTCATTTTTGATAGGATTTTGGAGTAATTAGACTATATTCTGAGCGTGATGGCGAGCTTCGCGTGTTTTCGAAGTATTTTTATTTTCTAAAAATGCAGATTTCATTATGATTTTCTCCTTCATCGCCGTGCACGTGGTAAAATCTTCACTCAAAATTGCACTTAAAAATAAGTAGATTTAAGTAGTTCCTTCCTTTAACAATTTTATATAAACAGGTTATTGGCCTACTTTAAGTATTTTATAATTTATCTCAGTTGGTGTTTTTCAACCGTGTAACTCCATGTATAAGGTTTAAGGTGCCAAGAATAAATTTTACATACCATAAAAATGTTTGCGGTCATTCACCTCTCTGAGCTCTTTATGAGACAACTACCAAAAATCTGTTATCTGCATTATCTACGCTCTTAATGCATCACGTGGAATTATAAAAATAATGAATTTTAACGGACTGTGGAACTTCATAAAAATTATTTAAACAATGTATATTGTTACTCTAAGAGTAAATCTGCTGCCGTTTTGAAATGAAGTTCCTCTGATCTGAGAAGAAACGGCGAAAGAAACTCTAAATTGTAAACCTTTTTTATTAATAAATGAATAAAATCTGTTTTAAAAGAACTAAGAGGAATAAAACAATTTCCACATAATAGCTTATAAAGCGGCTTGAATTATTCGATATACTGTCTTAATTGTGACATACATCGATCTTAGAAGTCAGTTTTTACTAATTATTAAAACTTTAATTTTTAATATACAAGATCTCTACGTGGCAACCACATGCTCGGCGTTGAAAGAAAATATCGTGAGCATGTCTGAGAAATTAAAAAAAATATTTCGAAGAGATGTGAAGTCCGCCAGTTCGCATGGAACTGGGCACCGGATCAGAAATAAGAGGAGGCCTGTTTCTATGTGCCACGGATATTGACTGTACCTGTACTTTTCTAAGAATGGATATGGTCTGCGCTAAGTGAATCCCGTTTTAAGATCTTTGATATACCACTAGCTGCTATGCATGTATGCTTTCGGTATATATTTAATTAGTAGGTAGTAGTAGATGCATTTGAACTGTATGTAGAAATATCAGCAATTATTGCAAGATTTCCGAATCGAGTTTTACGATTTGAAAGCATCGATATTTATAACATCCGTTATTCCGTAATCCAATGTTAACAACATAACAACCACGCATCTAGTGACCGTGCAGCGTTGATTCCATTGTCAGCGTGTTGGCAAGTGGTTATGCAATCGATGAATAAATTTGTAGTAGTTACCTACATGTAGGGTAGGCGTCCTGTATCTAATAAATGCACTAAAGAATATTTTAGTAAGATTTAAGTTATTGTTATAATTCGCAGCATGTTTATTTATGCAAAGTGAAGTGTGAGTCAAAGCCACGACCTTATGTACACCGGTGAAAAGGCCAACGTTCTGGTGTTTGTATTAAACAAGCCAATTTAACTGGACTTGATGACCTCTACCACTCACACGTAGTCGTGTTAAATATTTATGCCAACGAAATAAATGCAGACTCTTTGCAAATAACTTTTTCGAAACGGCACAATAATACACGCGGTTTTATATAAAACGTTACAAATAATAGATATCTATATAAAAATTATTTTTTTTGTTCGCTGCCATACCGTTTGTTTATGCGCTGCCCCACTATTCATAACATTGCGCTGACGCTGACGTTTAATGCCAAGTTAATCCTGACATTAAACGTCAAACATCCCTCTTTGACATCTTTCCTGATCTGATCTTTTCTGGCCTGCTGCAAAACACTAAAAACGTGGGAAATTTTCAAAATCATCATTCGTTAGTTTTAGATTTTTATTCTAATAATAATAATGTTCATCTTCACATCTAAAAGTGTTTTTTCAAAAGACATGCAAAATATATTACAGACATCTTTATACATCACATCTTTATAGCAAGAAATATATTAATACTAGGTTGCCAGGCAGACTTTGTTCTACCCATTTCGACGACCCTTTGTCATTTCCTATTAAAAATCATTAAATTCGCAAAAAAAAAAACTGTGGATCACTCATGGGCAAAAAAACTATCCTACCTCTCAAGTTGGACCAAACTGCACACGGTGAGCAAATTTGATTAAAATCGGTTAAGTAGTTTAGGAGTCCATCGCGGACAAACAACGTGATTATTATTTACACACATATATATATATATATATATATATATATATATATATATATATATATATATATATAGTCGGAATCTTGGAAACAGCTCCAACGAATTACATAAAATTTAGTGTCCGGGGAGTTTCGGGGACAATAAATCGATCTAGCTAGGATTTATTTTTAGAAAATGTCTTTTTGTCCGTGTTTTCAGGCAATGAAAAACTGCTACAGTATAAGAAGGTAAATTTTGACACTTTGTTAATGATCGTAATAGCTCAAGTGGATATCGAGCGGTCGCGAAATCGCAATGCCTTGGTTCGCGTCTTGTCGTCGGTCCGATTTTTTTTTTTTTTTTTTCAAGTTCCCTTCTTTTGTGAGAAAATCTATTATTTCGAGCCCTTTTTTTAGTATTTTTAAAAATACGAAAATTTTAATTAAACTAATTGCACTCATGATTTTTTATTCAAATAACCAGTTCAGTTTTTTCTATTATGTCAATAATATCAAAAAATATTATTCATCAGTATGTAATTTGTATCTAAATGTAATTTCCAAAAAAAAACCGAGCAAAGCTCGGTCATCCGGGTACTATATATTAAGATAGAAAAAAGTAAAGATACACCATATTATATACGTCACATGCTAGATGGCCGTGTAGTGGCGGTTGAGAATATCCACTACCCCATACCTTCCCGTGGGTGTCGTAAGAGGCGACAGAGGGAGACAGACAGGAGAGCATCTTCCTGATAACAGCAGTTATACAATAATGCCGACTTTATGGAGAAAGAGGGTCTCTTTATGATGAACTCTTTCTTCCAGAAGCGGCCCCACAGGAAGTGGACTTAGTCACGCCCCGACGATTAGACACAACTGAGATTAACTTCATTATGACCATCAGACGCCAACTTTTCAATGTCTCAGTGATCGCGAGGGTGAAAACTGGCAGCGATCGCCGAATGGTTGGTTAGAAGCACACGGAACCTAAACTTTAAGTTACAGAGGTCCCGCCTAATAAAGTCAACGCTCCGTTCCCTTCGTGCGCTAATCCAGGGTCCCAAAAAC
The DNA here is from genome assembly GCA_907164705.1 of Parnassius apollo. NCBI lineage: Eukaryota > Metazoa > Arthropoda > Insecta > Lepidoptera > Papilionidae > Parnassius > Parnassius apollo. The sequence goes on from CAJQZP010000816.1 coordinate 830,979, forward strand.
CATCAGGTCGAATTACAAAACTTTTTTCAGTGCCTAGAACACTGAAATACAGTGGACGATATTAATGACAGGCTCGTGAAAATTATCCGTGCGGTCGGAGCTAACTTCTGCAAGGCCCGCTGCAGAAGAACACAAAAACACTCCGATCACTCTTAATCTCATGGCTGTTAGACGGGAAATGAAGCTACAGTTTTCAGCAGATTTGACAGCATATAGGTAACTTAACATTAACAGGCAGATCTCCAAATACATGCGGCGGGACTTACGCAACTTCAATACAGCTCGTATTGCAGAAGCAATTAAGCGGAACCAGAGCTCCAAAGTCTTTGCCAGAGATCTGACTAATAGAAAGAACCAACTGTCTAAGATGAAGACCGAGTGTGGCGGCATCGCTTCCGGGACACCTGAAATTTTAAGTGAGATTGAGAGGTTCTATGGGAAGCTGCACAAGTCATCGTCGGATCGGCACGCAACTATTCCGATGATAGACCACATACCTACATACCATTCGATATGTACAGAAGACTGAAGAGTACAATCTGCCACTTTGCCCGGCGTATGTGAATTATGAGAAAGCCTTCGATTCCGTCAAAATTTGGGCGACGTCCATTACCAGTGCTGAAGTGTTTGTGCAGTAGGGCTACGATGGCTATCCGAGTACAGAACCAAAGTACGAAATCTATCCAACTGCAAAGAGGTGTAAGACAGGGTGACGTTATATCCCCGAAACTCTTCACCGCAGCATTGGAAGACGTTTTCAAGCTACTGGACTGGAAATGATACGGTATTAACGTCAATGGCGATATATCACTCAACTTAGATTTGCCAACGTTATAGTCCTTATGGCAGAATCCCTGGAGGACCTAAGATTAGTGCTCAATGACCTTAATAATGCCTCCCACTCCCAAAACGGATAAGTCTTAAGATAAACATGGACAAAACAAAGATCATATGTAACGTCCATGTCACACCTATGCCGGTAGTTGTCGGGAGCTCGAAGTTGTTGACGAGTATGTTAACCTGGGACAAATAGTCCGACAAGGTAAGTTCAACTTCAACCGAGAGGTCAATCGACGGATTCAACTCGGCTGGTCAGTGTCCGGGAAATTACGACACATCTTCTCGTCAGCTATACCTAAAACCTGAAAACCAGACTGTACAACCAGTGCGTGTTGCCAGTGATGACTTATGCAGGAACTGAGACGTGGCCCTTTACTGCTAGTCGTATGAGGACGCTAAGGTCGCTCAGCGAGCTATGGAAAAGGCTATGCTCAGGGTTTCTCAGCGTGATAAACTTAGAAATGAGGATATCCGCAGTAGAAGCAGAGTGACCGACATAGCCCTACGGATTAGTAAGCTGAAGTGGCAATGGACCGGCCATATAGCTCGAAGAACCAACAACCAATGGGGAAAAAGGTTCTCGAGTGGCGGCCTCGGACCGGTCGGCGAAGTGTAGGGCAACTCCCCACTAGATGAAGTGACGACCTGATAAGACATGCAGGAATTCGACAGATGCAGGTGGCTCATAAAACGACCTTATGGTGGAAAAATAGGGGATGCAGTTTTAAATGTAGCTATTTAGACGACATTCCAGCTACTCCACCTTGAGCTTGTGATATTTCTTAGTCCAGTCAAAAGGGTAAAAAATTCAATATAAAACATCGTATTTGATTTGAGCGGTGCGAGCGGAGCTCCCACGGCGCAAGAAAACGATTCTTTGAAACCTATCTCCTCCGTAACCCGTAAGCCAATTTACATAATTTTTCGGCAATATTTGTAGCTCAACGTAGTTTGTAAACAATAAAACTCTGAATTTGATTTTTGAAGTGAAAACTTCTTTAGCATTGTTGTGATTTGAAACTGGATGAAACGAAAAAGCGACAGTAAAAAGAGACAGACACATAAATTCATAAGATTTAACGTGGGAGAAAATGAGATAGGAAGCATTATAGATTATAGCTCAATGTTCGCGAGAAAAAAGTCGTAAACGCCGCCGAAACGGCGTCACTTACGCGTTTTGTTCAACAAGGTACGAACTGTGGTACGAATGGAAGGTGTCGTGTGCCTATGGTGAAGAACGGCCAAACCTCAACTTCGTAATAGGTAAAATTGATATAAATCTTTTTGTAAGTAGTGAGTATTATATAAGATATATCGAAAAGAGTAATATAATATCTGTGTCTCATATATGTATTAAAAGAATTGTTACATTTTTTTACTATAAAATTATATTTTCTTATATTTTATGCCGAACTTGTAATTTAAATTATAACATTAAATAAATCATTTAAAGTAATTGTATTTTATATTTCATTTCCTTCGAAGGTTTCACTTCTGCTTCTGTCGCGTGTGAGCTGCACACATGTTTTTTTTTTCTTTTATTATCTATCTAATCAATTTGCTAATTTACATCTGCGCAATGTCACGCCATTTGATTGAATCTTTTGGTGAAATAAAGATAGTTACGACTTTACGGCCTGGCCACGGGGATCGGCGGCGCGAACGGCGAAGCGACGGGCGGGGCGACAATTCGCGCGGCGCGATTTGAGGGCCACGGGAAGTCACGTTTGCCGCCGCGACCAGATAGGCCGAGAGTAAAATGTCTTTATCAAAGTTATCTCGATATTGCTTAGAAAGTAATTGTTTTTTGATTCAAGACATAATATTTGGAAAAGATTGCACGGAGTACATGATTTGGATAGGAATCGGGTTATAAATGGAGAATTCCACAACAAATAGAATGCATCTAGAAAAAAATTCGAGTAAATACCAGAATAACTGTCGAAACCTGCGATTATATTCTTGTTATGTATATGTATGTTCAACCAGAAGAAAAAAGTCAAGCGGATAGAATTTTAAGTTGTTTTTGTCGGCCCGGCATTTTTCGCGGCGAAAACAACTAAAATATTTTGTTCCCTTACCATTCGCCGCGTCTGCGCCAGCCCGACTCCGTGGCTTGCACCGTACTGATCTGATCCATACATTTGTTTCATTCGCCCGCCGCACCGCCAGTCGCCCGCGCGATTCGCCCGGTAAATTTCGCGTCGCCACTCGCCGCTACGCGTGGCCTGATCTGCTCCATACATTTCTATACATTTGTTTTAGTCGCTAGACGCCTCGCCGTTCGCGCCGCGCGAATTTTCGCTACGGCGAATGTCCCGTGGCCAGGCTGTTAGACTTTTACTCCGCTCCGTTTATGATGCTAGCAAAAGGTTTTACCTTTGCATCTGCATCATTTATATTATCATAACATCAACAAAGTAATTTGCATAATATGTATATTGATAAATTATATACCTTGCTAGTGAAATGTCTTTTGTTGATAGCTGAATGAAAATAACAAAAGTAATATCTGAGATAAGGACAGATACGGTGGGTCTGTGGTACGAGAATGTGGTACCCGATAATAAAAAATAACAATCTACTTAACTTTGACTGAGATTTCAAACCCAAAAGACCAGGGTTATGAGGTACAAAGCAAGTTCAACGTCTTTTTTAAACTTGCGAGTATTTAGTTACATTAGCATTAGAACGGAAACGTGTCACTGAATTAGCTGAACGAACAAGACTTTAACGGACTACGACGAAACACCTTGAATACGTTATGAGCGCCCGGTATATTGCTAAGTTTTTGTTATATCATACCTAAAAAAACTAGCCAAGTGCGTGTCGGCCACACACAATGTAGAGGTATGGTTCCGTAGTTGCTCCTCACAATATGAGGGTTTTCGTGATAATGAGCATACTAAGTGAGTTTGTAGTTCGACAACGACTAAAATGGGTCCAAATAGGAAGATGGTAACTGAAGGAGTTATTTTAAACCTTTACGATTTTGAAAATAATACAATTTACATCAAATCATTCACGTGCCAAGTCCGTACGGTGGTCATAGTTGACTATATATCTATATATTCCCGGCAGTGCAACCCTAAGATATTATATGACCGTAACGAACCTTCCCGTAAACCACTACTGCCCTAAATTATCCTGAGGGTCGCCCGCGTAAACCAAGAGTATGACGAATGAAACTGTATGAGGCTATATGATTGTATGAATACTTTGAATGGGGCCTACAATAACTACCAACTGAAAAATAAGCGAAAGTAGTAAGTAAGAAAGATCCTCCCTGCCTATCCCACAAATGAAAAAGTAAAGCTATAGAAGTAATGCATATATAAGTAGTTTTGTTCATAAAATGTTTATTCCTTTTAATTTACAATAATATTAGTAAGTTATAATGCAGCTAGTTTTAGGTCATTTTCTATGAAGTTGTAACAACATTTTTACTAATCCAAATGAGTTTTATAAGTTGGTCGACTATTACTCATTAACTCTACTTGTTAATTCTACTTAGCTGTGATAGTTTTCTTTTTAACTTCATTATATATACTTCATCATGTATACTTTTCACATTTTCAAAAACAGCGGTTGTTGGTAGGGGAGGGGGGAGGACATGACTAATGACAAATACCAATTTAAAGTTAGATATTTCGCAAGAGGACACATGTTTTTCTATACCCCTAGCGTTTTTGAAATAATTATCCAACGATACCCCACACGATGGAATAGACGGGTAAAAAATATCATCCTCCAGTTACCAGTGAGGTACCCAAAATAAAAATGTTTTTTAAGATTTTATTTCAGTTTTGGAGGCGTGATTAATATATGTAACTATGTCAAATTACAGATTTGTAGCACGGACATGGCGAATCTATAGGAGTTCCTTTTTGTGTAACTACGGAACCCTAAAAACTAAAAATAAAATAGAATTTAACTTAAAAACAAGCTATTGCTATGAAATCAGTTTACAGGTAATTGAAATAGTAACACTAGGATTATCATTGTCTATTTAGTCAAAAAATCTGTTACGGTTCTAGATTTAGGTACTAACCTACATAAATTGTAAATGTAAAACGGTATGTGTTTTAAATTTTAAATGTTTACAAGTGTTTTTGCTATTTCAAGCACCACATAGAACACATTAAAATAATATCCAATGAAAATAGGCAGTATATTATACATTATATCCAAGCCATATGCTATAGATAAAAGTAAAAAAAGTTAAATTGTCAAAAGCCAAGTTACGTTAGTACCTATTTCAGCCGTAATACACTTAACTCAGAGAAACATATTGAGTTATAATGTACGAGAACCCTAGTTCGATTGCAATTTTGATAAAAATAATAATCGCATTAGGGAAACGAATTTGTTTTACTATGTTATATATTATAATTTTAAGTGATAAAAATACGTAAGTGGCCGTAGTTAACGACAAAACTGAAAAGCAGAAAACTTTGTCTTCGTTCCTCGAAACAATGGCAGCAGATGAATACGTTAAAGAATACGGATAGGTACTTTCTACCAGTTTTACTAGAGAGATCGAAGCTCCTAGCTCCTTGTTATGCATACATTTTTATTTGAAAATAATATAACTCGTTTATAAGCTATGCCATTGCGTTATAAGTAATATCGATGCTCTATGTACTTAGGGATTGTTAATTTTTGATACCAATCTTATTTTACATTATTTGTAATTTCTAAACTATTAACACAAAATCTTACCTAATGTGAGCAATCCCACGAGGGCGGTGAATCCGTTAAACAACATGTTGGGCACAGTCACTCAGCACTTCACAAATCACTTTTGTCACTTTCAGAAAAAAAAACTCAAAAATGACGTGAATAAAAAAATAAAAACTTCACTAGCCGCAATGCGGCCGGGCGCAGCCCGAATCTGTAACAAATAACATTGTATGTTAAGATTATTTTATATTATTAGTATATCCTCTTACTACTTATAAACCATTATATATACATGTGTTGTATAACTCAATGTTATAAACTTATCTACACTAATATTGTAAAGAAGAAAGATTTGTTTGTTTGAATTGAATAGGCTCCGAAACTACTGGACCTATTTAAAAAATTCTTTTACTATTGGTATCATACATTATCCCTGATGAACATAGGCTATAGTATATTTTCAAAAAAGTTAGAGATCCGTATAAAAACTTCGTTAAGGTAACCCAAGATGTGAAAAAATACCAAAAAAAAAAATCCTTATATCGCGTACGCTGCGGAAACTATTGACAATAGAGCAAAGTGATGTACTACAGTTTTATACCATATGTCTAAATATTACAGTTATGTCAGAATAACTACTTTTTACTAACTTTTTCATGTTATAAACCCAAAACCAAAACCCACGTAAAACTACTTTGCTGGCTTTCTTTGAACTCCGTAATGAAGATGAATTCGCACAGACACTTCTATACCACGAAGTCCCGCAATACCACACATGGTAAATTCACAAGAAGGAGGCGTGTTGAGGACGTAGTTGGCCATCCAGGCATATTAAAGATGCTGCTTTAGTTAGAGTCTACGTTGTACATCCTTCTCAATCAAAGTGTTTTTATCTTAGGATTTTCCTACATCACGTACGCGGTCCACCCTCTTTCGAGTACTTAAAAACCATTAAGGGAGTTCTCAAAAAGACCTATCAAGCAGCTTGCCGTGACAGAGGTTTGCTTCAAAACGATGAGCATTGGGAAAATAGAAAATACTCTGAGAGAAGCATCGCTTTTGCAATGTCTAGCATAACTGGCTGTTGTTTGTAGTTATACTTTTATTTTGTCAGCCATCAGAACCATTGAAATTATGGGACAATTTCCAAGACGGTTTATGTGAAGACACAAAATCAGATAGCAAAATCAAGACTTCGCGTTACCATACAGTGAGGACATTTATAACGAAGTTTTGATACAAGTAGAAAGTAAGTAGACTATTGCAATTAAATGATAAAAACCTAAGTGATTTTGGATTACCTTCTTCAGTTTGTACAGAAAACTATGCTACGGATATAATGGCGCATCACTATAATACAAATAATTTGACCGCTTTTGTCAATGAAAACCTGCCAAAATTAGTCCCAGATCAAAAACATGCTTTTGAGACTATTGTCAATAGCGTGAAATAACAAAAGAACAATATTTTTTGGATGCGCCAGGTGGCACTGGTAAGACGTTTCTTGCAAATTTGATACTTGCTAAGATACGACAATTAGGGAAGATAGCGATAGCAGTTGCTTCGTCAGGAATTGCTGTAACTCTCTTAAAGGATGGAAAATCTGTTCATTCTACTTTTAAACTTCCGCTATCCGTAACCCTTGAGCAACAATGTAAAATGTAAATTCCGTGGACAGAACCTTAAAATATCTTAGAAACCCCTCTGGTCTCATGGGCGGGATTACTTTTGCATTTGCTGAATATTTCCGAAAGACTCTTCCCGTCATTAACAGAGGTACACGAGTATATAAACTCAAAGCATGCTTGAAATCGTCTCCCTTATAGACTTCGATTGAAGATTTAAAATTACGGACAAATATGAGAGCTCATATTCATGGAATCACGGATAATCATTTCCCACAACAATTGCTAAAACTTGGGAAAGGAATTTGTAACACTCCAAATTTAAGCAGAAATTGTGACGTCCTTCTGAACGAGTCTATAGGCCAAATAGTCCATAATTTAGAAACTTTAATAGATGCAGTATACCCAGTATAACATCGAGAATTTGCACGAAAAGAAACTTTAATAGATGCAGTATACCCAGTATAACATTGAGAATTTGCACGAAAAGAAACTTTAATAGATGCAGTATACCCAGTATAACATCGAGAATTTGCACGAAAAGAAACTTTAATAAATGCAGTATACCCAGTATAACATCGAGAATTTGCACGAAAAGATACTTTAATAGATGCAGTATACCCAGTATAATATCGAGAATTTGCACGAAAAGAAACTTTAATAGATGCAGTATACTCAGTATAACATCTAGAATTTGCACGAAAAAAAACTTTAATAGATGCAGTATACCCAGTATAACATCGAGAATTTGCACGAAAAGAAACTTTAATAGATGCAGTATACTCAGTACAACATAGAGAATTTGCACGAAAAGAAACTTTAATAGATGCAGTATACCCAGATAACACAGAATGCACGAAAAGAAACTTCAATAGATGCAGTATACTCAGTATAACATCGAGAATTTGCACGAAAAGAAACTTTAATAGATGCATTATACCCAGTATAACATCGAGAATTTGCACGAAAATGACTTTCATTGGTTGTGTTCTAGAGCAATAGTATCGCCTAGGAATTAAACTGTCAACGAAACAAACTGATTATTAAAAAAGTTCCCGGCCAAATAAAAAATTACAAATCGATCGACACCGTGACCAATATCGATGACGCAGTCCATTACTCACAGGAATTTTTAAAATCACTAAACCCTTCTGGACTGCCAATACACGAATTGAAGTTAAAAATCGGAACGCCAATCATGCTTTTGAGAAACTTAAGCCTCTTGAGCTTGTGCAATGGGACGAAGCTCGACCATCATCACCGGCTCATCAGCTGGTCAACTAGCTCATATACCGAGGATAGTTTTTACGGATTTTGTGCATGCACATGAGTATAAGCTGTGCAGAGGGTTACTTCTATGTTACCGTAACACAGAAGTGTCTATGTTACTGTATGTTATTAAGTAGCAAAATCTACGGCCTTACCCATAAATCATATATCATTACTTTCGCAAATTCAAGAAAAAATACAAAAAGTAAACAAGCTGACAACAGCACATTCCAACTATCCGCAAATATATCGAAGTTGGGTGCAGCCCTCAGAAGAGCGTTGATTTCGCTGTGTATAAGACAAACTTAGGGTTGGCTGAAGATATCCGGTACTTGATTTTAATAATATATATAGTCTAGGAGGCTTGTTAGGGTTAAGCTTGAACCTATTACACTGTTTTAGATGTCGGAAATGCGTTTTGAATTAATTACGATAAAAACAAATTTCATCAAAAATTGCTTATAAGGAAACGCAAATGTGTCAATTTGTTCTCGTATTATAAAGTAGACGTATGGTACTTGATTTTTTAATTTTTTTTTCAATTTAGGAGGGTTGTCTGGGTTAAGCTTGAACCTTTTACACTGTTTTTGGATTTTGGAAATGCCTTTTGAATTAATAACGATAAAAATAAATTTCATTAAAAATTACATATAACGAAACGCAAATTACATATGTCAATTTGTTTTTTTTTAACACAGATACTCATAAAAAAATTTATGTCTTAGAACCAGACAATCCATTTGTGGCTGAAGACAGAACTCATATATAACAAATAGAGTCGCTGTGGAGAGCAGTCAAGAGGTTTTTCAGAAAACAAAATTATAACAATTCACACTACATTATTTCATTTACCACTATCATAGCAGAGTTTAGGGCAACCTGACTTTATAGGTAAGACTGGTCGAATCTGTTCTAAACCGGAAACAGCTCGCCCCGACTCAACGTGGTCTTGTCTGCCCTACCCCTAGTGTTTTTGTAAAGCCGTAGGCGCGGCTGGAGAGCAGCCCCCGCCCGCCGTAGCAAATTGCAGGCACCCGTGCGAGACGTAGCGGCTGAGGCGCCGAAGCTGTTGCAAAAGTAACTCAATATTCCTGTGTAAAATTCTGTGTAAAATGTGAGGTTATGATTTTACAAAAAAAATCATTACTCATAAACTATACATTTCCGCAAGGGGGGAAGGATAGGGGGAGCTTCCTCTGAACCTTTCCTTCCCTTCACCCTCCTCCCTACTCACGTACGCGAGTATCGGATGACTATAGTTTAACCCAAACTTATATTTACGCGAACACTACACATTTAAATAAAACTAGTTTTTATGGATTTTATTGCGTATATTAACTTATTTTATATTCCCGAGGTTTCCAGTATTTTACAGCGCCGATGGTCACGGCGGACTGAAGTGTTCGACGTCCCAATGTGTAAGCTAACCAACGCTAGCTCCAGCTTAAAATGATTAATTTTTGTTCTGATGTACTCGTATGCAGTATGAACTTATGAATATTATGAAGCGTATTTGTCAATGTATTTACTCGTAGCTTTCGCGTTTTATAAAAACAACACAAGTAAAATAAAACAACAATGATTAATATGAGATTCTTGAGTTCCTGAAGAGCTATTCTAATCCCGCTTAGACTAACGTCCAGGAATCATCGGAATGATTTCAGATAAGACTTGCCCTTAGGTTGTTACTCAAACTTGCGTACGGATCTATCGAAGATGTATACTGCTATTCATAAAACTCTTCGATCTGACTCAAAATCTCCAAGACCGAAAATGACGCTGCGACTACGGCAAAAAGATCTTAGAGGAAGACTTTGGGTCCCAGGACTAAAAGCTATTCTGGATATTATATCGAAGTCGATACCTTTTCTTCATTAGGCGGAATTGCTCTAGTTTGATGTTGAGATTCAGTGTGCTTCTGATAATTTAGTGATCGTTGCCAATTTGCACCCTAGCGATTACTGAAACATCTCAACACTTTCGTTGGACTGTTTCTAGAAGAAGGAATTCATCATATAGAGGCTTTCCCTCCTCTTCCTCTTTAACCGAGGTAGAGCCCCGCTGCAGATATATTTTGGTTGTAGTACGAATAGGTCGGTACTATCTCTGAAGGGCCCCGCTCTTAGTAGGTATACCAGTATAAAATAGTAGCTGCTGCTGTATTTCGTACGTTGAGTGTAAAGAACCGGAGACTCTTTTTACAGACAACGAGGCATTATATCTTAATCCTCGGGGATGACAACACGTGTATATTACGATTCTTTATCGAGGGCAGAAGCAGGTTTCTCTGTGCTACAGTATCCACTTACCATAAGATGGACTATGTGTTTGTTAGTTTCCTATAAACAGAACCCAAAATAATTTAAAAATTCTTAGTGGAGTTATCTATATTGTAAGCCTTAAATATAGTCCTAGACGACATAGGGCTCTACTTAGAAGGGAAGATTAGTCGTAATCGCTAAACTTTAAGATGATTTGGCGATTGCACTGAAAATCCCTTTTACTTCTCATTAAGTTTTAATTGTATATTGTTGTATTTTTGAATTGTATTGTGTAAAATTTTAAGCTGTCTTGTCCGATTTTTGAAGTCTCTTTTTAAAGTCACCAGAGTTTTTAAAAGGATGGCGCATGTGTGTTTAATTATTTATCCAAATCCTATAAAATAATATTCAAGATTGTAACAAGAGTTAAGTTTTCTAAATTTTACTTCTGGAATTTTCCGCCATGCTCCGTCCATGTAGGTCTAGTCCATAAGACGATTCAAATATTAACATCGGAACTAAAAGTTAATCCAATTAACCGCAGTTTATTTCGACTACACCCTATCTGTGGAGCAAATGCGTGAACGCAGTAACGAGTGACGGAAAGGTTATTTTTGGATCCATTATCCAGAAATGGCTACGTTGAGTTTATGTTTGTGTTTCACGAAATCTTTTACATGGTGCGAGGGCAGCGGGTAGTCATTTTTATAACTGTAATGGAATTTTGCTATAATGTGCTTTGTTTAGTATGATCTACTCAAGACTTATATATAGAACATAGTATTCACGGTATGATAGTGTATGTAGAATAGAAGGCAGTGTTAACGGCGTTTTTTTATATTCTAAGCATTGTAAATAAAATATTTTATATTTTAGTCATACGCTGAATTTTAAAATTAGTTTAACGGAACAAACGCAATTTTTAATTTTACTGATTTAGATTACATTATTGTTACATATTTTAGACTAAGATTGAGGTCTAAGTTTAGAACAAGAGAGGAGCATTGTATTTTTTTACATTTTTAACAAGTCTATAATCGTTCTAATCATTATATTTAACATGCCACCGAAAACAGAATTCGATTACAGGTTTATCATAAAGCGTTTATTAGTCATTTAGAATCAGTAGCTTGTACTTTACGGTCTCAATAACCCGACTGCTGACATTCAAACATAATATGTAATCGATACGATATCGATACTTTGAACACACGGCTGCAAACTATCTTCTGCAGGTAAAAGCCATGAACGACAAGCTCATCATACAATTATAATAAACTTTAACATTTCTATATTCTGAACTGTGAATACTGCATGACCCTTTTACCGTCTGAAAGAAAAAGGTCTAACATGTGAACGGAGTAGATGCCTATGGCACTGATATTTAACAAAAAATAAAAAACAAAAATTTTGAATTAAATAAATCAATCAATCAAAATCTATCGAAATTCAAATCATATCCACCCTAGCCTGTGACCCTGCGAAGTGATAAGGTCAAACATGCCAACTAAATTTATTGTTTTTATTGCCTTTCGTAAACTAGGGTGAATATGATTTGAATTTCGATAGATTATAATTAATTTATTTATTTAATTCAAAATTTTTGTTTTTATGTTTTATGAAATATCAGTGCCATAGGCTTTCACAACGTTTACATGTTAAATCCTATTTTTTTCTAGACAGTAAAAAAGGTCATGCCCAGTATATTACCGGCATAAGAGAATGCATTACCCCATATCATCCTAGAGCATAGCTATCGTAAGAAGCGCCAGAGGGAAACTAAAACAGGATATGGGTCGCGACACCTTTTTTATCTTCATAAGAAATAAAAATAATAAACCTAGATTGTCAAGCTATCATGCCGTAATCTCTCCCTATGAGGCTATCTAAAGCCTTTAGCCTTTCAGAAGGCTGCAATCTGCAATGAATGGTTGGATAAATATTTTAAATAAGGACGTTAGTCTGCTGGTCCATATATTTTTAATAAAAAAGTGTTATACATTTTAAATGCCTGTGGTTATAAATCATAAATCAACGAGTATCGCAATAATTATTAAGTTAATTGATACGTAAGACACGTCCCAGCTACCTACATAATAGCTCGCGGACTACGCCAACGTCTCCGTCGTACAACTAAGTCTGAAAGTACGTCATCCCTTAGTACGCCCTCTTCACCCTCCGAGATGACAAATTCTATCTTACTCGTGGACCCACCCTTTTAACAGTAGCACCGTAAATCTATAAACTCATAGAAGAAACTCTTAAATATTTTTGATAGATATAACAGGTTAGGTTTACTTACAGAAATGCAAACAATTACTAGGTACCACTCACTTCTTTTTTTATACTAGGAGATTATGATGTATAACTTTACTGAAAGCACGCTGGAATTTGTGGATTGTAGAATACAATTTGCATTGACCGTTACAAATTCTGGTTTCAAAACTAGTTTTAGGTAAGTATGTAGAATTTTCAAAAGATCAATTTACCATAGCAGCCTAATACTTCGCAGTTTATAAAAAAATCTCACCCGGACCGCTTTTCAACGCACCTTTGCAATGCACCTGCCGCAGTTGAGCCCCGTATAAATGTTTAAACCAAACGTTATTTTTATAGAAAGCCTCTGATTATGTTATATTCTGCTTTAAGTAACAAAATTAGTCGTAATTAACCTTACAATTACATTAAAATATTAAGGGTTCACTTTTATTTTTCCAATTCAATGTGAATTTTTACCCCTGTCTTCTCCGTGAAGAGTAAAGTATTTTTAAGTAGATTCTTAGAGTATATTTATATACAAACGGCGTAATACGGTTTAATAGGCTAATGTGGCATAAAATAACAATAGCAATTGGAATTGTTTTACGTTAAAATTATAAATCAAGATATTTGTTATTACAATAATTTAAACCTTCCAATTATAGCTCAACGACGCAACTTGCATCTAAAACATCTTTTCTAAAACAATTTACATTTATTTTGCATACTTAAAGCTTAGAGTAACTAAATGCTACACTAGATGATTTAGTTTCTAATGTTATTCCTTATTAAGTTTTAACGTCTATTTCTACTGTAGTATAGTGCATAGTAATCTCGCAACTAATGCAGGCATGCAAAGAGCCTAGACGGTCCAGCTGAATGCATTTAGCACGTGTACATATGGATAGGATTACATTCTAGTCTATTCAAATTCGGTTTCCTGACTAGGTACTTATGGGTAGCGTACGTAAAAGGCGTGGCTATTAAATTTAATACGAATGGTGAACCATATGTTTAACTTAACCGCCGAATTCTCGGGCGCCATTTTGTTAAGTATCCAAAAATAATATAATATAAAACATTATTACATACGATACATATTTGGTTTAATGTATTAATATACATACTTGATACGCAGAACTAGCGATTAGTGTTCGCGTGAATCATGTGAATTAATATAATTAATTTACATGATTCATGCGAATAATATAATAACTTATTATTTCTTTCTTTCAGAAGATATCTACCACTTTTTTACAAAACATAACTTTATAATGGGCAAAGCAATTAATGAAATATCTTCTTTTAAAATTAGTGTTATGCACAATCTTTTTACAAAATTATCGCAATTTTTTTAATCTTTATCAAGGTCTTAATTTTTATAAGCAAGTACACCGAAACAACATTGAGTAAAAAGTAAAAACATAGTCTCTAACTTTACTTCTGAATGTAACAAGTGTATATTGTTTTTGATCAATGGCAATTGAAATTTAACGTTCATAAGTCTATTTTAATCAGGAAATAGAATAAGATCGTGTCTGATATTAGCGAGCTTGCCTACACTCGGTCAAGACAACATCGTTATCGATCGCCGTCGTGCGTCCAACCGACCGGCTTTATTCGCGAAAACAGATTTCTGTGACACAAAGGTACAATGAGCTGTGGGATTTGCAAACAGCTTCGTTTTACCTGCGAGGTGAGGAAGAAGGTTCAGCACAGCGGCCACAACACTAAAAAACACAACACACGCGACAAGACGAGCGGCAGCGACCAACTCGTCCGAGCAAGCGACGGCGAATGAGTAAGTACCTAGTTGTAGGCGAGACATGAACGGCCGATGACATCCGTGCGATAAGGACGTTCAAGCATGCTTGCTCACTTACACATAGCGCCTCACCCTCACAGGACGATCGTAAACGACGCTCAAAGCCGAAACGCCATAGGGAGCCAAAAGCACAGGAACAGGACCTTTACAAATGCGCACGCAGATTTTTCTCTCCCTACGTGCACATCCGCATGGGCTTTACAATTCCACGTAATGAATATTGCATAACTTGAAATGCTGTAAATCTCCTTTTTAAAGAAAATCCTAGCTCTTGTTCTGAGTTAAATAGTTATGAGTAGGTAAATAAACTACTTTAAGCACTTACATAAAATCATATACTAAAATATCACAGGAGATTTAATCTTCGTTATCTATTCATATGTAAATCATAAAAAATAGAGTAAATGGGGCCTTGCACTCTATTGTGAAGAGTCAAAATGTGTCGAAAAAGGCACGTATGGCAATTCACAATGCTGTGTTGGTCCCTACTTTAACGTATGGTAGTGAAAGTTGGGTGTGGCAGAAGAAGCACGAGAGTAGAATGAACGCAGTAGAAATGCGGTCGTTAAGGAGTATGTTAGGACTGAATCTGAATGACAGGGTAAGAAATTGTATAATAAGAGAAGAGTGTGGTTTGCAAGATGATGTTGTGACCAGGATTAAGAAAGGAATGCTTCGGTGGTTTGGTCATGTGGAAAGAATGAAGGAGGAAAGAGTGACAAAGAAAATTTATGGTGCAGAAGTGAATGGCAGAGTCGGAAAGGGACGTCCTAGGCGAAAATTTATCGACCAAATTGGCGATTTATTGAAAACGGGCCAAATTAGAGTACCCTTAACCGACGAGCATGTATGCGTAGGTGTATGGATGTGAAGGAGGCAAGAGAGGTGTGTCAGGATCGTGCCAAATGGATGTCTGTAGTCTGTCTACCCCTCTGGGTGACAGGCGTGAGTGTTTATGTATATGTTATGTATGTAAAAATTAGAGATTGGCCGAATATTCGTTTTATATTCGATATTCGGCATATTCGACAACTTTACCGAATATTCAGCTAAATCACCGAATATTTGTTAAAGTGGTACTCAAAGTATCCACTGTATGGAAATGTACGAATTGAGTAATGCCATGTCTTTCATAATTTTACTGTTGAAAGTATGTACATTTATTTATGGGTTAAATCT
This sequence comes from Parnassius apollo, assembly GCA_907164705.1. Classification (NCBI taxonomy): domain Eukaryota; kingdom Metazoa; phylum Arthropoda; class Insecta; order Lepidoptera; family Papilionidae; genus Parnassius; species Parnassius apollo. Next base: position 846,920 of record CAJQZP010000816.1, read on the forward strand.
ACTTGTAGCGTTATGTTTTTGAGGCACTGTAGATTTATTTCCAATTATAGCAAATAGAAAGCTTGATAAAAATTTTTTTTTGGATTCAAACAAAGAAACATTACAGTCGTCAGTTTCTCTAAAATAGGTCCAAGTAGTAGATAAATCTCCTGCCACTCATTTTCATCATATAATTATCAATTTTCACTAAGTATAACACAACGAAGTACTTTATTTCTCACAAAAATCGTCAAAACATAAGAGGAAATTTAATTTATAATTAATTTATTTAGAAGTTCGAATATTTTTTCCCTTTCTTTTTGTATGCATGGTACGAATTATTTTCGTAATCTGATGATCCTTTTTTGTTATATAATCCAGGGAGTTGTCTCATATTATAAGTTTGGAGATAAAAATTCTACATCTAAGGGTTTCAAAATATGGAATATAGTTTTTAATGGTAAGAAATAGACGCTTGTGGTTGTGTATTATATACGAAATTAATTCTAGAAATAAAAAAGCAACTAATTCATAAATTTTTATTTAAAAATACCAAAATAAAATAGCATATGTATTATATTATGTCATATTCAATTTATATACATAATCAATATAATTGGATAAAAATTTAAAATAAGAATCGATGGCAGTGGAAGTAATCAATTAAAAATAATCAATTATATATAATGATAATTATTATAGATCTTTTTAATATTATGAACGTAATAAAAGTAACAAGTCTTTAATAGGTTATAATTATTGTTTTTATATAAATACTATAGAAATAGAATTAATTATATTGCAGGACTATTTATACTCAACAATATTACCATTGAGATAAAATCTGATTAGATCATAATATTGTAAATTTTACGTTACATATATACAAAGGAAAGTCGGGACTTCAGTTTTTAAATCTATTTTAATACAGTTCTATCAGATGTTAGTCTCGACTTTGCCAATAAAAACACAACATTCTTCAGATTTTATGGCACACTTAAATAAATTCGTAATGCATCAAATAATAAATAATTGTAAATAATCTCCAAATATTAGGAACATGTTGATTTTAGATAATTATAATATTTATATTCACTTTTCGTAGCAGAGGGCACCTTTGTTACATTAATTCAACAATTATACTAATATATTATTGCATAATTTTTCACCATGTTTTTACAACATTAAAATTACTTATTTCAGCTGCCTAGAGTTAGGATAAAATAAAATAAAAGTTTTAATCTATCTCGTTATTTTAGAATCACGTTAGATAGCATTGGACGTTATTTATTAGTGTGTAACATGATAACATTTTTTGGATATTGGTGGGTAGATAAAAAAAAATACATTTAAATTTTCTTTACTTACTTTTAATTGAATTTGAAAAATAGTAGCTTTCTAATCACTACAAATATAAACTATCTACATTAATAATTTTCTACTTTTCAAATATATACAGTCATGAGCATAGAAGTTAGTAAAGAAATTTAGATGAAAAAGAATATAGCTATCACAATTTGAAGAACATGGAAATTACCTAATTAAATCGAACGTAATTGATAATAAGTAAATTCATAGTCGTCGACTTTTCCCTAACGAGCATGTTATAATTGCACACAGTGGGGGAAAGAAAGAAGGACGTTCATTGTTCATATATGCTATTGACTATTTCCGTCCAACTCCAAAGATGTAACGGACTTGTTAAGATCAGTTATAAAAGGAATGCTCATAACCGTACTGAATTACAAATACATTAACCATATTGAATGCTTCTACATTTAATGTTATTAAAGTTCAAAAGTTAATTTAATACATAGGCAATTTTGCTACTCTAAATGTTCAATCAACAGTGCTAATATTGTAATGATAAAACGTACGAAGTTAATGCCTGAGAGAAGTCATGCTTTAAGGAGTTACGTGGGGGGCGGGCAGTTTCTCCCAGGTTGGCTCCACGCCCCAGATCTCCCGCGCATACTCGGCGATGGTACGGTCGGATGAGAACTTGCCAGACGACGCGATATTTTCGATCACCATTTCGGCCCATTTCGCCTGGTTCTATTGAAAGGAATCAAACACACGTAAGTTTAACCTTAAGAATCAGTTTCATTAACAGACTTAAAAAGAAAACATATTGTCAATTCGATTGTAGTTCAAAAGAAAATATCAATGAGTTTAAGTATATGATTTTCAATTACACTTTCACAGTCGTCTCATATAAATTTTTAAAGAATGCCAGATTTTATTAATAAATTAATATTCACCTATTTTATGTTAACACGTGGTAGAGAAACACTGGAATTGTATAAAGGCACAAATGGGTCGGCATGATCGGGGATCCTCCACGTAAAATAGCAGCATAATACTGATTGTGCTGCTATTTTACGTTGTTAGGTATTTTATGTGGTTAGAGTAGAGAATCGGAGACCCTTTTTACTAGTAACGAGGCATAACAACTTGATCCTTAGGGGTGAAACGCATATTATTTTTTCGGGTAATATAACGGGTTAGATGTGCCTGAGTTACAACATACCACTGTCATCGGGTGGACTGTGTGCTCTTTTATCACACTTATATTTTTAAGATATTAAGGAGCTTTACATACTCAAAAAAAATTGTATAAACCATGTCCGAACCACGAGCGTCCCTTGTCAAATAGTCAATGAATTAAAGCGACAATATTAAGATAACTGTAACGAGGAACTTCAGAAATGATAAATAAAAGCGATAAAACCATAGAATACTATAATACACAATAGAATGGCTGTCAAACTTATTTTGTACGAGATTCCGCGTCGCCGGGAGCACACATACAAGCAATTACGTCGTATTATCACTACTACAAACCCGATTCGCTGTGTTGACAGACTGAGTAAATTTAAACATTTTAGACTTTTGATTAATGTTCAAGATCAACATTTAAAAAATCGTTTAAATTTTAATACATATTTATTTGTAAATAGTGTGCAATTTGGCATTTTCTAAATAATTTGCATGTGAAATTTGGAAACGATTGTAACGTCAAAACACATCTCGTGTTGACATTTATACGTGTGAATTGACATGTTAGTGGCATGTTAGTAGTTACACGGGCTCCGCCCACACCCCGTTCTATTATGTATGTATTATAGTATTCTATGGATCAAACCATCTCACCTGATAAACGGCGGAGACCTTCTCCTGGGCTTCAATGTACGCGTCGTAGTCGGCGAGGTGCATGAAGCGGTCGTGCTGCAGCAGCACGTCGGCCAGGCTCGCGAAGCGGCCCGGCTCGCCCGGCGAGAAGAACCCGCTGCGGATCTGCTCGATGCACTGCCGCAGCTCCGGGTTGCGCTCGTAATACTCGTATGCGTTGTACCTGACATCAAGCTTCATTGTACAGTTCCGCTGTTATATATAGCCCCTTATAATATCATTCATTTTGTCCGTAGGTCCGCCCCAAAACATTGAACTATAATAAAGAATATTATTTCGATATCTCAATAGTAACAAGTTCAAGATGCAATTTTAGCAAATAATTTTTTTTTCATTTATTTATCATATGAACAAGCATTACACATATTTGTAGTGATAGCATTTAAAAAAAAACCACTAAGGTTTATACTTAAGCTATCGAGAGATTACAATTTTATAAAATAATATAGCGTTATGTTGTATTGCAGATACTATAAAAAGGAAAAACAAACAAAAAACATGAAATAAATATGCAAACAATAAAAAAAAAATGACAAAATACGTTATAATAATTTAAGAAAGTGACCCTTTAGTTTACACCTAATGTTATTTTTAGTGATATTGTCCACTAATTCTGATGGTAAGTTATTGATAAGCCGAGGTATTAAGTAGCTACATGTTCTCTTACCATACGCATTGCTAGCACGCGGCTCGTTAAGACGGTTTTTAGAAATTGCTCGAGTGTTTACAGAATGCTCAATCGGGATTTTTAGCGATTCATTAAAAAATTGTTCTTTTAATAAAATATTTTATACTTGTATATGTATTGGTAAAATTTTACAATGTTTAAAGAGACCATTAACGTCATCCCTGAATTTATTTTTTATTTTATTTGGAACTATAGTATTGAGTATTCTTACTTGTAAACTATGGATCTGGTCAAGATATGTTTTGTAAGTTCGGCCGTAGCTACTTAGCCCGTATTGAATGTGCGACTCCGCAAGTGCATTATATAACATTAACTTTATTTTAAAAGGAATGCGATTATTGAGAATAGTGATATTTGCTAAAAACTGTCTTAGTTTAGTACATACACGGTCAATATGCTGGCTCCAATTTAATTTACTGTCAATAACTAGTCCGAGATACGTTTGTGTGTCAACTATCTCAATTGCTGGGCAGCAGCATTCAGCAGCGCGGTTATTATGTAGGCAGATGTGGTTGTGTGCAACTATTTTTTTTATTGAAGCGGGTTTTAGGTATGGAGATTTAATTACTAACAACTTAGTTTTACTATCACTAAGGACAAGCCCAGCATCATGGCACCACCTTGATAGGATATCTAGGTCAGTCTGCAAAAGGTCACATGCCTTTTGTGGATTTTTATCACCGATTACAAGACAAGTGTCATCCGCAAACTGATAGCACGTGAAGTTGACGATGCAGTTGCCCATGTCATTGAAATAGGACAAAAAGTGCAAGGGTCCTAGTACCGAACCTTGTACTGTTCCCTCTGTTATCAACAACGGCTCGCTGTAGTTATTTTCAATTTTCACAAACGATTTTCGGTTCTTCAAGAAATTATGGCACCAATTAAGTAAGGGGCACGTATACCACATTTGTAGATTAGACAAATGTGGTATACGTGGCCCCTTAGTCCACTAGCTGTTCATGTAACAAAGTGTCAAAAGCACGTGAGAAGTCGATAAATAGGGCAAGCACCTGTCTTTTTTCATTTAGATGACTATTCACATCATCAGTAAATTTTGATAAGAGTGCTGTTGTACTTTTTCCTGATTGAAAACCAAACTGATACGGGCTTATTACAGTGTTATTCCTATAAAATTTGTGTATTTGATCGCTTATGAATTTTTCAACACTGCATTCAGCTACTCTGTTCCACTCAACTGCGGTGCATACACCGCACTTTAATCAGTCACTCGCTAGGCGCTTGTAGAGTTGTCACGTGTTGTGTTGATTTAAAAAAAATCTCTTGATAAAAATATGCCGTCGTATGTACTTAGATATTACACAAATATTCAGGAAATGTCAGTAAAAACCAAGGAATTACTTTTCATCGGTTAATAAGATACTTAATGAATAAAAAAGTATTATAAATTAATAACAAAACAAATTATTCCTAAGACGCCATCTCGTGTCAAGGAATATAGATTATGAAATTAATATGTTCGATTGAGACATTTCTGTGGGTACTTAAGTATAGGACGAATATATTATTATACACATTTTTTGTAGAAACATATATAAGTTATTTTAATTAGGCTAAATTTTTCATGTTTAAATCTGCTTACTATTCTTTTATTTTATTTTTAGGTTTCCACTTCGAAGTCAAAGTGGAATAAATTCGTCCATTTTTAACTCTCGCGTGCCCAGCATTTATGAACGATTCTTATTCTAATTTAAATAAATATATTTGTAATTTAAATGTTATGTTTATAAATTTTGTTAAACATACATTTAGTATGTTTTTTTTATATTTGACATAGAATACCTTTTAAAATATTCAGATATAAATATCATTAAAATGTAATTGTGATATAATATTATGTAATATTAAATTAAATAAGCAAATATAATATACAAAATAAATGACAATATTTAAATATTGTTATCGATATAATTTACCTATTTAACAATACAATATACTATTACCTACAGACCATTTTACCTATGTTTATTCTATGATAAAAAAAACCAACCGCGCGAACACAGTATAGCGCACATTTTTTGTTTGAGATAGATGTTCTAGTACGTAAGTACATATTATTACTTAATGATAGCCAAATTTATCATTTATTACTTAAATATAATGTCTATATTTTGGACTACGTGAAATATATATAATGATATAACTCCATACACATCATAAAAGATATAGTATGTACTATTTATAAATCCAAGTTAATATTTACATAATTAAACTTCAAAGAACTAAATGAATAAAATAATTACACATTCTGAAGTCGAAGGAATTAAATAGTTAAAAGTAAAATATTATAAACTTTACTCACCCACGTTGTTTGAGAGCCTCTACATCATCAACTCTCATACCAAATATAAACAAATTCTCCTCTCCAGCCTCTTCCGCCATTTCAACGTTAGCACCGTCCATAGTACCTAGTAAAGATAAAGTTTTTTAATTAACTGTAATTATCAAATGTTATAAATTAACAAACAGCAAAGGCTCTTGAGCAATAATTTAGCAATACGTTTATATGCACAACACGCACAAGTAATTTTTCTCATATTATGCCATTGCATTTAGACAATTAAATTAAAAGTACCAAATTCATATTCAAATACACAACAAATAACACTGGTTCGTATTTTAAAAATAAATTACTTCAATAATATTGTAAAAATATTGAGTGATTTTTAAAATCGAATAGTTGTAACGAACTTCCGCTAAGTAACGCTTAAGAGGAGTATTACAAAAAAAAAACGCGAATTTACAAGGTTTCCTCGTTGAAATTATATGTTTTACGTCCGTTGCTTGAAATAACAATTACTTGGTAAAAATAAAAATAGTTCGTTTCCTCTACTACAATAAGCTCAAGGCAAATTTTAGATAACTTATTTATTTATTTAGTAATAATAATCATTCTCCCGATAAATGTTTAGGCCAAAACTCTGAGCGACATGATTTGGGAGCTCTAATTTGTAGATTCTATTGAATATCGACCATCAAAAAATATTTTTGTCTCACAAATATCCTATACTTTAATAATGATAAAATACATTTTCATTATATGCCTTTCACGTAAGGAAAAAGATCGACATAATTCAATTATCTACCGAAAAAGCTTCGCTACAAGCCCCAATAACTCCGAAGTTATTCATACCAAAATAATCATCAACATTTGCTTAAACTATACTATGATTTTTACTGTTTAAATCGCTACTATTGTTTTTTAACTAATTAAATAAAAGTACCATATATTTCACTGTATCGGCCATCTGAATTCACTATCGCGCCAGCGGCTCTCGAGGTCGACCTGTGTCAATTTATTTCGCGCGCTCCGTCTCGTTTCGATATTATCTTAGTGTGCGTCGATGATCGTGGCACTGCAATTTTGTTCTAGAGCATGGTCAACTACGCCCGCAATTTTTAATCGTTGAAAGTTTTTACTTTCGTACAGTATATTTGAATTAATATAAAGTTCGCACATTATTATTATACCAGATAGTTAACTCAGTATAGTTATTTTGATTGTAGCTGAGCTTTTTTACCAGTCGGAATGGGGAAAAGTAAATACAAGTATCAATGAGTCACTAAACGTAAAAAAAGAAATATCCTATCTCTGGAGAAAAAATAATGGAGAATAAAAATGTCTGATGTTTGCCATATGGACTGGCCCAGATTATGCAGTAAAAGTACTAAAAATCTACAAAGACGACAAATTTTGGATAAAAGGGAGGCTTGCACTCTATTGTGAAGAGTCAAAATGTGTCGAAAAAGGCACGTATGGCAATTCACGATGCTGTGTTGGTCCCTACTTTAACGTATGGTAGTGAAAGTTGGGTGTGGCAGAAGAAGCACGAGAGTAGAATAAACGCAGTAGAAATGCGGCTGAATCTGAATGACAGGGTAAGAAATTGTGTAATAAGAGAAGAGTGTGGTTTGCTGAAAGGTGGTTAATGAATAAGTGAAAAAAGTAAAGTAAAATGGGTAAAAGATAACCTCAATGACAATGCGGCAAATATTTTTATAATAAAAAACATGGTAATTGACTGTAAGTACCGATTAAAAAAATATTAGTTACAGTTGGTTATTTCATTAATTAACCTCCCAATCCCCTAGAGGCCTCATGAGACCGCGGCCATATTGCGTCAAATCCCTAGTCGTCTCATGAGGTCGCACCCACCCACAGCACTTTAACCCATAAAAACTTAAATATTGCGACTACTTTTCTATGAAGAAGTTTGGCATTATATAATCTAAATTTTCTATCCTCTAGTGCAATAAAAAAACTGTTATCCTATGGATATTTATTTACAATCTACGTTCGTTTCGTACGCCATTTTCGCGTGAATGTTATTGTGTTGATTTTTGGATTTTTCTAGTGTTTTAGTATAGTGTTTTATTATAAAATTGTAATGAAAGTTTTTGTGTGAATATAATTTATCTTTTTACGTAAATAATTTCGAGTAATATACAGTCAAACCTGGGTAAGTGAGAACTGGATAAGTGAGAAAACTCTATAAGTGATAGCCAGGACCCGTCATTTATGCTCCCAAAACCTCTATTAGCGAGAAACAGAAACCTCTGTAAGAGAGAGTCGTTTTTCCCTCATGGACCTCCGTAAGTGAGACTGCTCCTTATCTATACCTATATAAGCGACAGTCGAGCTTTATTTATTTATATTATTTAGGAAGAACTGTAGCTACAATAAAAATAGATACATACATAAATGATACACTCATACAGTAACAAATGACAAAACAAATTACAAATTTAACATCTGCTACTTTATGACTCATTCTTAACTTTCTTGGAACTTCCTACCATTGTTTTTGTATTGTTTTCAATATTGTACCTATTCTATTACGTGGAACTAAATAACGTTGTTATTTTATCGCATTCTTTTCGAATGGACACGTGTAACTGTGTACCGTCATTTTTGTCGGACTTACTCAGTTTATAGTTAATCAATTGCGAAGGAAAGTTCTGTTCTGCATCATGTCAAAACGGAAAATTAAAGTACTGTCATTAGGTGATAAACTTAAAATAGTGAATGCGTTTGAAGTTCTAAGTAAAATAAAATTACGTAGTGCATGAATTTTTGTTTTGTTTTCGTAAGCATCTTGATACCTACCCTTATAAAGTACTTATGTGTCGAAATCTAATGAACGTAACATATACACACTTTTAAAAATATATATGTAGATATACATACATGTTGTGCATATTATTCACCTAATTTTATCATATTACATACATATTTACTACATTCGTACTTGCTGTGACTTGTTATTGCTGCGTACCTCTATAAGAGAGAAAACGCTACCCATGTACCTGCATTAGCGAGAAACTCGGGTTAGTGAGAAACCTCTATAAGCGAGAATGAGATTGTGCTCCCTTGAACTCTCGCTTATCCAGTTTTGACTGTATATTGAAATAATTGTGATTTTCACGCTGCCGACATTCGCTTGGTATGTTTTTTTGTTACAATAATACAATAAAATCTTTTTGTAATAAAGTAAAACCTGACTTTTGTTTAGACCACAGGATATAGAATTTTGTATAGATTTTTAATGCCAAACTTCTTCATGGAAAAGTAGTCTTTAAATATAAGTTTTAATGGTTTTACGTACTGTGGGTGCGTGCGGTCGTATGCGATCGCTCGGGATTTGCCGGGCGATTTTTTTGGGGATTGAAGGGTTAAAACAGGTTGCAACCGTATTATATATTTATTTTATCCACTATGTTACCGTTAATAGATATAATCAATTATTGAACAACATCGGTTAACAATCGATTACTGTAAAACAGAATATTTATGTGAACTTATTTTAATACCAAGGTTCATAAATAATGAATAATATAACAAATAGATTTTAATAAATTAATTAGATAACATAAAAATGACACCAAAAATTTTCCATCAACTGAACTCCATCCTAAGAAAACGTGTATAATGGTAGATCAAGATCGTTTAGTTGCTATTATCAATACAACGAACCATAGTGCGAGCGAGTGAACATGAAATGAAATATCGCTCGCGTAGGTCATCACCCGCTCGGAGCGTAAAATACCTAAATTTGCGTAACTCACAAAATGTAAGAGAGCTCTTAATTGTAATAACAAGCGAAAACAGATTGAATAATTTAATTTTTAAATTCTAAATTTGTCTATTGCTTCTTTTTTATTATATGGAATCATTGTGCTATTATATACTACGTACTAGAGGCGACACTGTATTCAGCTACTATGTTCCACTCAACTGCGGTGCATACACCGCACTTTAATCAGTCACTCGCTAGGCGCTTGTAGAGTTGTCACGTGTTGTGTTGATTTAAAAAAAAATCTTGATAAAAATATGCCGTCGTTTGTACTTAGATATTGCACAAATAATTCAAGAAATGTCAGTAAAAACCAAGGTATTACTTTTCATCGGTTAATAAGATACTTAATCAATAAAAAAATTATTATAAATTAATAATAAAATAAATTATTCCTAAGACGCCATCTTGTGTCATGTAATATAGATTATGAAATTAATTTGTTCAGATGCGACATTTCTGTGGGTACTTAAGTATAGGACGAATATATTATTATACACATTTTTTTTTGTAGAAACATATATGAATTATCATAATTACGCCAATTTTTTATATTTAAATCTGCTCATTATTCTTTTATATTATTTTTAGGTTCCACATCAAAGTCAAAATGGAATAAATTCGTCTATTTTTAACTCCCGCGTGCCCAGCATTTATGAACGACTCTTATTCTAATTTAAATAAATATATTTGTAATTTAAATTTTATATTGATGAGTTTTGTTAAACATACGTTTAGTATATTTTTTTTATATTTGACATAGATACCTTTTAAAATATCATCAAAATGTAATTGTGATATAACATTATGTAATATTATATTAAATAAGCAAATATAATATACAAAATAATTGACAAAATTTGAAAATTGTTCTCGATATAATTTACCTATTTAACAATACAATCTATTATTACCTACTGATCATTCTACCTATGATTTATTCTATGATAATAAAAAAACCAACCGCGCGAACACAGAGTAGCGCACATGTTTTGTTTGAAATAGCTGTTCTAGTACGTAAGTATATATTACTTCAATGTATGGAATGGAAGTATTTTAAGGTAAGGAAAACGAAAAAAGAGCAAGCGCGGCAACAATTTTTTTTTGTACATTAATGACCTCTTAGAAACTACTAAGAGATCATTAATGTACAAAAAAAAAAAATTAATATCAGTGGGAACGTCATCGCATTTCTTATCCCTTGTGTAGCAAAAATTACGTTGGAAAATCATAAACATTTTGTTTATGCTAATCATAATGCCTTACGACGACATCAAGGTCAAGTGCAGAGTTACTTAGCCCACCTTTGTGCACGCTGGAGTAGTTTCCTACGACATAGGTACAAATACATAGACAGTGAGAGCGCCATTGAGCACGAACTTCACGTAACCGGTACCAGATGTGGTTGAGATAATATGCCGGCTGAGGTAGTTTCCTACGAGATAGGCACACGTACCGATAGTGAGAGCGCCGTTGAGCATGATCTTCATGTTGCCAGTGCCGGATGTGGTTGAGATAATATGCCGGCTCAGGTAGTTTCCTACGAGGTAGGCACACGTAATGATAGTGAAAGTGCCGTTGAGCATAAACTTCATGTTGCCAGTGCCGGATGTGGTTGAGATAATATGCCGGCTCAGGTAGTTTCCTACGAGATAGGCACACGTACCGATAGTGAGAGCGCCGTTGAGCATGATCTTCATGTTGCCAGTGCCGGATGTGGTTGAGATAATATGCCGGCTCAGGTAGTTTCCTACGAGGTAGGCACACGTAATGATAGTGAAAGTGCCGTTGAGCATGATCTTCATGTTGCCAGTGCCGGATGTGGTTGAGATAATATGCCGACTGAGGTAGTTTCCTACGAGATAGGCACACGTACCGATAGTGAAAGCGCCGTTGAGCATGATCTTCATGTTGCCAGTGCCGGATGTGGTTGAGATAATATGCCGGCTCAGGTAGTTTCCTACGAGATAGGCACACGTAACGATAGTGAAAGCGCCGTTGAGCATGATCTTCATGTTGCCAGTGCCGGATGTGGTTGAAATAATATGCCGGCTGAGGTAGTTTCCTACGAGGTAGGCACACGTAATGATAGTGAAAGTGCCGTTGAGCATGAACTTCATGTTGCCGGTGCCGGATGTGGTTGAGATAATATGCCGACTGAGGTAGCTTCCTACGAGGTAGGCACACGTAATGATAGTGAAAGTGCCGTTGAGCATGAACTTCATGTTGCCGGTGCCGGATGTGGTTGAGATAATATGCCGGCTCAGGTAGTTTCCTACGAGGTAGGCACACGTAATGATAGTGAAAGTGCCGTTGAGCATGAACTTCATGTTGCCGGTGCAGGATGTGGTTGAGATAATATGCCGACTGAGGTAGTTTCCTACGAGGTAGGCACACGTAATGATAGTGAAAGTGCCGTTGAGCATGAACTTCATGTTGCCGGTGCCGGATGTGGTTGAGATAATATGCCGACTGCGGTAGTTTCCTACGAGGTAGGCACACGTAATGATAGTGAAAGTGCCGTTGAGCATGAACTTCATGTTGCCAGTGCCGGATGTGGTTGAGATAATATGCCGGCTCAGGTAGTTTCCTACGAGGTAGGCACACGTAATGATAGTGAAAGTGCCGTTGAGCATGAACTTCATGTTGCCGGTGCCGGATGTGGTTGAGATAATATGCCGACTGAGGTAGTTTCCTACGAGGTAGGCACACGTAATGATAGTGAAAGTGCCGTTGAGCATGAACTTCATGTTGCCGGTGCCGGATGTGGTTGAGATAATATGCCGACTGCGGTAGTTTCCTACGAGGTAGGCACACGTAATGATAGTGAAAGTGCCGTTGAGCATAAACTTCATGTTGCCAGTGCCGGATGTGGTTGAGATAATATGCCGGCTCAGGTAGTTTCCTACGAGGTAGGCACACGTAATGATAGTGAAAGTGCCGTTGAGCATGAACTTCATGTTGCCGGTGCCGGATGTGGTTGAGATAATATGCCGACTGAGGTAGTTTCCTCCGAGATGGACCACGTACCGATAGTGAGAGCGCCGTTGAGCATGAACTTCATGTTGCCGGTGCCGGAAGCCTCGGTGCCAGCCGTGGAGATCTGCTCACTGAGGTCGGCGGCTGGCATGATGCGTTCCGCCAGCGATACGCGATAGTTTTCTAAGTAGATCAGCTTCAGCTTGTCGCCCACGTCAGGGTCGTTGTTTACCTGATCAACCACAAACAAAACAATATTTGCAAAAATAAATCTTGTTTATATGGCCTAAGTGATGACAAACGGCTCTTATGCTTAAGACGTCTTGATCTGCCTAGCTAAAGTATAAAAATAGGTTCATGATTCCACCCTTCTGGAGTTACGATGCATGCCTTGTTGCTGGTAATTGAGGTTTGATTCTGGATGAAACAATTTTTGCTAACTACTAACGTATTTATGTTAATAGCATAGAACTTTCGTATGATTCGTAATTAACATGATTTAAATAGATGGTACTTACGGTGTTCCCGACAGCGCAAGCAAGAGCTATAATCTGTTTAGCAATGTAGTAGCCGGGAGCCGCTTTCCCGCCGAACATCACTGTCCTGGCAGTGAAAGCAGCAGTGGGGTCGCGTTTAATACGGTTGTACAGTGTTATAACATGCAGGATGTTCAGCAACTGACGTTTGTATTCATGAATACGCTTAACTTGAACATCGAACATTGACGCCGGGTTAATTTTTATACCGGTGTCCCTTTCGATCAGAGAAGCAAGTCGTAGCTTATTCTCTTGTTTGACCTTCATAACGGCGCGTTGGAAAGCTGGGTCTTTGGACCAGCGCTTCAGTTGCTGCAATTTCTCCAAGTGCACAGTCCAGTCCTCGCCGATCTTATCGCAAATCAGATCACACAGACCGGGATTGCACAGCAACAACCATCGCCTAGGAGTTATTCCGTTGGTCTTGTTCTGGAATTTCTCAGGCGTCATTTCGTAGAAATCACGAAAGATAGTGGTTTTAAGAATCTCTGAGTGAATGGCGGCGACTCCGTTCACAGCGTGCGAACCGACTATGCAAAGATGTGCCATGTTTACTCGTTTATCTCCTTCTTCTTCTATCAAAGACATACGACGCAAACGGTCCAAATCGCCTGGCCAGCGTTTTTGCACCTCTTGGAGATGGAGGAAATTGATGTGGTATATCAACTGCATGTGTCTAGGTAAACAATTTTCCAGCATGGAGCAGGGCCATCTCTCCAACGCTTCAGGCAGGACAGTGTGGTTGGTATAAGCGCAGCACTTCACCACCAGATCCCAAGCTTCCTCATATGATACTTTTTCTATATCAATTAAAATTCTCAAGAGCTCAGGAATAGCTAATGCGGGATGAGTATCGTTCAGTTGTATCGCAACTTTTTCAGGGAGACTTTCGAAGGTTGTTCTAACGGGATCTCGGCAACCAAACTTGGATGCTTTGTATCTTCTTACGATATCCTGCAAGGTTGCCGCGCACATAAAGTATTCCTGCCTGAGACGTAACTCCTTGCCTTCGAAGAAATTATCGTTCGGGTACAGAACTCTTGAGATGTTTTCGGCGATGTTGCGGTCGAGTACAGCTTGAATGTAGTCACCGGAGTTAACTGAAATAAAAAATGCGTTAATATTATTTTAAGTACACATCCTAGCCGTGGTAGCACAGTGGGTAGGCGCTCAGCTTAAACTTCTGATACTTCGAACGCCAATTATGGCCATTATGGTAAATATTTTTTTAAACGGGATACGCCTAAGTCTAGCAGTGGGATTTAATGTGCAAATGAACATACAATTAAACATGTGAGTATATGGATAAAACTGTAGAGATAGATAAAATAGATCTCTTTACTTTTCGACTTAATTAAATATCGTATCTACTACCATTTGAAAAAGAGAGTCCTCTGCCCGAAGAAGAAACGGTAAAAGAAACTCCACAGATCTTTTTTCAAGACTTGTGCTACTATATTCTTATTCAGAAAAATGTCGCCATCAAGCGAATCTAATATAATACACACTAAGAAGTTACCTTATACAATTAATAGGAAATTATGAAAACATATCTTTTAAAAAGTCAAATTATATATATATATATATATATATATATATATATATATATATATATATATATATATTCACATGCGCCATATATAAAGTTATTATTAGATGCATATCATAATGTCGTTTTTGTATAAGGTACATCAAATACATAACACTTTTCTCCGAGAACTCAATCGAGGACACTAAATTAAAATTACATATAAAATAAAAGGCTATTCAACAAGGTTATTGACTAATTTAAACAATAATAGTTAGTATCTGTAAGGGACAACGACAATCAGACAAAGGAATCATGTTAATAGGTGAAGGCTCATTGTTCAGGATTTTATTGTCAACTCTATTTTACATTTGTAGTTATTGCACTGAAGATTCCAAGCTACAGATGCATACTTTTCACCTACTTCAAAATGAAGGAGGTTCTCAATTCGAGTGTATGTTCTTTTTTTTTCTTCAAAGGTGGCTCCATATAAATTAGTAGAAAAAAGTCCATCCCTAAGGGTAAATAAGTAAATTCCTTTTTAGCAATTTGAAGTCTTACTATTTATTATAAGTTATAATTATTGTATTTCATAAAAGATATAATGTACTTCATCACAAAGAAATATAAACTACTTACAGAACTTGAGATTGAAATCAACCGGGCTCTTTGCGGACCAAAGCCTCAGCGTATTGACCACATTGTTGTTGTAGCCGGGAATCGGGTTATCGTATGGCATTGCGAACACAACCTGGTGACAAAAATATAAGCATATAGCTTTAAATGAAACATGAAGTCGCACTTTAACATTGTTAATAAGTTGTAAAAACCTCAAAAATCACAACGATTATATGAATAGAATGCGTTTAATACATGTACATATATATATATATATATATATATATATATATATATATACACACACACAGGGTATTAGTGTAAACACCGTTGTCCTTGAAACCAATGGTTTGGTTTCACTTATAGAACGTAAATTCCATGAAACATTTTTTTTTAGTAAAACCTCAATTTTTCCTTAATTCCTCAATTTTTGCCTGTCCTAAGCCAGGATGAAAGTATGAAGGAAAAGTTACATCACAGGTTATGTGTACCTATTGTGTTTTTATGTTGAATGTTGTGTAGGTAGCTAGCGCGGGCGGTGATCTTCACAGTGATTACGTCACTCGGGCGCATAGGGTATCCATGAATTTACGGACGGTGTCGGGCAGAAACTTTTAAATTTTATGAAAGAAAATAACGTTTTTTTTTAAATTCATTGAATTTACGTTCTATAAGTGAAACCAAACCACTGGTTTCAAGGACAATGGTGTTTACACTAACACCCTGTATTTATATATATATATATATATATATATATATATATATATAACATGTAACATAATTAACGCACATCCTAAAGTAGTTTGTTCAGAATCGTTTACTGAATCGACTTCTATAATTTTTGATTAAGTAATTTTATATGTAATTTTTTATCCCAAAAATTATTAAAACTACGTAAATTACAGTCACACTAAACCTGTACAGTCAAAACAAACTGAAATGGACGGTAACTCAAGGCAATAAGACTTTTAAAAGAGCAGTTTTATTTCTATTAATACAAATTCCGTCATTCAGTACAAAGAAAAATTAACCGTATTTCAAGCACGTTAAATTCTTTGTGTTCGTGGATATGTACTGTGACCAGAAAATTCTTCCGGAATTAGTACAACTAATTTAATAAATAATCAATGCATAAATATGTTTAACTAAAAAGTCAGGTTGTGAAATCGATTCAGTAAACGATTCTGAACAAACTACTTTCAGGATGTGCGTTAATTATGTTACATCTTAAAACACTAATAATTAACCACACTGATTCACTTTATTTCGCTCCGAAGCTTCGCTTGTCTCGCCAAATTCAATACTGCCTCGATCGCGTCTTGCCGCGCCTTTTTATACACCTTTTTCACCGAAACATTCAGAATATTCCGGTAGATACGGGCGCCGACCGACCAGACGCAGAAAGTTCGAGTGTAGGGCTTCTAGAAAGCTTAGTTCTTCAATCCGATACTAGATGGCGCTGTCGGTTGAAAGATTAGTCATGGCATTTTCTGGAAAGCTCTCCTCGCTCTGTTACCCGGCACTACACGGCGCTAGTGCTAGGTCCAGACGTCAACTTAGGCGCGCGACACTATATATATAGTTATTTATACAAAGCCTTACAACGATAAGAACGAAGTGATTATTGTATAGTACACAAACGTATTAGTAATTTAATATTAAAACAATATACTGATTTACTGCTTCTAGCGGTCTACACTATATAATACTTATATTTACATATAACACCTGCTATTATTCGGAATGTTACCGTGCTCGTAAGTAGATTTTTATGTTCACCTGGGTATCCACCCACTTCTTTCCCTGCGGTGTGTCGACCACACGACCGTAGAAGTTGACGGGCAGCATGAACTCCGGTCGCGCCTTTTCCCATGGATTTCCGAAGCGGAGCCAGTCATCAGGCTCCTCTTTTTGCTCGCCATTTTCAATCTTTTGCGTGAAGATACCATACTCGTATCTTATACCTGATGGAAAGAATGAAAATTCAATTGTGATTAAATAAAATTAAACAAGGTCAAATGTATAGTAGGTTTTAATTCTTTTTGTTTCGAGGGAAAGTTTTGAACCTAGACTACTTATGATGACACCAAATGCTTTATTTATTGGCCAATGGGATAAATATATATATTATATATATATATATTCATTAATCATTTACAGTGAAAGGATGATTATATATGTATATATATATAATTTAAATAATACAAAAATTATGTTCTGTAATCAAGGAATATACAAGCCAGACCAATTTAGGTTCTCGATAAGAATAAGTAAGTTAGTAGAGTGCTACAAGCTACAACTAATTCGTACGTTGCGTAAGAGCTGCGACAGGGGTTGAAGAGAGATAGAGAGAGATGGAGGGAGAGGGAGAGATAGAGAGAGAATGAGATAGGAAGAGAGAGGGAGAGAAAGAGAGGGTGGCACAACTTCGAAGGAGTGTTGTAGCATTGACCCCTTCATTTTACATCTATATTATTTTTAAAATAAATTTATGATTATTTCAAAAAGGATTTTCAGTATGATAGCTCAATTTAAAGCAATAATATTGATTATTGATATTACATTTGACTAGAATTTTATATACATACGAGGACGGGTCACGAAAATCGCGGAACCCCTTCAGGTTATAAAGGAGAGGGGAATTTTTTTTAAATGTTACTACTTGGTGACTTAATATGAGTATCTACCAAGATTCAGCCAGATCATTTCAGTAACCTTTGATATACCTATCACAGGATATACAATTCGAGATTTTTCAAACCTTTAAAAATACGTAACTCCGAAAATGTCAACTTTATCGTAAATACGACCTTTTTATTAATATTTCATCAAAGAATATAAAAAAGTATCTTTCATATTCTAATCTTTTTCTTTATGTATTTTTAATTAGTCAAAAGTAAGTATCAGAATTTAGGATTTTTCAAACTTTTAAAATTTATAATTTATATCGTTTGAAAATAACAATTCCTTGCAATAGAAAAAAATATCGGTTTAAACAATATGGTACCGAGTAGCCCCATGGCAACATGCATTTATATCATCAGTAGGACAATTTGAAGAGAATGGCGTGAAAAAATGAGATGGTATAGCTTTTGATACTCATGCGCCGATTGCTCCGGACTTATATCTCTCCCTCGTATTAAACTCTCAAATCCTATTATATTAATGTTAAGGATGTTTTTCATCATAATATTTTTAAGCGGTTTGTCTTAAATGACCCAATTTGTTGATGACATTTATACAAACGTATAAACGTTCACGGAGACTCAGTCTGTTTAAAATTGGCAATGATCCAGCAATGGTTGTGAACTTGCTTCAATATCTGTAAATATGTAGCGTTAAACCTAATAATTACACTTGTTTATATTTTGACTGTATTCTGGACATTGCAATAACAGTCTTATTATTGAAAATGTCCTTCTGATTGCTAATAATATCATAAATGAACATTTTTGTACATACAAAGATAAACATGATATTACCTAGTTATTTTGGCTTTAATGCTGTTTGGGGTATAATAACTGTTCAGTAAACACATTTTACTTCACAATAACAAAGTTCACAATGCACCTGTATGTACTGCTTTAAGTGGATGATCAATAATACATACTAAATGACATTAAACATTGTGTCATCCTTACACTGTCAGTTTAAAATGTATTGCTTAATATTTATCATTGATTAATGTTATTTACGATGTATAAGTACTTAATAATCAACCAAAATATATTGAAACAGTCTTGACACTAGAACCCTTTATCTATCTGTTCTATTTTTAATAGACAATTTCGGAAATGATAATTTACACTAATAAATGCAGTAGCATCACAATTAGTTTATAGTAGATATTTATATAATACATCTTTCTTAATAAATAGTTTGTATAGTTAATATTATAAGTGGACATATTATCCCTTAGTCATCTTGGCTTTAATCTTATTTTTTAATTACTTTAATGGTGTTTGGGATGTATACTCACAATTAATCAATACATGTAAAAATAGTCTCCGTACCACATTTACCTGTCTGTGTACTACATTTGGCCAGAACTACTACTATAAATGCTGAATGTAGCTACAACTTAGTTTTATACTGCATGTTAATTAACACAGACACCCCGCCTACTGGGTGTTAATTATTGACCAGTGCCAGACTCTTATAACTTATATTACCGGTGAAAACAACTAAACAATCGTTTTTAGTTTGTTTTTCGGGCAATTCTTAGATTCATATTTCAAACTTTTTTAAATTAAACATATTAACATTTACATATATTTTATTTAATAGTCGTACAAGTTTCCCCTTACTTATATTTTTTCGATTATTACATTAATGTTTTTTATTTGTTGTCCGACAGTTTGTAAGGCACATTGATTTATAACTCAATGGTAAGGCACATCATGTTTCGTTACATACCGTTAGAAAATAATAATTAAATATAAAGAAAATCTTCATAGAAATTACGATTTAGGTCTTAATATTTCAAAAATGTGTCGTTTATAAATTGTATATTATTTGGTAATTACTAATTACTACAAGATTTCTACAATATACCGATAGCCACAAAACTTCAATATGAAACAATTGTTCATACAAAATAAAGCTATTCAATTGTCAAACTTACACTCAAGATAAAATGTATATGCAATAAAATTGATCCAAATTAGTTTGAAGAGGTTGACCATGACCATACAATAAAAGCATCTTTAGAATATTTAGTTACACACAATTTAATGAAAGTATCTTAGGTCTGTTACTACAAACGAAAATATAAAATTTATAATTTCTACAAAGAGGCAGTAATGACAATAGTGTGTTGCTAGTTGATCTTTTTTAAAAATGAAAATGAAACAGCTACAATAAACAAATTTTCACTTTTTACTGATCGTTTCTATGGCCAGAAAAAACAAGTACATTCGCACCTAACAATGAAGTTTTACTTTTCGCACCTAACAATAAAGTTTTATTTTTCTGGCCATATGCTGTTAAATTATTTGGGATTCCTATTATGCACAAGTTTAATGTACAATTAAAATGAGGGCGACACCATATATACAGAAAGTAATATAAAAAACAAAGTTAGCTACCTAATAAAAACAGCTACATTACTTTAAATTCTATACCAATGGATAATGTCGATTGATTTGTGCAATCTGATGTAATTATCTGGTATGTGTCATTAAAGGTGGTAAAAAGAAATAAAACAGGAGAGGAACAGCAGCATCTTCCTGACAACTCAATGTAATACAAAATCTGCAGTTGCCAATGATGTAATGAGAATAACAATGAAAATTATGACATAAAAAGACAAGTACCTAGATAATTAGCGACATGACAAACATGGTAAAAAATTCAATTGTCTGATCTTTTGGAGATCCGTGTTTCACATTTATGAGAAGACACTTTTCTGAGGTATAATTTTAAAAATTCTAGATCAAAATCATAATAAGACAAAGAAGATCAAAGAAGCATACCCATACATTTGGAGAATGTTGAATGGCCACAAGTATAATACCACTAGCCTATTTGAATAGCTCATACAGAAAAGCATAGCCTTGTTTACAGATCTTGCAAGGTTTTGTAAACCTGGAGCAAGCACATGCTTTTAACTTCTTTATAAATTCCTGTTTTTGTGAAAGTGAAAATATTTTGAACAACTTATAATTCGCTTGAAGAGACTTCAATTTATTTTTTTATAATGATTCAAATCAATTTCAAAAATAAATTATTATTAACTTCACTTCTAGACTGTCTTTAATTTTCCCCTTCCCCATTTTCAATCTCATAACGACTAGTGATTTTTATTAAAATTAAAATAATTTTTCATTTACAATGGTGATTTTATTTGATTTTAATAATATAAAATAAATTAATATGATTACACTCATACATTTTTTATTATTTTTTTCAAGTTCAAGTTTACACTTTAATATCTCTCAAAAAAGTTTGCAAGTATTAGACACTTACAAAATATAATTTTGATTTTTACTGCAAAAACAGAGTTTTATGTCTTTACCTTTGTCTAGTCTATTTTAAAGTACAGTAATAACTTTGTACATAAAATTTTGCCTCTTAATGGTCTCTAAATGTACCAGTAAGTTAGGAGTGTAATGTTACTATAACATCACTTGAGAAATTTACCACAATGATCCTGTAAGTTACTAACACATGGTTAGTGCATTTTCAGTAATTTATATTTTCCTATATTGCTTGTATTCAAAATAATTTAACTCAACACTAACATCAAAATCAAATTCTATAAAAAAATTAACTTATAACATTAGTCACTTTGATATTCCAATACATTCCTGATTTGTAGCATAAAAACAGTATACTTATCATGTTTTTCTGTAAAATTTTAGTTACAGAAAAACTTGATAAGTATACTATGTATTACGATTACAGATTTTTTGAGCAGGGGCATTAGTTTCGATTAGTGGTTTACTAAATGAATGTTAATAAAAAAATGAATATAAGTATTCATATTACTACTATCACAGTAGTGGTAAGTAAATTTGCTAATTCAGTTGTTCACAATAACAGATGAATAATGGATAAATCTGCTATTTTGAAAGCTTAATATCCATGATTCAGATGGAAATATAATTGAATAAATATAAATATAATTGAATCCATATAACAAACCAGAAGTAGCGGTACAAGAACAGAAGTATTTAAGCATTGCATTCACTAATACAGCTGTTTATCATAGTTGGTAGAGCATGTTTAAAGTCATATTGGTTTATTCTTCAAAAGTTTAATATCTAACAAAGTTTTAAAAAGCTAAAACATGAGAAAATTTATATCTTAATTTAGTAATGGAATCTTATAAATACACATACCATAACCATATGCCGCTAATCCAAGTGTGGCCATGGAGTCAAGAAAACAGGCAGCCAGACGCCCCAGACCACCATTACCAAGACCAGCATCTTCTTCCAATTCTTCTAACTCTTCAATATCTAAACCCAACTGATACAAAGCCTCATCAACTGTGCCCTGGATACCCAGATTTATCATAGTATTCTGAAGAGATCGGCCCATGTAATATTCCAATGACAGGTAGTACACTCTCTGTTAAAAAAGCATATACATATAGGCAGAAGTTTCATAAACCCAGTTATTTACTAAAAATTCCAAAATAAATACAGAAATCATAGAACACTATTGTTAAATGTCATATCCAATTGATTTTGTAAGAGACAAATAAAGGTAAATGAATCAAGAGAAAAATAATAAAAAATTGCAGTTGCTAAGCACAAGGGTGGCAACTATGACAATTATCCCCTTATGAAGTAATCTCAATTCAGCAGTGAACTGCTAGTGGGCTATAATGAATTGATTCATTGATGAAAATTTAACATTTATTGAAATATACAAGAACTTCTTTAAAATATAACATATGTATAGGACAAAATTTGTTATACTACAATTTTTTTAATAGAAAAAACAAAATTTCTTTCATCTACTTTTACAATTACTCAAATATTCAGCTCATATGTAATATGTAAGCTCATTTGATGGTTTATGATTTGCTGTGGTAAAAAATATTTTTAATCTTGTAACATTTAAAAAATTACAATCAATATCAGTATCATTACATATCATTTCCACAGCTGGATATAGGTGTCCGCTCAAGGAATGCATCTCATCATACTCAATCAATAACTGTAAGTATTTGATATTAAATGAATGTATTCAATAATTCAATATTTTGAAGAAACCATAATTATGATTTTTACCTTGGGATCGTTTTCATAGTAGTACTGCTGGGTTCTTATCCAACGCGATACAAGATGATCTCGAACAGTATGTGCAAGGGCAAAGTAATAATCTCTTGGAGTCGCGACATTCCGGTCTTTAACCAACGTATAATGCACATGACGATTGAAAGCCTTCTTCACTTCAGTAACATTTTCTACGGCTACAATACCACGAACAGATATTTGCTTACGTTTCTCAGAGTCCGTTTGTACGCTCATTTTGGTTAACCTAGATTTTGTGTATACAATACTCTGCGACTGCCAAAGCCCGACTGAACAACTGAGAAACCGCTGATTCGATATCGGTCACCTTGAGAAGGTCAAAGCTTGACCGCTGCCTACCCAACAAAGCTCGAGTGACTTTAATGATATGCGATTGTAAACATCAGCCGGTTGAAATATAATGCGGTGCAACTCTAAATTATATTTATAATTTAAATTATTTTAATAGATTCACATCAAATCATCATGACTACTAGTTATTTGAAATCAAACTCATGTACCTACCTAATTTGGCATAGGTCTAAATTTATTTTTCAATTGACAAATGAAAAATGAATTATATTGAGTAAAAAAATCGATATTTTCTCACAAAACTATCGATATTTTTAATCGATATTTACTTTAGAGTATCGAAATCATATTAATTTTGATATCGTAAAATCATATCGATTTCGTAACGCGACGAAGTAACGCAACGTCCATTCCAACCGTAGACAGAGAAACCTATAGACTAATGATCGGCGTGGCCTCGAGTGAGAAAGGACGATAACGAATTTTTAGGTTATACAATAATCTTTATGACTTTTAAACACATTTAGATAAAAAATTTAATTGTTCTAAGAACTGAACTGAACAAAATTCACCAATCTTAAACTCACAAAACACTTTTTTCTCACTTAAATCAACTTGTAAACTCCTTAAATCACTACGCTGTTAAAGTTGTTTAGCAAACTGTAGAGTTTGCTAAACATAAAAACCGGCACGGAGAAAGGGACAATCAATCACACCGCTCTATCTCATTTCTATGCAAGACGTATGCATAAATCTATCTTTTTCGTGTGCAAATGCGAAAGAAGGCGTCAATTTGTCTATAGGTTTCTCTGTCTACGATTCCAACTGATGACCCTGCCACCTGCCAGTTGCGAAAACGAGTCTAGGGATGAAGCATGTGCCAAATGTACTTTATGATATATATTGTGTTTATTTTACTAGTCTAGTGCAAAAAATCTTTATTATCGTATTATCATTTCTATAAATATCGGTTAATATTTCCAATATGGACCATCGATTTCAAAGCCCAAATTGTTTTTTTGTAGATAGTACTCACTAAAAGAAAGCGTTTTGCAAAGTTTTAGGTTGCGGAAACTTACGGTTCATGAGAAAGATTTTTTTAAACTTTTCATACAAATTGGTAAATAATACGCAATTACACCAATTACAAAATAAATTTGACAAATGATTGATGTCAAACGTCAATTAGTGTAAGGTTCCAAATATTTTGAAAGTATCGATACGTACTTCATACCAAGTATCGTATCAAAAGTATCAATACTACTTGGTATCGAGTACATTTCGTTAATTTTGGAGACTAGGGGGGTAAGAAGCCGGGAAGTTGTGCTCCGGCGCTCCGTGGCAGCTCCGGCGCTGCGGGATGAGCAGTGCCCGCCCGCCGTAGGGAAGCGCAGGCACCGAGATCGCCGTAGCGGCAGAGGCTGGTCGCCGAAGGCGACCAAAAAGCCGCAGCTGCGAAGGCGAGCTCAGGTACCTGTGCTTCACTACGCTAGGGCTCCGCGCCTCCGGGCTCTTATATACACTCTAGGGGTAGGGCAGACAAGATCACGTGGATAGTGGGGTGCTCTGATTCGGTTTTGGGTACTTTTTGGATATTAAATAAGTAAGTCAATAAGGAAGTAAACACTTTATTGTAGTAAGAATTAGATAATACAGAAAGTTGCAAACAATAAAATAAAAGTACAAAAGCTGTACTAATTAACAAATACAAACAAGTTGCAAACAATGAAATACAAGTACTAAGGTGGAACTTAAATATTGTAAACTTTATTCTACTTTATATACATATATAATTGCACTTATCAGCTCTTCCTATGCATCTAATTGGTTTGTCATAATTTTTCGTCTCCAAAATTAACGAAATGTACTCGTTACCAAGTAGTATTGATACTTTTGATACGATACTTGGTATCGAGTAGGTATCGATACTTTCAAAATATTCGGAACCCTACACTAACTGACGTTTGACATCAATCATTTGTCAAATTTATTTTGTAATTTTGTGTTATTTACCAATTTGTATGAAAAGTTTAAAAAAATATATCTCATGAACCGTAAGTTTCCGCAACCTAAAACTTTGCAAAACGCTTTCTTTTAGTGAGAACTATCTACAAAAAAAATATGGGCTTTGAAATCGATGGTCCATATTGGAAATATTAGCCTAAATATCAAACAAGAAACATCATTTCTGATAATCAAGTGACCGTATTATAAAAACATAAAATAATAAAAATATTTAAATATAAAATAATTTTTTATCTAACGAAATAGAATATACAATCGTAAAATGCACTTATGCAAACCAGCCGGGCTAGCTAGAAATAAGATTGTCTTATCCCTATGCCAGAGTTTTATCCACCCTGCGAGCATGGACCTATGATGGGTATAATATCCACAGTAGATACGAGGGGTGATCCAAAAGTAATGATAATCGGTTACTTTAGGTCCGCATAAAAATCATATATTATATACTTACTACGTCAGCCTAAAAAAATCATATAAATAGATCACGATTTCCGGGAGATACATTCATTTGAATACGAACTGTTAAAGAGATAACATCAACATGGAGAAAAACGAAATTAGAGCTATCATCAAGTAAGTAACCTCTGTTTGAAAAAATGTCTTCGAAAGACATACACAGTGACTTAGTGGAAACATTGGGGGACTCTGCTCCTCCATATTCTACAGTTGCACACTGGGCCAAGGAGTTTAAACTGGGCAGAACATCCACTGAAGATGAACATCGCGAAGGACGCCCATCCACGTCCCTCACTGAAGACAACGTGAAAAAAGTCGAAGATGTTGTGTTGGCAGATCGAAGAGTGGCCATCAGGCATGTAGCTGAGGTCACAGGGATCTCATATGGCAGCGTTCAAAGAATCCATGCGAACGAGTTGAATATAAAAAGGTCTCTGCGCGTTGGGTACCCAGAATGTTAACCGACGAGCAAAAGAAAAATCGAGTTGACATTTCGAGGGTCAATCTCGAAAAGTTCCAAGCAGATCAAGAAAATTTTTTGTTCCGTTTTGTGACTATGGACGAGACCTGGATCCACCATTTTGATTCTGAAACGAAACAATAATCGATGACTTGGAAGCGAGCCTCCTCACCTACGCCAAAGAAATTCAAAGTTACAAGTTCGGCGGGAAAGGTTAGTGCATCTGTTTTTTGGGACGCTCAAGGCATAATTATGGTGGAATATTTGGAAAAGGGAGCCAATATTACGGGCTCTTACTACGCAGACCAAATAAGAAGATTACGGGAGGCCATTAAGGAAAAAAGACACGGCAAACTGCGAGCCGGAGTGCTGTTTCACCAAGACAACGCACAGGCTCACAAAGCCGCAGTTGCGATGGCTGCCATTCAAGAAACGGGATTCGAACTGCTCGAACACCCTCCCTATTCGCCAGATCTAGCTCCTAGTGACTTCTACCTCTTTCCTCGGCTCAAGGAACGCCTCCGAGGCAAGAAATTCGAAAACGATAGCGAAGTAATGGCCGCTGTTGAAGCGTTTTGGGAGGGTCAAGACAAAGAATTTCCTTCAAAGGGAATCCTGGGTTTAGAAAAAAGATGGACTAAATGTATTGATTTGTTAGGAGACTATGTTGAAAAATAAATAATTATTTTAACTTTAATTACAGTGTTTTATTTTCATTATCATTACTTTTGGATCACCCGAGGGGTGATAAAATAGAAGATAAAATTATCCCCGCGCGTACAAGGAAGCAAAGCGGAACACCTAGAAACTGTGAAACTCCCGCAGTTAAAAATTCGAAAAGTGGTAAAAAGTTAACGGATTTCAGTGTTCTTAGTGTCAACATTTGCGTATTAACGAGACGCATCTAGTGATGTGGTGCATTTTTAGCCGCAAAACAGTTTTTAGTAATTTTTCAAGTAAAAAAAAGCGTTTTTCCTCATATTAGCAAAACAGTAAATCACTTGCAGCACTCGATTAGTCGCCACAACCTGCTATTGTTTTTAGTGATTCTTATGTGCCACCTGGGGACACATCATTCTCCAATTTGAAATTTTTGGATAAGGGGCACCCGAGTTATTAGAGCAAAACCGAAAACAGGTTATATAGTTTAAAGGCATTGTATGGACGTTCTTTTATCATTGTAATTTTTTAAAGTGAAACTGTTTCGGATGTTTTATTTTTAATGTAATCGCAAATTTCCTTTTCCGATGTCTCCTTGTTAACATTGGATATAAACAAAGGAACTTTTATATCTGCCGCTTTAAATTTTTTAGAGAAGTCCGTTACTGCTTTCCCCGTTTTTCCTGTAAACCGTTTTCCATACTTTTTATTATATTTACTAAATTATTTTAGACAACGTGAGTAGTTGAGGTTTTAAATACTGCAGTTTTATCAACAAATATCAAATATTAAATTCCTCAACTCAGCACACTTCACTCCGTCGACAACTATTAAGTTCATTTCATACCCTCTAGCTACTCTAGCACTGTAGTGGAAAGTTTTCGAACTGTTATTTACTGCTTAAAGATGGACACTTTTTTAACTATTCTCCTATGTGAGATGGTTCTCCTTACCTCTATACTCCATGTTCATAGCATTAAGCGCATTACTCGTCCTTAAGCCTGGTTTACACTTTGTTAAGTTAACACTTCAGGTGATTAGTTCAGGTGTTTAGTAATCAAGGTGTGAACGGAAGCGTGAATTGATTAGTGTTAAGTGCGATTGGTGCTTATTGATTAGTGCGAGTGAATAGAATCGAGGTCTACTTTTGCTGTTAAGTGACCTCCCCCCTTGTACTGTTCCACTCCCCTCTCTCGCAGTTCGCCTGTACTAATCAGTGTGTAAACACATGTGTGTTAAGTGCGCAGTGTCAAGTTCAAATCGAAAATGAAGTGGATGGAACAACATACCTTAAAATTCGTACAAGAATACATAAAGTATGAATGTCTATACAATGTAAAGTGCACAGAATTTAAAAACAAACAATTGAGAGATGCGGCCCTATTGAAACTGAGTGAAGCGATGGAAATTCCCGACTTCGGTCCCAAAGAAGCGTACAACAAAATACGAAGCTTGAAATCGACCTTCTTCCAGAGAGCACAAAAAAGTAAAAGATTTTATGAAATCGGGTGCAGGGCTTGATGATATATATGTGGCAAAAAATTTTTAATTGCCTGCCAGGGTACTGAGCCTTCACCAATAAAATAATCTGCATAGCTATCTCGTACATTGTGAGCTTGTTGTGATGATCTATTTTGCAAACTTCTTTCATTGTTTACTATACCTGTTGCTAGAAACTCTCTCCAGAAATCAGGTGTTCCCCGTTTCGATGTTTTCTGTATCAACTGTTACACTTTGAATAGTACCTTGCGTTTTTCTAAGCCAATTGCGCAAAGCACCACACGTTCTAACTATTTTATCAGCTTTAGCGGGAGTATATGGGAGGGGTTTCAGAAATATTCTAAATTTACACCCTAATTTTCCCAAGGCATTTTCGACTATCCGTCTGGCCCTTGATAATCTGTAGTTGAACACTTTTTGCTTAAGAGATAAATTATTTCCTCTTATAAGGTACGTTTTCAATGGTAAAGCATTATCTGCAACAATCACACGGTTTGGTGGTAGAAAATTATTCTCTAGAGCGTGGCTCAAGCTAGAGTTTTGGAAAACTCCTCCATCACTGATGCGTCCATTGCATCCAATGTCAAAATAAAAAAAGCAATAATCATGGTCTACTAATGCCATAACAACGATGCTGTGCTGGTTCTTGTAATTGTAATAATAACTTCCAGAATCATCTGGTGCATTCAGTACGACATGTTTACCGTCTAATGCACCATAGCAACAGGGAAAGTTTCATTTTTGACTGAATCCTTCTTCAATATTTTTCCATTCTTCTGTACTTCTAGGAGTCTGCAACAAATAATAAATATATTTATTAATGCCATGTTATGTGTTTACAGAACTTGGAGTCTCAAGATAAAATCAATGAAGATAATGTTGAGACAAGAAACACTGAAGGCGAGAAGGCTGTTGAAAATACTTCAGGAGTTGGAACCTCAAGCAATGACTCGGGCCAGTCATTCAAAGGGAAAAATCCTCGGAAAAGGACGATGCTACGAGACTATGATAACTTACTGACAAAGGCTCAAAATGTAGCCAACAGTGTCAACAGCTTTGTTGTATCAGAGAATGAATTCGACTTATTTGGAAGAATGGTTGCAGTTCAATTGAAAATTTTACCAATGGAGTCAGCAATTGAAGCACAACAGTATATTCAAAATCATCTTTTTGGTTTGCGCTTGAAATATCCGCCGTCAGTCTCAAACATCCAATTTCATTTATGAAATGGTCGGAAACAGAACACAACCACATTTTATGTCGTCTTCTCCAACTTCAACCATTTCTAGAAATTCTTATTATTCGAGAAACGATGATACATACAATGAAAATGCTACATTGAGTTATGGAAATCTTGAAAATACAAATACAACTGTTGTGACAAATCAGTCAAATCCTGAAAATGCATTTACTTCTGTTGTTGATAGAAATGATGTGTCCATCCATTTTCTTTGCCATAATCTCTTAGGCCTATTGATTTCAAAATTGAGTTCATTTTCTATATCAGATACTACAACAGATACAATCTCGATCTCAATGCACAACGGACAGTACCACTACTTTGAGCTTCTTCCTAAACACTGTGTAAACGGAGATGGAAAAGACTACTTAACACTTGAGACTTATCGCGTAGAGTTAACGCTTAACACTTATCACTTCACATTTCGCAAAGTGTAAACCGGCCTTTAGATTGAATGGTCTTAAAGTGTTCGAAACATATCGTAATTGACATACTTGATATTTTATATCGATACATCGAAATAAAATATATCGCAATAAAATATTGATATATCGATCAAAAATATGGATATATTGGATATATCGATATTTTTTCTACAAGCCTAAACCGTGTCGAAGCCATAGCTATTTATTAATCTGTGGCCATAGATTTACTACATCTAAGGTCGATATCCTACGAACCACCTATACCTATATAATATAAACACAAACTAACTAGAAATATAAAATTGGTCTATGCGTCGAACTCGGCCGCATTTATCGTTAAGAGCGATTGTAGTTTCCACATTATCCGATCCGATATCAGTATCGGACGTAGACAGCGAATCCAGGATAGCAAATAGGATTCTCTGTCTACGGTATCGGACACCGGTAGCCGGTATCCGACGTCCGATATCATACGATATCTTCACATATTTTTGATGAAATTCACATATTTCTGCGAATAAAGAGTTAATACAGGCTTGCATCAAGTGTTACGATAGTATGAAAAATGAATCTTTAAAGAAATATATTAATTGGAAATTTATACCACCCGGAGCACCACATATGGGGAGAGCGTGGGAAAGATTGGTAAGATCAATTACCTAAGACACCGATGATCGCAACGCTTTAAGAAATAATTCCACAAGAAGAAGTTTTACACACGTTGCTCTTAGAGGAAGAGCATACGATCAATTCGCGCCCATTATTTTCAATAAATATGGATAGTCCTGAAGATGGCTTGACTCCTAATCATTTTCTTCTCGGACGTTCATGTGGAGATAGTCCACCTGGATTGTTTATGGATAAACATTTAATTGGTCATCATTGGAATCTTGGATACCTAAACGGACTAGCACCATTTGTTCCGAATATTTTGAAAAATCATATTTCATACCACAAGCTGACAATAAAAGAAGGTTAGGTGACACTGCAGTACCAACCATGAACTTTTGGGAGGTAATTTGAGTGAAATTATATTTAGATTTTTTTAGATTTATTTACGTTGTGTTCCGCTGGCTCAGGACGGTATCAAATTAGATACCAAATACTGCCCAATGAAAAAAATATTTTTTTGTTAAACAAAACCAAAGAATAATAGAGTAAAAGACAAAGATATGCTCTTTTATTTTAAACCATAACCTGGCAATGTTTCTTAGAAAAAAAAAAGAAATCACTCTGAACCTATCATAGATTACTGACTATATACTAGAGAACCTATGCTCTGAACTTTCGGCGTTCCACGTGTCGCATTGCAGAAGGTGCTCCCGTCTTTTTTTATAGAATTTTATATTTGTGTCTGGACTAAAAACGAAAGTATTATACTTTTTTTGTATTCCTTGTAATATAGTAAACACGTAGATATATAATTTGTGGCATAAAAAGTGAAAAGTAAGTGCCAAAAGTACTTCGAAATCGAGAAGGCCCATTTTAGCGGTTGGGTCAAAATGTGTTATTTTTCCAATTCTTATATATTTTTAGTGTAAAATGTAACTAAAAAATAGTTACATAACATATTTCAAATAACTTGACACAAAAATATATTTGAAATATTGTTCGAAATGTCATACAGA
The DNA here is from genome assembly GCA_907164705.1 of Parnassius apollo. Taxonomy (NCBI): domain Eukaryota; kingdom Metazoa; phylum Arthropoda; class Insecta; order Lepidoptera; family Papilionidae; genus Parnassius; species Parnassius apollo. The sequence goes on from CAJQZP010000816.1 coordinate 878,986, forward strand.
TAAATATAATTTTTTTTTAATTTTCTTAAATTTTGGTATGAGTAACGAATAGAAACACATAAAACATAAAAATATACATAATCCCAAACATTTTCATATAAATTTCTCCAAAAACAAAAGTGTAGAATTCAAATTAGTAGTAATTTTGGCACTAAAAGTGAAGTATATACTACTACTATGCTATAAAGGGTAATTTATGAACTTTATTACAATTTCTAGCAACTAAAAAATATAATAATTTTATTCGATAGTTTATACATTCAACAAGAATTCCTGTAAGTTTTATCCATAAATATTGTCTCAAAGTGAAAATATAGCAAAATTTGCAATTCCCGCCATTTTAAGGTCGCGAGTAAACGGGAGTATAACATGTCGCGACCCCTTGAGCTTACGGGTTTAAATATTTTTATTATTACCTTTGACACCAATACAATATGTAACGTAATTAACGCACACCCTCAGACACCCCAATTAGTATATTATGTTATAATCATAATACATACTCTGAATTTTTAGTTATTTGCATTTTTAGTTTTTGTGCATTTTTATGCACTGCTTATTTATCAAATTAGTTATACTAATTCCGGAAGAATGTTGTGGTCACAGTACAAATCCTCGAATGCAAAGACTTTAAAGTGCTTGAAATAAAGTTCATTTTTCTTTATTTTTATTGAATGACAGAATTAGTAATAATACAAATAAAACTGCACTCTTAAAACTCTTACTACCTTAAGTTACGATCCATTTCAGTTTGTTTTAACTGTACAGATTTAGTGTGACTGTAATTTACGTAGTTTTAATTATTTTTGGGATAAAAAATTACCTATATTAAAAATGATAGGAATCGATTCAGTAAACGATTCTGAACAAACTACAATTATGTTACGTGTTGTATATATATATATATATATATCTGAATCTTCTGACTTACGTGAGTAAATTAGTAAATTATTTATTTTAGGGTGATCGTGGTGATTGCACGATTGCGTCTACATCGAAAAAAGAAATTTGGATGTTCCGGAAAAATTCCATTAGTTATCTCGAAAGTCTGTCGTAAAGCGACAATTAAAAACAAAAGAACCTAACCTAACAACAACGAAACAACAAAAATAGAACAAAAACGAATAATTTATTTAAAATTTTAAAAGATATTTACAGTTTTATATAAAAAAAAATATGAAGATGATGATGGGTGACGTGAATTACAATTTTTTTTAAAAAATAACAAAGATAAATGAGTACTGAAACGGAGCCCGAAGACCAAGGTGGCACACCGCGCTACGGAGTATGCACAGGCTATGCCTGTGGTAGGTGCGCAGCGCCTGATCTAGGCACACGCAGCGTCTGGAGTAGGCACACGCAGCGCTTGAAGTAGGCACACACAGCGCCCGGACTAGGCACACACAGTGCCCGGAGTAGGCACACGCAGCGTCTGGAGTAGGTACACGCAGCGCTTGAAGTAGGCACACACAGCGCCCGGAGTAGGCACACGCAGCGCCCGGAGTAGGCACACGCAGCGCTTGAAGCAAGCATGCACAGCGGCTAAAGATAGCGCGGGCACTAGTAGGTGGAGGCGTAGGCGTGGCTAGGCGACGACTTCAGGTGAAGGCAGAGGCTTGCAGGATCCCGGGGCAGTGCGGCCCCGGGATAAGGCCTTTAGGAGATGCTTCTAGTTTGAAAGCTGAAGCTAGACTGACTTTATTGGTTTTTTTTTGCGCCCGAAGCAAATATGGGCAACCCTCCGGAAAGCGGGGGAGGGAGGTTGGGAATGCTCATAGCATACCACGCAGCCGGCTGCGTGGTTATGTGGTGACTTTTACCCACTAAACCCAACCTTTTAGGAATTGGCTTAACGATCTGACTAGAAATCTCTAAGCCGTATACGAACGCGACCCTCCTTGGCAGAAAGGAGGGCGCAGCGACTTTATTGGCCGATTGTTCGGCTTTTATACTTTTTTTAGAGAGCTCCGCGCTCGACGACGGATCTGAGATAAGAACGGGAAATTATTTAAATTAAAAACAAATTTTTGTAAATGGCCAAGAAGAAAAGAGTATTTTTGTGGAAGTTTTGAAGTAAAACATCAGACCGGTAACGAATTTGAATAAAAATTGCCATGACAACCAGATAAACAACGATGTCAAAACATGTCAAATTTTGGTTTCAGGCTCGTAATAGAGAAACGGCAAGATTTAAGTGAAAAATGAGATATTATTGATATAGGAAAAAAGGTAGCGCAACAGCGCGCACGAAGCCCGAAATTGCAGAGTTACGGAGAACTAAATAAAAGATCGAAAAAGGTAGACTCTATTGACACCGATTTAAAAAGTGCTGATAGCGTGAAAATACGAAGTGAAAATGATTTGTTATTGTGTTCTTATGGTTTAAAAAACGTTACAGGATCCTATGGAAATAAAGGTGATGCAAAATATCCAGTATTGAGGTGAATGCAGAAAATCAAAACAGAATGGAAAAATAAATTTAAAATAAGTAGTGTAAAATGATATGTAAGTAGCATAACACTACAAGTCACAATTTAAAAAAAATCTTAATATGGCCCGAACTAGTCCTACTCCCACTGCAAGTACGAGCCAACACTTAGGCCAAGGAAAATTAAACTGAAAAAATACCTTGACATAAAAAACAATAGCATAAACAGGCTTCACAAGTTTGCAAGAAATACTTTGCCCTAACACTTAACTATTACTCACTGTGGCTGTAGAAGGAAAAGGGGAGATCTCCCACCGGGCAAGGTGTTCTGCCCGGGGAGCGGCCAACACTGCGTGTGATAGTTCGGAGATGTTCTATATATGCTGTTTATGATTCGGAATGTTCATAGCGTGATTTAGGATTCGGTGTGTTTCGTTTGCGCGATGACAGCGCTGCCACACTCCCCAAAAGCCTATCGCTATGTACGTAAAACTTTTGGAACATGTTTGCCTGCACCACGGATATTGACTAAGTGGTACACTACCATCGATCGCTGACCAGGGTTTACTCAAGAAGCGCGGACGACATTAAAATTGAGAGCGGAGAGTATCTCTAAAAAAATATTGTACCTTGGTCATGGATGACATGAAAAGTAAGCAATTGACGGAATAACATGCTAGCAGCCAAAGGCATTGTGTATATAACCAAAATGTCTTTTAGAACTTGCATAGTACTCCGTCAATTGTTTTATTTTCATTTCATCTATCACTAATATACAAGCCGTGGTAGCTCAGATGGTTAACGCTCGCTAGAAATATAACAGAACGCGAGTAACCCGGGTTCGATCCCCGCCGGCACCAATGAAATTTTTAATTGCAATTTTAAGTGTTGATTTATCACGTGCTCGGCGGTGAAAGAAAACATCGTGAGGAAACCTGCATGTCTGAGGAATAAGAAAAAAAAATATTTCGAAGACATGTGAAGGTCGCCAACAAGCATTGGGGCAGCGCGGCGGACACTTCCTTGCCCTAAAACCCTCTCAGAAATGAGGGGAGGCCTGTGCCCAGCAGTGGAACGTATATAGGCTGTAACTTTACTTTACTTTTACTTTAATATACAATACAATTTCTAGTCAGGGATACTCTCTAGTCTAAGTTTTAAAACAGTTAACGCTTTTTTTGGGTAGCCAAGTCTCAATAGTACATTAGTTTAGCAAAACATCTTTCTGGGGAATACTTAGCCCTAGGTAAATCTATTTTTATTTTTAAGCAGCTGTCTGTTTAAAGTTCACTTTGTTCAACTGTTATATATGTAGTGTAAAACTTATTTATTTTCCTAATTTATTAAATATTTTCCAGATAGTTCATTTAATAACTCTTCAAAATCAACAACTTTTTTTAAATAGCGGTTTTGAAGCCTTATAATAAAAACAAAAACTTGGTTAACACCATCTAAGACGATAAACTGATAGGACTTTTCATAAATCTGATTTTTAAAATAAGTTAACTAAACCTCCTATTTCAATTTGTTAGATAAATTTTGTCCTGCATAATGTAAAATAAACCTGTAGCAAAATAATAAACTTTCTTTCAATAATTTCTGAGTTTTTTCCGAAGATCATTTTTAAATACTTTAAAAAAAGAATTTCAAATAACACCTTGGTATTATTTATCTATGTATTACTTGTAATCAAATAAAAACTTATGCAGACTATGGTGATTTGTTGTGTATGGTGTTGGTCAACGCCTTACGTTGCTTACGCATTCGACAGCGCCATCAGTGTATCGACACGTGTACAATTTGATGGTATGCGTAAACGCGATGAACACAAACACAAATGCTGTAGTGTGCGTTTATAGTGACACGATTTAATTTTGCATTTGTAGTTAAGTATACAGTTGTGTGTTTTTCTTGCGCCCCCCTGATATTGACAGAATTTTTGTTTAGGAATTAACGCGCATGGCCTCTCCAGTTGGTTGAATACTCAAAGCATCATATAGATGCGCTTACTCGGAAAAGTTACGACTCGAGTTAACTCGAAATTCACACAACTCGAACTAAACTCGAGTTACGCAACTAGAATCAGCAGGAACAGATTAAATGATTTGTTACAATTACTTTAAAAATATCGGTTCAATAAATATATATACATTTTTCCCTTGTACATCCCTATGACTGAGTAAGGGCGTAAAATCAGGGTAGTGTAATAGGGGCATTAGTTCGTCACCTTGTAAATGTAATTAACAGTAAGAAAAGGGTAAGCGCGAACCGTTTCTTGAAATAGTATTTTTAAATGTATGTAATAACTACTTGTTAATGTTAGAAAATAATAGGATGTTAGAAATGTTAATAAAGTTCTGTTTTCGTGATAAGTAGCGAAATAATGGAATATTAAATAATGAGTATATTAAAGGTGCAATTTTACTTAAAGTTTTGTTTAAAGACCTGTTTAAAGTTTTAATTTTCGCGTTAAACTGTTACATTGTGTAAGATAGGTGAAAGTATTGATCGATATTGTATTATAAAACTGAATTTAGTGTTTTAAGATATTATAAAAGTTGTATTTAGTGTTCTGAGGTTTATGACTATACAAATTGTTTATTCTTCTGTCTTATATTTTACTAATGCGTTATGTAATATAAATGAATTTTTTTTATGATGTGCTTAAATTTGTACTCTTTGAGAAATATAATTGTTATTATGGGAAATAAAGCTATGATGCAAATTGTGGGAATATGATAGTGAAAATTATCGACACAATAAGAGACTTTTCGCGCCTAGCTCTCTTAAGGTTTAGCTCGAGGGTACTTAAATAAATCACTCAATTTTCAGTTCGTTCGGGAAAAGTCCGGCAAAAGCTACAGTCTCCAGTTACAAATCAAGGAAAAAAATGGAATTAGAGAAAGTAAAGTGAAAGTAGTGAAAGTTGTAAAGCTTCAATATCCCATTTCCAAGGGGCAGTTACGAGTAATTGCTGTTTTATTTCACCAGTGTCCACCTACAATTAGGCAATAAGAATAGGAAATAAAAACATATTCAGTGCACTAAGCACATGTCTGACGTCTAGACCAGGACCATTAACTGCGGCCCGTAATCTTAGTCGTCAAACACTTTCTTTTAAGAAACGGGTTTGTCGCATGGAGTTTACGTCTAGGTCAAGACAACCGCGTTGCCCCGAACTCAGCGTAGTGGTGTAGGTTGATAGGAGCCTCAAGACCCGTGTCTATAAGTCCGTTATGGTAGGGACTTCGCGGCCGAAGGAAGAACCAGCTGAAGGAAGAGTAATATATATACTTATAATTCATGTTTATATATACTTATAATTCATTTTTCAATACAACTCATTATAAACAAATGGAATAATATAGGAGACGCGTTCATTAGATTTCTTAATGAACAGTGAGGGCAAGCCGCAAAAAACCATATCTGTTTCAAGAAAACCTAAAATTTTTACTAAAATTTGCAAAAAAGGCTGAAACTGATGCCTATATTGTGGAAGAAACAGAACAGGAGCATGAAGTTATTGCTACTAATGATAATGTACATTCTGATAATGTTAAAATAGACAACATTGAGGCCGCAATATTAAACGAAATTAAACAAAATAAAACTACCAGCCCTGAAAAAGCATTACCAGAGTAGAGTTTCTTTACGTCTTTTATACCATATATTAGAGATATCTCTGAATTAGAGAAAATACAGCTAGATATGAGCCTTCTGTCTAGTATAAATAAAATTATACAAAACCAGGTCACCAACGTATACAATCAACATATTTTCTCGTAAACCCTGCACCTGGATACAGTAGATCATGTCCCAAATATGGCCATTCGACTCATAGGAATTCAATAGGCTCCCCCTCAGCTATATTACTGACATCTCCTTCACCTACAAGCAACTCCTACATTAATGTACCGAGTTCACAATCGTCCACAAAAGTTGCAATTCAACAAACATCGACAACAAGCACCAAAATGCATGTATTGTTTCTTGATAGTGTTTGTTTGAAGAATTAGGAAACTTGGGTAAACGAATGTGGATTCACTCGTAATATGAAAGTAATTAAAAATTCCAGATGCGTTTTGTAGCTTTTTTAAGCGATCAGCTATGCAGGTATAGCGAAAGAGACCAGAATCACTGCGACCTAAAATATCTATTGTGATCGCTGCTATGGCTACAGTTCACTGCTAAACCCTATGTCTTCAATGAATAGAAGAAGTTGCTTAGCTGCGAGCAATTTCACTTCTTCTGGGCAGATTACGTAGTTTCCCAGATGAGTGTTACTTTTAGGCAAGGATAAGAAGGTGCAGTGGCGTTTCTTCCGTTATAGAACAGAATCGACACATCCTTGAGCTGCATTGTCCCAGAATGGACAAGTGCTTTTTAAGACAACAGTGTTCAGTTAGGGCTCTTGCCGGAACGCGCAATTTATTTTTGCTTAATCTCAGGGCTTCTGAAGCGGATTTACGATCAAAAACCCGGATTAATGTTTAAGAATGTTTTAAGCCTGGTGTGTCACACTAGATCTTAAGTGATTTGTTGTGATAAAGAGCTACAAGGTTCAATCGAGCTAGGCTTCTTGAGACAATTTTGACCTATTTAGATTTAGTACACCTTCATCTAGAACTGTACGTTCTTCTTTAGTAGTTCAATTTAGTTCAACTAAAAAAAACGCTCGAGGAAGTTTTTAAGTCAAAATAGTCCGGTGAAATTAGACCGAAAATAATAATATATATCGCACTACCATGAGGTCCCATATTATGCGTCATCCGAGATCGTCGGTAATGAGGCTGTACTTGCCGCGAAAGCCCGGTGGGCGTGGCTTCCTGAGCGCGCTCATCATGCATATTCGCGAGGTGTGCAGCCTCCGTCATTACTTCCTGGCGAGATCGGATGATCCATTCTATAATGACGTTATTTCTAGTGACAAAGGGCTTACCCCTCTATCCTTAGCCAACGAGCAATGGCAGGACCCAGCAGTACATAGCATTTCCGACCGGGAGACCGTATGGAAGGAGAAGGAGCTCCATGGGAGGTACTACAAGGCCCTACATGAGCCCTTCGTAGATACAGTCGCCTCCCTCAACTGGCTACGTTTCGGTGACCTCTTCGGGGAAACCAAGGATTTTGTCTGTGCAATACAGGATCAGGTTATTAAGACCAAGAACTATCGGAGATACATCCTAAAGGATGGCACCGTCGACGTCTGTCGAGCTTGTCGCCATCCCGAGGAGTCACTTAGGCATGACATCTCCGGTTGTTCGGCGCTTTTTAACTCTGAGTACTTGCACAGGCACAACATATTAGCCAGAATTCTACACCAGGAGCTCGCTCTGAAATACGAGACTGAATAACGAGACCGTGGACCAGAAATTGCCGTATTACAAGTACTTGCCGGAAGCCGTCCTCGAAAATTTCCGCGACAGGCTCTACTGGGACCGGGCCATCATCACAGATAGGATTATTTTTGCGAATAAGCCCATATTGTGCTGATGGACCGAGCACAGTCAAGGATATTTTTGGTCGACATTACTATTTCGTATGACGAGAACCTTGTGAAAGCCGAAACAGATAAGCGAACAAAATATCTGGACTTGGCTCACGAGGTGACCGACATGTGGGGTGGTCTGCCAGCCGAAATTATACCTGTAGTCGTCTCTGCCAATGGGCTAATCCCAGTCAGCCTCTCGGGTCATCTCAGGCGACTGGGACTCCGTGACGGACCGCTCCGGGCTCAAATGCAGAAGGCGGTGCCCCTCGGTACCACCCGCATCGTCCGCCGGTTTCTTACCCTTTCATCCTAACCCTCGACCGTTTGGTTTCCCCTGCCGAGGGATTCCATCTGGTTGGACCTTTATTTATTTATGTATTTTTTGTATTTATCTTTTCATTTAAATTTATAATTATATATTTATAGAACCAAATCAGATGAGAAAACTATAAAGATACCCCAAATAATAATAATCAGCTAGGTTAGAAAACCTGTGTTACGAGAGTCAATGATCCCCTAATATAATGACAGCTAATTATTTTATGTAAATAAAGAAATTTTAAAATCTGTGTGCACGTGTGTACATGTGTGTGTACGTGTGCGCATGTGCTTATGTGTGCGTGTGTGCATGTGTGCGTGAGTGTGTATGTGTGTGTGTGTGTGTGTTTTCTTGCGGCTGGGTGCGTGTGTAGGCATGTGTGTACTCACTCACGCGCGTGAGTGTGCGTGCGTTTGCGTGTTTGTATATTTGTTTTATATTAATATCGATTCAGTTTGTTCATAATCTAATTCTAATAGCCAATTCTTAATTTTAATTTTCACTTTTCTACTAGTTAAGGGATATATATTTGTCAACTTATTAATTTTGTTGTATAAATATAATAGCCTTATGTGCTTACGTGCCGTCTAGCAGAGGCTCTTCGACATGTTATTGGTAAACATACATTTTTTATAACCCTGTTTTTGTTATAATCAGTGGCATAAATGGTAACTATACGCTGTTTAGTAATTAATTTAATAATGTACAGTTGCCTCACAGTTAATACTCGACATATCTCATACAATTCTCCAGTGGGAAATCTGTATGGCCTAAAGGTCATGACTTTTAAGAGGGATCTTTGTGCCCTTTCCAGGCAGATTAGAAAGTTCTTACAGGATACTTCCCAGACGTTTATACAGTACTCTATTACAGACTGAACTAAAGCATAGTAAATTGAACGCAAGAGGGGTAAATCAGCAGCGTATCTTAACTTTTTAAACATCCCAATAAGTTTCTTAGTACGTTCAGTTGTAAGCTCTATGTGTGAGCGCCAGTTAAGTTTGTCGTCCAGTATTACACCAACAAGATATTTGACACTATGGGATTTAGTAATTGCAAGACATGAATATGGAGGGGTAGTATTGAAAGGGTTAGTACACGAGTGGACCTTATAATAAAGGTTTATGGATCCATTGTTTCCCAAGGAAAACTGTATGTATGTAATTTTCGAAATATGTATTTAAGGTTAAGAGATTAGCGCCGAGCCAATGGCTAACTCTATGAAGTCCCAACTGAGCGTTGTGTCGAGCTTCATCCCAAGTCTCACCATGGAAGACTAAAGCTGTATCATCAGCATAGGTAAATATTTTGCCATTTACTAGAGGTTGCTGGCATAAACCATTTATAGAGATAAGGAAGAAACTAGGTCCTAGAATACTTCCCTGTGGAACGCCACATACAATCGGTTCCTCGGGGCTGACATATTCACTCACTTTAACCTGTTGTTTACGGTCACATAGGAAGTCCTTAAAAATCATCAGTGCATTGCCACGAATACCAACGCGTTCCAACTTGCTCACAAGGATAGGAATCGAGACTGTGTCAAACGCCTTGGCTAGGTCGAGGAAAATCCCCAAACATTTTTGCTTTGCATTACCCTTTGATTTTACAAATTCTGTCAATTGAATTACCGCGTCTTCAGTGGACTTCCCCGACCTAAATCCAAATTGTGAAGAAGATATAACTTTATTATGTTCTAAAAATTTAATAAGTCTATAATTTAATGATTTTTCCAAGATTTTAGAGATAAACCTGAAATAGGCCTGTAATTGGACATTTCCTCTCGGGATCCATCCTTATGAACAGGAGTGATCAGCGATTTTTTAAAAACTTTTGGAAAGATTCCTTGCGCAAACAGAGCTCAATAAGTTTAGTCAACGGTGGAACGGTGGATTCGTCCAGAAAGCATAACGACCAAACTTCGCGTTGTATTCAATGCGAGTCACAAGACGACTAATGTACTATCTTTAAATGATATTGTTTACACTGGACCGAAGTTACAGGCTGATTTGGTTGACATTATTACTGGATTTCGGGTCCATAATATAGTTTTTACATGTGACATATCTAAGATGTACAGGCAAATCTTGATAAGGCCTGAGGATCGAGTGTGGCAACACGTACTATGGCGTGAATCCCCTTCCTTGCCTGTTCAAGAATTTGAACTTCGTACGGTCACATACGGAGTCAAAAGCTCGCCGTACTTAGCGATACGAACATTACATCAGTTAGCCGCAGATCACGGTGATCAGTTTTCTCATGCAGCTGAAGCTCTTCGGCATCATACTTACATGGACGATATTACTACAGGTGCTTCCTCAGTCGAAGCAGCCTCTCAGCTTAAAGAAGATTTAATCAATCTTCTTAATTGTGCTCAGCTAGATTTGCGTAAGTGGAGCAGTAACAGCCTTTTATTTCTTCGATCGTTACCCATGGAACATTGTCAGTGTCCGAAGACATTTTCTGATGATAGTTCAATAACGCTTAAGGTTTTAGGAGTTCAATGGGATCCTGCGGAAGACTATTTCACTTACTCCGTCTCTCCTGTGAATGTGGAGTTTACGAAACGTTCAATCCTGTCCCACGTTGCTCGTATTTATGATCCGTTGGGTTGGCTTTCACCTTTTATTCTTTTAGCCAAACTACTTCTTCAAAACTTATGGCGTATTGGATTGTCTTGGGATGAAATCATTCCCGCCAATCTGTGTGACGATTGGGTTTCATTTGTGTCTGACTTGTCTAATATAAAATCGATAAAAATCCCTCGTAAAACCGTGATTGATTTAACAGCTACACACCAGCTGATTGGGTTTTGCGATGGATCAACCAAAGCAATATGGGTGCTGTGTCTATCTCCGATCAAGTATCGATGATCAAAAACAAGTTTCTCTTTTGATTTCTAAATCTAAAGTGGCTCCGATTAAGCCTCTAACAGTTATTCGTTTGGAGTTGTGCGGTGCGCTCTTGTTATCACGTACTCTCAAACACATGCAAACTTTACTTATTTCGAAAATAAATATATCTCATATTGTTGCCTACACTGATAGCTCAACTGTATTAGCTTGTCATACAACATACAAATTGAAACCTTTTGTTGGGCATCGAGTAGTTAAAATAACTGACGCTGTTGAACCTTCTACCTGGAGGCATGTCTCGACTCAGGACAATCCTGCTGACTTTCCTAGCCGAGGTCTCTCGTGTGCAGAATTGGTCAATTGTAAGCAGTTACTTCAAAAGCTTTCTCAAAGTTTTTGGCGTATTTGGCAAAGTGATTATTTACATACGCTTCAACAAAAGGTTAAGTGGTTTAAGAATGATCACAAACATCCTAATATTGGTCAACTCGTTTCAATCATTGAACCTAATCTACCACCTAAAGAATGGCGCCTAGGTCGAGTAGTCCAAATTCACCCCGGAAAGGACAATATTATCCGGGTTGTGACCTTAAAGACCAAAAGAGGCCTACTTACAAGACCAGTAGTCAAAGTCTGCCCTCTTCCTCTTGATTTCGAATCTTATTTTTATTGTTTTATTAAGCTAGATTGTAAGTTCTAATTTTAAAATTAAATTAACTAAGTTTGATTTTCTTTTGTAGTTTAGTTAAGGTTATCAATGCACAACTTAGCTCAGATATCTATTTAGTTTATATTAATTTATATTCTATGAGCAACTGGGGACCTGGAGCTGCCGGGTCGATGGTTGTCTTGTGAAATCCCTGGGTGATTTCAGGTGGGAGGGAATGTTGTGGCTTCGGAACAGTCCCGATATAACATCCTTTTCCTAAGTGTTTCCTATCCTCCCGCCTCCCCCGTATACGCACTGCTCAGAATGGTGCGCCACCTATCGTCGAGAAAAAAAAGAAGCAAGATGGCCGCGCACGCATAAAACGTGTTCGTTACCGCTAGTTTAAAAATAACCAATAAAATAAGTTGTAAGACTATCGTGCAATTGCTCGTGTCCATATACATTCGAAGTGCAGTGTGGTATCTGTGTATACACGAGAACTTCAGCCTAAATATACAGACTTCACCATAACAACGATGAGTGCTCCAGTCTTGTGAGTATCCTTACCTTATCTACCCAGTTCTAAAGCTATTTTCGTTTACTTCCCGGTTGGGATCATCGGGTTAGCCAGCCCTTGGTCTGGTTGTTCTCTGGTTCCCAAAACCACCCACGAAACACATTGCATTCATTCGAAACATTCAAGCCGTAACAATAATAAAAAAACTGCGGTTGCCAACCCGGTCGCTAAGCATGGCAACTATGGCATATATCTCCCCGTGAATAACGACACAAACAAGCGGCCCCCAGTCCCCGGCAGCCCCGCTATTCCTGGCTACGGTGGCGACCATGGGGGTGCTAAGAATCTCCGGTGGAGGTTCGGTTGCCACCTACGATGACTCGACCTGGCAACATATAACGCACGCACCCTGAGGACTGACGAGAAGATACTTGAGCTGGAAGAAGAGGTAGACAAATTGCGCTGACATATTATTGGATTATCCGAGGTCCGAAGAGAGGGAGAGGACACGGTAATCCTGGAGTCCGGCAACTTGTTCTATCACCGGGAGGGCGACCACCTGTCCCAAGGATGTGTCGGATTTATCGTCCACAAGTCTCTCGTCAAAAACGTTGTAAAGATTGAGAGTGTGTCAACGAGGGTCGCGTACCTGATACTCAGAATCACCAAAGGGTATTCGCTGAAGGTCATACAGGTTTACACACCAACCTCGGCACATCCCGATGAGGAGGTGGAGAAAATGTATGAGGATATTTCCAGAGCAATGCATTCCTCCAAAACCCACTACACGGTGTTGATGGGAGATTTCAACGCAAAACTAGGCACTAGAGAAAGCGGTGAGCTATAGTTAGGGAAATTTGGAGTAGGGCAACGGAACCGTAGGGGCAGCTGGCCAACTTTATGGAGACAAAAGGACTCTTTATGATGAACTCTTTCTTCCAGAAGCGGCGCCACAGGAAGTGGACCTGGTCGAGCCCCGACGGTTCGACAAAAATGAGATTGACTTCATTATGACGAGCAGACGCCAACTGTTCAGTGATGTTTCAGTGATCGCAAGGGTGAAAACTGGTAGTGATCACCGAATGGTTAGAGTCACACTGAACCTAAACGTTAAGTTGGAGAGATCTCGTCTAATGAAGTCATCGCTACGTCCCCCTCGTGCTCGTTTCAGCTCGAGTTACGTAACCGCTTTCAGTACCTAGAAGATTGCAATGCAGTGGACGATATGAATGACAAGCTCGTGGAAACTGTTCATGCGGTCGGAGCTAAGTTCCGCAAGACCCGCCGCAGAAGAATACAAAAACTCTCCGATCACACTCTTAATCTCATGGCTGTTAGACGGGAGATGAGGCTGCAATCGTCAACAGATTTGACAGCGTACAGGCAACTGAACAGACAGATCTCCAAATGCATGAGGCGAGACTTGCGCAACTTCAATACTGCTCGTACTGAAGAAGCGATCGAGCGGAATCAGGGCTCCAAAGTCTGAGTGAGATTGAGAGGTTCTATGGGCAGCTGTACACATCATCGTTGGAGCCACACGCAAGTGTGAGTAACGATCCAAAAGCAAGTCTTATCCGACACTATTACGATGATATCCCGGACATCAGTCTGAGCGAGATTAGAATGGCTCTCCAGCACCTTAAAAACGGCAAGTCCCCGGGCGAGGATGGAATTACAGCGGAGCTTCTGAAAGCGGGTGGAAAACCGGTACTTGAAGTCCTTCAGAGGCTTTTTAATTCCGTCCTCCATGGTGGCACTACTCCGGAGGCGTTGAGTTGAGCAGAAGTGCGGTGGTCTTGTTCTTCAAGAAAGATAACAAAGCCCTCTTGAAGAACTACAGACCGATATCCCTTCTGAGCCGCGTCTACGTGCTGTTTTCGAGAGTCATTACGAATCGTCTCGCACGCAGACTCGACGACTTCCAGCCTTCCGAGCAAGCCGGTTTCCGAAAAGGCTTTAGTACCATAGATCACATACATACCCTTCGGCAGATTGTACAGAAGTCCGAAATTACGACACATTTTCTCGTCAGATATACCTCAAAACCTGAAAACTAAGTTGTACAACCAGTGCGTGTTGCCAGTGATGACTTACGGAACCGAGACGTGGTCCTTCACTGCTGGCCTCCCACGAGCCTCGTACCGGTAGGAGAAGTGTAGGGCGACACTCCACTAGATGGAGTGACGACCTGGTAAGACATGCAGGAAGTCGATGGATGCAGGTGGCTCAGGACCGTGCTTTGTGGCATACCTTGGGGGAGGGACCTTTTTACCCGCTAAACATTGTTAAAATCCGCTAGGTCTAGTGAGAAGGTCGCTAAAACGGCAACACTGGACCCCAGACGCGGCAAAATTGCGCGATACTGCTGTCATAAAAAAGGAGTAGAGTTTAGCGATTAGTCATCTCTCTCGCACGCGTGAGCTTTTTACCGGGCTTTCGAGAAGACGATCGCTCCCTTTCTAACCTGTGGCAAAATGTTCTATAATTAAATATAACTACGATTGTTTATATAGCAATTAGTGTAGAGCGATAAAGTCCGGCTTTAGGTGTGAATCTAGTCGAGCACAGCGGTGCGCGGGCTATTCGTTTGCAAGTTCAATTCGCATTTCAATGTTTATGTTTGTTTTGTCTGTTAAAAAATTATGCTTTTTCATAGATTTTTAGTGAAAATGGGAGGATAATAGTATTCCTTGTGATGAATTGAAGTGTGTTAAAGTGCTAATCGGCGAGGAAAAGGTAAAATCTTTAAACTTTGTTGAGAAAAATCACCTCATATTAGTATATAGTTATTGGTATAATTAAAACGTTCACTAACATTTTAGGCGGACGTAATCAAATCTTCCCTTATGAAAGAGAGACGATTCGATTTAGAATATAAATAATTTGATTTTTAATTTTGTACATAGTTTGTTTGTACTTTGTTCATGTATTTTTATTGTTCATGTATTGTATTTTATGTAAATATCTTTTTCATTCGCTCAAGCAAACCCAAACGGCTTTTTTCAAAGCCGCCGAAGGTATGCAATTGCCGATAATATATCATACAATCTATCTAGGAGTAGTATGCTTTTTGTGTGCATTGGTAAACACGTCCTCGACAGCACTGAATATGAAACTGAAGAGTGGAGACAGATCAAGATTGGTGTATTTTTATAAAACTGCTAAATACAACAAAACCATATGTTGGGCATGCCCTAGTTTGTAGCTCTAGCTTCGCCACTGGTGATGGTGATAGGCCCGTAATTGGATGGGTCTGAGCGGTCGCCTTTTTTAGGGATCAGGTGGACCAAAGATGTCTTCCATGAATTCGGGACTACGTCTTGGGAGTAGGACTACAGGAAAAGACGCGTTAACACCGGTGCCAAATTCAGGGCATATGCCTTCAGCACAATGGGGACTCCATCAGGCCCATTCGACTTGTGGAGTTCCAGGGAGAGGAGTGCTTTGCAAACCGTGCGTTGTGTAAACAGCACATCCGGCATGGAGCACTCACACCGAGGGATGATCGGCGGTGTGTTCCCCCGTCATCGAGGACATGAAACATAAGTAATTTTAACCATTTTTACCCAAGGTTTCCATTTTTTTTTCCTTTTGTTGTTTTTACGAATTTGCTGTCTTTTGTTACAAATTTAGCTTTGCCAAGTCCGTCCGTCCATCCGTCCGCGGTTTTACTCAGAGATCGTAAGTGCTTCAAATCTGTAATTTGGCATAGTTATAGATATTAATCACACCAAAAAAAACTGTGAAATAAATGCTTAAAAACATTTTTATTTTGGGTACCTCTCATACAGGTAAATGGAGCATGATTTTTTTACCCGTCTATTCCATCGTGTGGAATAGACGGGTAAAAAAATATCGTGTCGTTGGTAGGTCTTTCAAAAACGTTGGGTGTATGTCCATACCGTATGGAACAACATTTTATCGATTCAGGTGTCCGTTTGCGAAATAATTAGCTTTAAAGTGGTATTTTTCATTAGAGTCACGTGTTCCCCCTTCCCTTCTACCAACTAAAACGCTGTTATATATAAGTATATATATATATAATGAAGTTAAAAGAAAAACCTATCATAGCTAAGTAGAACTGACAAGTTAACGATTAAGAGTCGACTAACTTATAAAATCCACTTGAATTAGTAAAATCTTTTGTTACAATTCAACACAACAAAACGACTTAGAAGCATTATTACTATAGCTTCATTTTTTCATTTGCGGGATAGACAGGGAGGATATTTCTTACTTACCTACTACTTTCACTTATTTTTAGTTGTTAGTTATTGTAGGATTCAGTCAAAGTATTCATACAATCATATACCCTCATACAGTTTCATTCGTCATACTCTTGGTTTACACGGGTGACCCTCAGGATAATTTAGGGCAGTAGTGGTTTACGGGAAGGTTCGTTACGGTCATACATATGTTAGGGTTGCAATGCCGGGAATATATAAATAGATAGTCAACAATGAGTTCCGACGGTTCGACAAAAAATGAGATTCACTTCATTATGACGAGCAGACGACAACTGTTCAGTGATTTCTTAGTGATCGCAAGGGTGAAAATTGACAGCAATCACCGAATGGTGAGAGGCACACTGAACCTAAACGTGAAATTGGAGAGGTCACGTCTAATGAAGTCAACGTTCCGTCCCCCTCGTGTCCAAATCGAAAGCCCCGAAAGCTTTCAAATCGAGTTACAAAATCGTTTCAGTGTCTAGAAGACTACAATGAAGTGGACGTTATAAATAACAAGTTTGTGGAGACCGTCCGTGCTATCTGATCTAAGTTCTGTAAGACCCGTCGCAGAATAACAAAAAACTCTCCGATTACACTCTTAAATTTAAAAAAAAATCCTAAAATGTTCTATGACTTTCTCAATTGTTGTAATCTTACACAATATGTTGAGGTACTAACGCATTTTACCGAAAGTAATCAGACTCTCACAGATGTTGTGTGTACTGACGCACCGGTATCTCATATAAAAGTAGACTATATTAGTGACTTAAGTAGTCATGCCGTAGTTCTGTGTGAATTTAACATTCTAAAAGACCGAATAAAGCCTAGATGGGTTACGTTCAGACCAATGAGAACTATCGATATAGAAATTCTCAAAGATGACCTTAACCTTATAAACTGGCATAACGTTTATAAGGTTAAGGTCACGTTATTAAATGATGTCAATGATATGGTGGATATCTTTAACAAAACTGTAATAAATATTTTTGATAAAAATGCACCAATGAAGACCGCTTACATAAAAAAAAACAAACATTATCCTTGGATAACATATAACATAAAGTGTATGATGAAGACGAGTGATGAAACACAGGTTAGGGCTCGTAAGAAAAATCTCGACTCTCACAAGAAGTATTAAGAGAGCTAAAATCAATAGTTTAACTATAGCGCCCTTGAGTCAGAAAAAAGGCGTACTTTCAATTTTTCGTTAACTCAAAAATTAATCAAACCATCTGTCCAAAGTCATGTGGGAGCATATTAAGCAACATGTACAAATAAAAAGCAAAGATAATTCTCAGCCAGCTTGAAATGATCCAAATGCTATGAACGATCATTTTCTAAATATCTCCGGAGAAAGTAATGTAGCTATGTGTCTCCTCACTTACTTTGAATTTCATCATTTTTCTGATGTTTCGTTTAAATTTCAAGCAATCTCCGAATCTGAGGTGGCAACTATTTTAAGGTCATTACATACTAATGCAATTGGTTGCGATGGGATATCACTAGACATGATAAGGTTGTTACTTCCAGATTGTCTTGAAGTACTTCAATAATCAATAAATCTTTCGTAACAAACACCTATCCTACTGTATGGCAGCAAGCCCTTGTTAAACCTATATCAAAAGTTAGTAATCCTGTTTGTATGTCTGACCTTCGACCCATCAGCATCTTACCGTGCTTATCTAAAATTATAGAGAAAATAACATGTAAGAAATTAACTCAATATCTTGAGACCAATAATATACTGCCCAGGCTGCAATCGGGTTTCAGAAAACAGCGCAGCACTACAACTGCCTTAATTCGGGTCGTAGGCGACATACTGACAGCACAAGCCGACGGAGAAGGCACTATTTTGACTTTGCTGAATTTCTCACGGGCATTCGATACCATTAATGTTTCCTTACTACTTTCTAAGTTATCATACTATGGTTTAAGTAGAAATGCTATTAAGTGGTTTAGCAGCTATTTTAAGAACCGTTCCCAGCAAGTCGTATTACGTAGTACCATGAAACGATAACACCAGAATCACTTCGGATAATCGGCGGGTTGAACGGCGAGTTCCGCAAGGTTCTATCTTAGAACCACTGCGTTTCATACTTTACAGCGCGGATATTGTAAATAACTCGCCCTACTCGTACTGTCAAACGTGCCGGAGGCGAAGACCATCTTCCGCGAGGTACGCACTGTGTGCGGCCTGTCGCGTGTAAGGGTCGAAGCTCACATCGGCGCGGTTACCCAGCGCAGTGCCACCGCTGCCAACTTTATGGGCACGCGGCAGTAAATTGCTCAGCCCCACCCAGGTGCGTTAAGTACCTAGAACCCCATCACTCGAAAGAGTGCCCTCGGCCCAATAATGCCGAATCCCCCACCCGCATGTGTCCTATGCGGACAAACAGGCCACCCGGCCAACTTTAGAGGCTGCTCTCGCGCCCCTCGCCCACTTCTGAGCTACAAAGCTCCACCTCAGGTCAATGACCGAACTTTCCCGGCTCTTGGAAGCCGCATGCCCCGCCAGGGCCAGCCCCTACCACAACCCCCTCAGGGCTTATCTCAGCCCACACAGGGCATCTATCGGCCACCTCAGGGCCCTCCTCGGCCCCTTATGAGCCTTCCGCTCTCCCAGCCTGCGCCGCTCCCAAAAAACCCTTGATTCCCAAAGGCAACAAATATCCCGCGGCCCTCTGCCGCCCCACAAAAACAGGCAGACCCTATAGTAGATGATCTAAGCCTAGTGTCTAACACTATGAATAAGATCAATATAGGGGAAATCTCTATCCTTGCGCGTAAACTGCGCAATGCTCAGTCCCCTCAGGACCGTCTCCTTGCTCTTTGCTGAGCACATCGATCTACTAAGGTCGTTGTAAAAACACTATGCCGGAGCCCTCTGCTCCCGCAATATCGCACGGTCGTATCAAACCAAAGGGTTTGTTGCTTGTTTCGTTCAATATCCGCGGTTTGCGAAATAACCTCCCAGAGCTTAGGCTCTTTCTTCGAGATCGCGAAACCGACCTCCTCCTCCTTCAGGAGACCCACCTCAGCCCTAAGGTCTCTAAAGGCCTCTCTATTAAAAATTATTCACTTCTTCGTAATGACAGACCCGACCGCAAAGGCGGCTGTACTGCCATTTATTACAAAAGTCCCTTCATTGCTCCGACATTTACCTACTTATGGAAGCCACTATCACTAGATTAGCCATGACTGGACACCAGTCTATCATTATAGCCTCTTGCTATATCCCTAGCGGAACCCTCCCCGTTAAGAGTGATTTCGAAGTCATCCTTGCATTAGGCGACTCAGTCATTATGTTCGGAGATTTTAACTCCAAGCATACTGAATGGACCTGCCGCACTACTACTAGTAGTGGCAGAATGCTGCTCAATATCACTTAGTCTCTCGACCTGACTGTCTACAGCCCCCTCGCTGTCATCCACTATCCCGACAACGTTAACTACGCTCCTGACGTGCTAGACTTTGCTCTAGGTAAAGGAGTCTCCCTTAACCTTAGAGCAATCGAGTCTCTCGATGATCTAGGATCCGACCACCGTCCTGTATCCCTCCTTCTTGGCCATGAGCCACCTCCAACTCCCACTTCCAAAACCTACACCAACTGGAAGGGCTTCAAGAAGTCTCTAGCCTCAGCTATGGACTCTCCGGACCCTCTCATAACCCTCTCTTTCGACGTCCTCGACAGTACGGGGAAAATAGATACCGCGGTCGAAAATCTCACCTCTCTTATAACATCCTCTCATAAAGAGAATGAAAAGGTTGTCCCGGTTGCTAAAACTAGTCTTCACCTAGATATTAATAACCTGTTCAAAGCCAAAAATCTGCCCTCCGTAGAGCTGCACGCTATCCTACTCCCGAGTATAGACTCGCGGCCCATCACCTTCAACGCAGATTCCGTTACCGCCTCAAAGACTTCAGAGACCTCGAAAGGAGCAATCTCATGGAGAAAATCTCCCCCTCTCACACAGCGTACTACCAGATGACGAGAGCCCTCCGGATAGACGCTATCACGCATACTCCCCCTCTATCTAGTCCCGACGGCTCTATTGCCTTCGAGGACGAAGAAAAGGCTGAGTGCTTCGCCGACAGCGTAGCCGCTCAATGCTTTCCCAGCTCACAACCCACTGACCCCATAGACCTGACTACATATCCAACTAGTGGAGGACG
Source organism: Parnassius apollo (assembly GCA_907164705.1). Lineage (NCBI taxonomy): Eukaryota > Metazoa > Arthropoda > Insecta > Lepidoptera > Papilionidae > Parnassius > Parnassius apollo. Next base: position 899,650 of record CAJQZP010000816.1, read on the forward strand.
AGATCCGTCGCCGAAACTCGCCCCCCACCGCCTCTGATCCTATCACTGTGTCGAAAGATGAGATTTCATCTACCATCAAAGGACTTAAGCCCAAAAAAGCACCGGGCGCGGATGGCATCTCCAACCAAGCCCTCACACTTTCCGGAGCAGGTGATCACCTTATTAGCCATAATCTTCAACTCCTGCTTCGAATTCAGCTATTTTCCCACCTCTTGGAAAGAGGCAACTTTCATTGGCATTCCCAAGCCAGGCAAACCTCACCACCTCCCCTCCAATCACCATCCCATCAGCCTCCTCAAGGCCATGGGCAAACTCTTCGAACGAGTTATTCTCGTGCGCATGAGGCGCCATTTGTTTCCCACAGACGGCGACCCTCTTGTCATCCCTCAACAATTCGGGTTTCGAGCCAAACACTCGTGCCCCCAGCAAGTTCACCGCATAGTGGAATATATCCTCAGCGGTTTTATCCTCATCGTCAAAAGACTATCGCGGTCCTTTTCGACATTGCCAAGGCATTCGACAGAGTCTGGCATGAGGGCCTTATCTACAAATTGTACGACTTAGGCCTCCCTGACCGCCTCGTCCGCCTTGTAGCCTCCTATTTGTAGGATCGTACCTTTCGTTTTAGACACGAAGGCACGCTATCCTCTACTCGTCAAATCAAAGTCGGTGTCCCTCAAGGCTCTGTGCTTGCCCCCCCCCTCCTATATATACTATTCACCAACGACATCCCTATCCCGTCGAATGGTGTTAAACTAGCCCTCTTCGCAGATGATACAGACCTTTACTCTAAAGGCAACTCACTGCCACAGATTCGGAACAAGATCCAAAAGTCAGTTAACGACTTAGGAGCTTGGTTCCAAAAATGGCGTATCGACGTAAACCCGGAGAAGTGCTCCGCCGTTTGCTTCGAATATAAGCGACCGCCACTCCGCCAATCAGGATGTTAGGAACCCCTGTGCCATGGCAAACAAAAGCCAAATATTTAGGCGTCACCCTTATTGCAAGGCTCACTTTCGAGCCCCATATCAAGAAAGTAACTCACACCGCGCGATTTTACATGGGTAGGCTCAACAGCATGTTGGGCAGACTCAGTAAAATGTCCCTCCGCAACAAGCGAACCCTATATAAGGTCTGTATACGACCTGTTATGACCTACGCGGCCCCCATTTTCGCACATGCTAAACCCAAAGTTATAAATGAACTTCAAATAGTTCAAAATCTATTCTTTATTCGTAGGGCCACTAACTCGCCCTATTATGTCCGTAATGCCGACCTACACCGAGACTTAGAGCTCCCAACAATCCAGCAGTTCCTTAAATCACTCTCTGAGAGATTTTTCAAAGCCTCAGAGTCCCACCCAAATCATCTCATTCGTGAGGCAGCTGCCTATGCAGCCCGTATCCACATTCGCTATAGTGTGCGCAGACCGAGAAACTCTCTCTCGGATCCCCCCCCCCCCAACAAGCTTTCGGCTGACCTGAACTGCCTCCTGGTAGCTCAGGCCGAGCCTACATAACACATCCCTTAATCTGCCTTAATTAGGCACACTTCTAAGCGGCTTTTTGCCGCTTGCGCCCTCCTTTCTGCCAAGGAGGGTTGCGTCCGTATACGGCTTAGAGATCGCTAGTTAGACCGTTAAGCCAGTCCCTAAAAGGTGGGGTTTAGTGGGTAAAAGTCTCCACATAACCACGCAGCCAGCTGCGTGGTATGCTATGAGCATTCCCCACCTCCCTCTCCCGCTTTCTGGAGGGTTGCCCATATTTGCTTCGGGTGCAAAAAAAGCCCTTGTTAAACCTATAACAAAAGTTAGTAATTCTGTTTGTATGTCTGATCTTCGACCCATTAGCATCTTACCGTGCTTATCTAAAATTATAGAGAAAATAAGCAATTAACTCAATATCTTGAGACCAATAATATACTGCCCAGGCTGCAATCAGGTTTCAGAAAACAGCGCAGCACTACAACTGCCTTAATTCAGGTCGTAGACGACATAGTGACAGCACATGCCAACGGACAGGGCACTATTTTGACTTTGCTGAATTTCTCACGGGCATTCGATACCATTAATGTTTCCTTACTACTTTCTAAATTATCATAGTATGGTTTAAGTAGAAATGCTATTAAGTGGTTTAGCAGCTATTTTAAGAACCGTTCACATCAAGCCATATTAACAAGAAACGATAACACCATAATCACTTCGGATAATCGGCGGGTGGAACGGGGAGTTCCGCAGGGTTCTGTCTTAGGACCACTGCTTTTCATACTTTACAGCGCGGATATTGTAAATAATATAGAACATTGTAAGTTCCACATGTATGCAGACGACTTACAGGTATATATTTCTTTTAAGCCCTTGCGATACAGATATCGCTTTGGCTAAGTTTAACGCCGACCTGAATCGTGTATCTCTGTAGTCTTAGCGTAACACACTAGTTCTGAATCCAAAAAAAAACAAAATATATGATACTGGGAACGCCAACACAGGTACGGAAGATTATCTCGAAATGTGACGCCGTTGTCATAAATAAGGAAGCAATAGAAAGAGTCCCTGAAGCGAGAAATCTTGGTGTAGTGATGGACGAGCAGCTGCGATTCGAGAAGCACATTTTTGACATTGTACGTAATTGCTTTTTTAGGTTAAAAGTACTTTATCGCATTCCCTATTACCTAAACCTGACTCTGCGTGATAATTTATGCGAGTCCCTTGTTCTTTCAAAAATTAACTATGCTGATTCTCTCATAGGACCGCAACTTCTAGCTTGTATCAAACAAATAATACAACGGGTGCAAAACACCTGCGCGCGTTTTGGCTTTAACGTACTATTATACGGGACCGTGGATAGAGCTTTTTTTTAAAAAACTATTTAATACACGACACAATATAATTTAATTTAATTCACAATAGGGAATTAATAAACTTATAATAACAAGGACTTAGTAAGATTTTGTAAGGATATAGTAACGACTTAGTAACGATGACTGAGACTTGAAGATCGACTGAGACGGAAAGTAGACTTCTTGTAGACTAACTGGCGTTCTTTTTTTTTCTTTTTTTTGCGCCCGAAGCAAATATGGGCAATCCTCCGGAAAGCGGGGGAGGGAGGCGGTGAATGCTCATAGCATACCACGCAGCCGGCTGCGTGGTTATGTGAGACTTTTACCCACTAAACACCGCCTTAATGGATTGGCTTACCGATCTGTCGAGAGATCTCTAAGCCGCATACGGACGCGACCCTCCTTGGCAGAAAGGAGGGCGCAAGGCGTCGGGAGATCAGTTATATAGGCTGTATGTCGCTGGCTCAGCAGCGTGAAAGAGATGTATTAACCGATCTCTTAACATTGATGGGGTATAACAGCCCCCCGCGGAAAACTGAAGATCGGGAAAATAACCGAACTTCAGAATAATATAATTTATGCAATTTCCCTCAATCGTGGTACTAGGATTTGTGAATTTTTGTGTTGGGAAGCTAAAAGATTTTCTTCATCGTTACGAGCCGGAATTGTTACATTTATATTAAATCTATTCTTAAATTTAGTCATTACAAATTGGAAAAGTTTAAAAGTTAAAAATATAATTATAATTATTAATAATACAGAGGTTACAGTTATATGATGGGTCCCGTATTTTACTGCCAAGGGTTTATTGATTATGTTATTAAGTTTGGAAAAGGTTTCTAAATTTTGTTTGTCACTGGTAAAATGGTCTAGGTCTAAATTCTGCAGTAAAATAGAAGATGTATGTTCTTTAACACTATAAGATACGTTAAGTTTACAACAAGAGTCATTGATTATATTGAAATGTAAACTAGGCGTAGGCATATTAATATTCAAAGTGTTTTCAGATGACACGAGCCTTGTGCTCTTTGTATACACCGTGCATTGTGCGGGGATATTTAAAATACCCGTGCCGAGTATAATTGGTTCTCTTAACCATGAGATACCACAGTCGATGGTTATCTTATTCGGGCGAGATTGCACAAAAATCCACCGATTATTTACTACTGGTTTCCAAATGTCCACTGAATGTCTTGGTGAGTAGTTCACTTTCACATATAGGGTTATCACTTGTTAATGATATTGACTGGATTTTACACAGGAGGAACTCAGAGCGTATACACTTACAATTTTTTAAACTATCAAAATTACAACAACTTAATTTATCATTGGATATTCCGATGTAGGGAGTTGAAGGTAGGATTAGGCTATAGATGTTTGGGTTAGTTGAATTATGAGGAGTAGGCAGGGCTATGCTATGATATAGGTTGAATTCTTTCGTCTGTTGTGAGAGGGATTTGTAGGACGAAAACAATTTTATTATTAAGGAAATAGCAGGAAACATCGGAAATACTTAAAATTACATGAATATTATTTATACTTAAAGCTATAGGTATCCCTGTGTCTCTAGGTAGGTGCCTATCGTTATCAATAAGTTCTTTATACAGCTGTGACGGGGACAAAACACTGGGGTGTAGGATGTTTTGATTTCTTAGAATAATGGCATTGGTTATATCCTCTAATCGGAATGATAAGGCGAGTAGTAAAGCTTCGAGGCTACTAAATATTAAATGGACCTTTGATTCGATCAATAAATTGTCTGTATTATTTATTTTATTTATAGTTTTATTAAATACATCAAATGAAGTAGTCGTTATTAAGATGTTTTCCTTCATGAGCCGAGCTAATTCCTTTGTCGAAGGTTATGGCGGAGTCGTATTTTATGGCATCTTCTTCGTCCATAGTACCAAAGATGTGTTTGAATACGGTACCCACTGCGCTGAACCATGCGGAACGTTTATTACGTTTGGATATTAGATGGGAAATCGGGTTGTATTCCCGTTTGATGTCATTACAGCGTGTTGTTAATGGGGACTAAGTGTTATCGCAATAGAGATTATTTGATTGTTGACATAAAAGTTTTACTGTATTTAGAATATCGTTAAAGGTTGGTCACGTGGGAATCGATATAAGAAGTGTCTATGTGTAACAACATCTAGTTTACCTCTTATTATTTTTAATTTCCCTATTTTATCAAAGTAGGTGCCGGAACTAGTAGGAAGCGGCTGAACCATTTCCGGTTGCGCCTGTGATGAGACACTGAAACGGGATATAAATAAAATGTAAATAAAAGTTATTGGGTAAAGATAAAAATAAATATTTTGTTTATAAATTAGTATAGATTATCGTATAATTTAAATGACTAATGTATGTATATTTACATATTAATTTGTCCCGGACACTTCGGCGGGCTTGAATTCATCGAAGTGATGAGTTACGTGACGTCTGTTAATTAAAAGTGTGGCCGTATGGTTGTTATGGACACGAATTATTTTGAAGGGCCCTTTCCAGACAGCTGAAAGTGCTCTTCCCTGTCTTAAACGATTTTAAGGTAAACATAGTCACCGAGTTTATATTGAGGAGGAGTTCTGGTGTGTGAGTATAGTATATATATAGTATATAGTATATGACTTAGAAGACTCTTTAGATTTTAAAATATTTTCTACAGCTTTTTCACGTGTGTATTTAAATTTGTGTCGTAACATTTTAATGTAGTCGGAATAAGTTGTTCCGGAGCTCGTCTAATATATTGAATTTGGAATATAAGGTTTTTGTCCAAAGAATAACTCGTAAGGAGTGAATTTTGTAGTGGTGTGTGGAGTGGTGTTGTGGTTAGTATACCGGTATAGGCATAAGTGGGCCAATTATTTTGATTTTTATTGACGAATGATTTTAGGTACTCTTTAGGAGTGGAATGGCTGCGTTATAAAGCTCCTTGAGTCTGTGGATGATAAGGGGAAGACCATAGCTGTTTAATTTTTAGGAATTGGCATGTAGTTTTGAAAAGATCGGCCGTGAAGTTTGTCCCTTGGTCCGTGAGGATTGATTTTGGGTATTCCAAATAAGGAGATGAAATGAATGAGGCAGTCACTGGTCTCTTCTGCTCTCGTGCTGCGAATAGGGTATGCTACGGAGTATTTTGTTAAATCGTCTTGTAAGCTGAGTATGTACCGGAGCCTAGCGCGTTCGGGTAGAGGTCCTACGATATCTAGAGCTACACGTTGGAAGGGAGCAGTGGATGTGGTAGTAATTTCCATAGGAGATTTGTTTATTTTCCTGAGGGCTTTATTTTCTTGGCAGGCTTTACACTTCTTGACATAGTCTTCTATGTCACTTCTCATTCCCTTCCAGTAGTACTGGTTTTGGATTCTGTTATACATGCGGGTTGAGGATTTTGGGTCTCTCACTTAAGGTAGGGTATATTATTTTGTTTTGGTAAATATGAATGCAGATGTTGGAGTCATGGAATAGGTGGGTGAGTATATTATATGTTTTAGAATGGGAAAGTCTGTCGAATTGATTTCGAAAATCAGAGATTGCAATATCTGTTATTTCTTTTGCTTGGAGAATTTCGTTTTTTATTTGTTTTAGTGTTTCATATATTGCAGGATATGGTGTTTCATCAAAGTAATGGGCTTTCGTGAACATGAAGTATATTGTTTTATCTGATTGTGTTAGTTTTTGGAACGAAAACAATTCTCTTTCAGTTTTTAAGATTTCGTCTTTATTGTCTAGGTTTGAAAGGATTTCGGAGATGTAGGGATTTGATTCATCGAGATCGATAGATGTAGGGATTATAATTGTTTTGTATGGTGATTTTAGCAAGTTTTCGTTGTGTTTTATTAGGCTGGTGTTTGGTGTAAATTCTTTATTAGAGATGAATTTAGAAACTGGGAGTAATTATCGCTTTGCATCCTGTTTGTTTTTTCAATTTCTGTTTCAGGTGTGGGAATATTTGAAGATATAAAATTGGGTTGGCCTGGTGAGACAGGAGGTATTTTTGGTATAGGCGAGTGACGGAAAGGAGTGGAGAGTTGATTCGGAGGGATTGGTAGGTTTTCAGATGGAGGTGAAGGTAAATTAAGCGAATCAGTGTTAATATTGAGGTCATTATCATAGGGGCTTAAGTCTTGGAGACCGAAATCGTCGAAATCAAATGTTTGATCGGTTGTAGAAGGTTGAGGATCTAGTGAGTTAGAGGGATTAGCGTTATTCGTTGGCTCTAGGTCGGGATTATTGGATAATGGGAATTCAAGATCTTCGAGGAGGTAAACGCAAAACTCGAAGAAAAACTTAAAGGAACGACCATAGAGGTAAGGGTGAGACTGAGAAGGAGTGTCCCGCCATCGTATTTGACTTTCGTGCCAAATACGATGGCGAGACACTCCTTCTCAGTCACACTATAGTTGCACTCCGCTTTGTTCAAGGTGCGGGAAGCAAAAGCTAGGGGGCGGTCCTTTCCTATTTGTCCCTGGGATAATATTGCTGAAATAGCGAAATTGGAAGCGTCACAAGTTAATATAAAAAAAGAAGTCAGGGATGAATCGTCTGTAATAGGAGACCAATCCAAGGGAGGATTTTATGTCTTTGGCGCTCTTGGGGATAGGGTATTCAGATATGGCCTTTAATTTTTCTGGATTTGGTTTTACGCCGTCGTTATTGATGAGGTGTCCCAGGTAAGCCACTTCTTTACATAGGAATTCACACTTGTCAGGTTGAAGCTTGAGGTTATAGCTTCTTAATCTATCTAAAACAGAGGCGAGATTTTGTATATGTGAATTAAGATCGTGTGAGTATACAACTATGTCATCGAGATAAACGAAACAGCGAGAGCCTTGGAGGCCAGACAGGCATGTATTCATGAGTTTTTGTAGCTTGGGCGTTTTTGAGTCCAAATGGCATCCTGGTGAACTGGAAGTGACCTAGGGGTACTGAAAACGCTGTATTAGGTGCATCTTCGGATGAGACTGGGATTTGATGAAATCCTGATGCAAGATCCAGAGTAGTGAAGTATTGACTTTTCCCCAATTGATCAAGGATTTCGGTTATTTGAGAAATGGGATATGTTTTTCCGATAGTTACGTCATTAAGCTTTCTAAGCTTAATGACGTAACTATCGGAAAAACATATCGCTCTAAGCGTCTATTAAGACGCGCCATTTGGGTTCTCCTGACGCGTCTAGTTTTTTGGGAACGGGCCAGATAGGAGAGGACCATGGTGAATTTGAAGGTGTTATGATGTTTTGGTATAGCAATAAAATATATTAAGAATTAAAAAATTTATTTAAAAAGTTGGAGAGTAATTGATTTGGCATTGGAAGTCTTTAAGAAAGTCGTTGCCGATAATACCGTAATGATTTAAATTAAGGTTTTGAACGACTTGAAATTCGTGTGTAAAATATTTATTAGAATTTGTATATATTTACATTGAAAAGCTGCCCAATGTAGGATTCGTTTCGTCTCCGGGGTCGATTAGCTAGCTCTCAAAGGCTATTATTTTATTGCTTAATACAGGAAGGTTTGATATTGATTGAGATTTTAGTAAGCTTACAGACGAGCCCGTGTCTATACTAAGAAGGATAATGGCTTGGTTGCAACAGAGGTTTGGATCATAACGTGAGGTAAGTATCTTTTTTCTGTATTACTATTTATTTCATAAACTTTAATCTGTCCTTTTCCTGATTTCAGGTTACGTGTTGGACTATGCTGATTCTGGACGTTAGTGGGCTTGGAGTATTGGATCGGAGGAATTGAATTAGGAGGTTGCAAGGATGTCTGAGGTGATTTGGGAATACATGATGCTGCGACGGATACGTAGGATACCTTGGGATTTATGAGTTTTACAGAGTTTTGTGTGCGTAAATTGGATTCAGTGGGGTTAATGTAAGTTGATTGAGTTTTTGGACCTTGTACGAAAGAAACACTGGTGTCCGACTTGTCGGTTTGGGACTGGTTACCCTGTCAGTTAAGTCGGTTGGATACAGTGGAACGAGATAGAGTCTTTGGATTTTGTACAAAAGATACAGTGATGTCCGACTTGTCAGTTTGGTGCTGGTTACCCTGTCGGTTAAGACGGTTCGATACGGTGGAACGAGATAGTCTTTGGATTTTGTACAAAAGATACAGTGATGTCCGACTTGTCAGTTTGGGGCTGGTTACCCTGTCGGTTAAGTCGGTTGGATACAGTGGAGGTGTCATTTGTAATTGATTTAGAATATATAGGAACCTTTAGACTCGTGGGACACCGCCGAGAGTCCTTTATTCGTTTAAATTGCGGTCAACCTCATCGTATCCTTGGTCTACCGCGACCACCTGTTCGACGGTATGAATTTTACGTGGCGTGTTTTCGCCACGTTGTGGGAATATGTGAGGTGGACCTTGTGAGGGACCACACCAAACTATTGCCTGTTGTTGTTATACTGTCATTTGCGACAGTTTTCTATACTGTGACCGATACTTTTACAGTATCGATAATAGTCCTAAAATTATTGGAGTGGTAATTGGGTTGAAATAGTAGATTACTACGGCGAGGCGGTGACCTTCTATCATTGTATATATATTGGGATTGTGATGGTTGAGGTCTTTTCCCTAGAGAGAAGCTAGAAAGGATTTTCTCTTCGGCTACCGCAAAGTTAACGGCTGAATTTAAAGAGTCAGGGTCACGACACCTGACTATTTGGGATAATCACGGATGGAGTCCTATGACGAATGTGTGGAGGGCTAGATCCTCCATAGCGGCTACGCGACCTGATAGTTCCGTTTTCCTTTTTGTTGGAATAGAAATATTTATTTCCGTCAATAATTTAGCCAGACATGTTTCTATCCTTAAGCCAAATTGGTTACTTGATTCTGTCAAACCCTGCTTGCAGTCCTGTAGGTCCGACAAGAGATGGGAGTAGTGCTTTCTTTCGCCGAATTGTTGTTTCAAAAATTCTAAAAATTGTTCAAAAGATTCGAATTTCTTAATACTGCACGTTGTTTCAGCCCTACCTTCTAGTTGTCGTTGATGTCAATGTCAATGAACAAAAAAATGTTGGTTAAGACGTAGAATCTAGGTATAAATAACTTATGATAATTAATAAAAACTCAGCATATAATGTGGGTAGCCTATTTGTTTTGTTTTTTCCTTTCTTTCTTTTTAATAATTAAATAATTTAAAAATCCTTATACGAGTTGTGTGTTTTTTTACCTTAGTTATTATTGTATTTTTTCACCACCACCACTTCTTGCCTGGCACGCGTAACAAAGGTAGGTGTACACTCTAAGTTTAGGCTTACAAGGTGGTTCGAGATGAGAAAACCATAAAGTAACTGTGTGGTGAGCACTAGCATCATAACCCACCACAACTTCAGCGTTGTGTTTTCTAGCGAATTCCGCCACTCACTCTAACTCGATGGTAGGATCTGAATTCTTTCCAGAAAGACAGGCTGAGCAAATGATTACTCTGGCTTCTGTGCATCCATTATGAAGGCTATAAAAAGATCATCATCGCAGTACTCTGGAACAGCTAAAAGTTCAATATTTTTATTGTAAATTATACAAACTCTGGGTCTACTGCCTTTAGTGTTGACAAGAATCTTACCGGCAGCCGACAATTCCAGAACTTGACCGATGGCCACCTAAGACTCTTGTATGAGGGCGAGGTCAACGTTGTCCTCTGCAAAGCAAAGCTTCACCACGGCAAAAGCAGCTGATGCATGGTAAAGATTTGCCTGGAGGACCCTCGTCTTACCCTTGGCGTTAGCCATTTATGGCCATGGGGGGGGGCAGGGGTCTTTTCCACCTGTTGAGGACGAAGATGTCCTTTACCGGCGTTCTTGACCCCGCTTTACCTTTCGCTGTACTACTCCCACCTTCCATCCCCCACTCCTGGACGACACCAGCGGAGGCCGTCGAACCGAGGTGAAATCAGCGCCTTGGGTCTTCGTCACTCTGACTGATGGCGTTCCGGTCTCACCCCGAGAGGTGAAGAGCTGGGGGGATCAGAGTTGGGGCGGTCCAGGCTCCATTGCCGCGTCAAAGCCTCCCTTGACTTTAAAAGTTATCATTTTAAAGCCAAGGCCGACTCTGCCGCCTGCCTTCTGAAGAGCCTCCGCTGATGAGTCGTCCAGAGAAAAGCTTACTAGGAACCCATTCTCCTCGTCCCTACGGTGGAGGATTCTCCAGAGCTCGGTGTGGAGCCCCTCTTTTTGTGCCCTCAACAGCACAACCGCCTTCTCTGGAGAGTCAGCTTTGCTGCGGGGCAAATATTAAATGCCCAGCTGAGGCTTAGGCAGTTCGCCCTTGGGTATTATCGAGAGCTCTGCCTCCGGCCAGGGTTTCAGCTTTCAGATTTCACCCACAATCTAGTCCTGGTTTGCCTTATTCAGGCACGTTACCAGAATCCAACCTGGCTTGTGAGTAAAATCCGAAAATTTTGATCTCATTCCCGGCTGCGCCCTACAGGCCGTCTTAGCGATGGCCTATGTTAGTGCCTGGTGGACCAGCCGCATCTGCTCCACACTCATAGGATTCGAATTGCGAATTCTTACATACGCGGAGCAAGCTACGGCACTAAAGCTGAGCTTCTTCTTCCCCATTGCCAGCTTCACAGACTTCCTTGGCTGGTCTTTGAGGGACTCTTCCTCAGACTGACTGGGTTTTTTCGCCTTCGGAACTGGGGCGTAGTGTTGCAGGGTGTTGGTGAGGCTAAAAGAGCCTCTTCCAAACATATATATAGTTCCATTAGTGGAGATTTTTTATTGTTCTTGGCAAAATGTCGATTTTCGTCCATTTTGGTCCCACGATTAACTAGGAAAATATTCGGTCAACTCTGACAGAGCCCCGCATGCCGAGGGAAGGGCTAAAATACTACCCGAATCGCCCTGGTCTCGATAGGCACCGTTTGCGACTGGACTCCCTCCAGCCAAGCATCCATCGCCACGGTACGCTTGACACCTTGGATTGGGTTAGGATAGGAAAAATGGGGTGGGATAAAAGAGAATAAGAAGAGGATCGTCTGAGTGTTTCTGTTCTGTCTGTTTCCTATTGAACCAGACCAAATAACAGACGGCAACCACGTGAAAGAAAAACTCTACAGACGTTTCGTCGACGTTTTTACGCGGGTTTGCTCGACGAATTAAATGACGCTTTCGCTCATTTCTGCAGCTGCTGTCTGGATTTTAGTTCTCAATTGGACAATAGTTTTATCTTGATCTTCCTTAATTTCTTAGGATGAAGCCCAATGGATGCAAAATGTTTAGTGTGTCATTCTAATTATGTAATTATTTATTGAACTTAGTGTTGAAATAAGTACAAATAATTATTTTAATTGTTGCGCGGTAATCGATTATTAACCGATGTCGGATTATATTTACTACCGGTAGCATAATAGTATATAGTATTTGAGGCTGTACACACTTTTCATAAAACGCTTGTAACTTGGGTAACATATTCAAAATTGCTCGTCTTTTTAGATTTTTTTGTACTTAATATAATATATAACCTAGGCCCTTCCTATGGCAAGTATGTAAACATTTTTATCCTCCATTATTATTTCTCCAGAGATAGGATATTTTTTTTACGTTTAGTTACACATTGATACTTGTATTTATTTTTCCCCATTCCGACTGGTAAGAAAGCTCAGCTATAATCAAAATAACTATAATGAGTTAACTATCTGGTATAATAATAATGCGCGAAAATTTTACTAATTAAAATATACTGTACGAAAGTAAATACTTACAACGTTCAAAACCTGCGGTCGTAGTTAACGATGCAATCCTATACGGCAATCAACGCACACTACGATAGTATCGAAACGACGCAGCGCGCGAAAACAACTGACGCAGGTCCAACCTCGACAAACGTTCGCGCGATATTTAATTTAGTTAATATTAAATTAGTTAAGTCAATGACAAATTAGTAAATAATCAACTTACCGATGAAATGTTACGCCTTTATTAGTTGAATTACAACTGATTATGCTGCAGTTCACCATTATAAATTTATAATAACATAAATTCACGTACGACGTTAACCGCGCAACTAGATCACAAAATGGTGAATGATGTTCGTCAACACATCATAGCGGCGACAAGGTCACGCGTCTGTGCGACTTCTTTATATTTTTTAAACAATTCCTATTGTCTTATCATTATTATTTCTGTGGGTTTTACATGTCGATATGAACATTTAATATCAGTTATGTTTATGTAACTAATATAAAAAAAGTTTACGCCAATGTCTAATAGCGTCACTCTTGCAAATTCGGCTGTTCATACCCGTGCTTACTGTTCATACTCGCTAACGCGCGTTCTATAACTTGCTTTTGTAAACTCTAAGAAATTTCCGAACTATGTATTCTTTGATTAAAACTTTATGGACTACCAAAAACTTCTATGTATAATACTAGACCGGCAATTAAGAAAAACTATCACAGCTTATATAATATAAATTAAACAATTATAATAATTTAAAATAATAATAATAATAATAACCCCCTCGGGGACCACCTTGACGTGGTGGGGGGGCTTAAGGGAGGCATGAACCTAACAGCGGTCACTACGAACTTGACCATACCCTGTATAATTACCGATACAGGAGGTACATTTTATTAACCACTAACACCTTTGCTAACCCTCCCCAACTAACGGTCCCACACCCAAACCCAAATGGAGAATAATTATGGTATTAACAAGAAGTAAACGGCCCCAAGTGCTCGGCGGACCCAGTAGCAGCACTGGTTATGACGGAAGCCAGCCTGAGACTGGGCCTAGGGGTGCGAAGAATCCCCGAGTGACGAAAGCAACCCGTCGAACGACCCAAGCGACATATACGGACATCGGAGGTGCTAAGCGATATAATCTCATCGACACCCTCACCTTTTCATTCATTCGAGTCATCTACTTCATCTCCACGTTCATACCAGACTTCAACGAGATCAGAATCTGTATCACCCATGTCTGAGGACGTTGTGCAGGAGGCTGTCGCCACTGAACCTGCACCCGCCCCAGACAGAAATCGTGCGCGCAAAAGATGGACAGAAGAAATGAATAAATTCATCTGGCGCACGTACCTTATAGCCACTAAATTAAATACTAACAAAATATACCTCGATCATCTACATAAAGAATTCTCTAATAAATATCCGCAGATGCAGGCATCAAGACAAAGGTTGGGAGATCAATGCAGAGCTATATTCAGAAATAAATTACTTCCCCAAAAAATATTAGATCATATAAGGAACGAAGTTGCAGTATACTTACAACAAACACACAGTAATACCAATCATATACTTACAAACCGACTCGATCACGCAATCACACACGCAACCAAATTTTAGCAATCAGCAAGGCTTGACACAAAGAAGACGATGGATGGCTGACCAAAACGAATCTATTGTGAGAAATTACTATAAAATCACCAAACTAGGAGAAAATAAATCAGCTTACCGTAGACCCCTCCATCAAGCAGTCATAGAAGAACACCCTGAGTTAACAGGCGTAAGTGAACAACGAATATCAGATCAGCTCAGAGTAATATTGAACAATAAAATGATTAATGACCAAAGACTTCAAAAGATACGTGAAAATATAGCAAGCAACCTGAATTCCCGACGAGACAATATGGAAAATAATTCATCACTTTCATCACCCGAAAGAGAAAACTCACAAGAAGTCACATTCATCCATTCATTATAGAAAGTAACACTCCCGTGCATACACTTAACTTAACCTTACAACCTCAACCTGACGAATCAGTGATATCCACTCAAGCCTCTGAACCTCAAAAAAACCAAGCAATAGAAAATAATGACGCGAAAAAAATCCAGGAACTGTTTAGAATAGCAATAGACAAATTTCGGAATACCAACCCAACTAAACGACCTTATATACCAAAACAAAAAACTTCTAAAAGGCTGGCACAAATTGTAGATTTTATAAACACTAAAATATTACCAAATCACATATCGAGAGAGCATGATTTTGAGACCACTCAGACCATAATTTACTGCGTGGCGTACACAGTAGCTATAATTAACGGAACCAAAATCAGAGACATAAACACAACACCTAGCCAAAGTCGAAATAAAGAACCTGCTTGGCAGAAAAGGTTAAAAAGAAAGATATTGGATTTCAGAAGAGACATTGGAAGGCTAACAGAATATACCAAAGGCTATAGAAGCAATAGACTCACTTCAGTAGAAGCAATAAAAAATAAAAACCGAATACATTCCCAGCACGAAGAACCCAATTTAAGCGATGATCAATTCCTTGACACACTTAAACAAAAACTGAATGCGGCATCCAGCAGATTAAAAAGATACCTTAATTGCACACTTAGGAAGTCACAAAATAGCCAGTTTATCAATAATGAAAAACAATTTTATAGGAGCCTGACTTCAACACACAACACGACACACATAGAAATAGGCAAGATGCACCATTACCAGCCGCCAATGAATTACATAGCTTCTGGTCTGGTATTTGGTCTATACCGGTTCACCACAACACTGAGGCAGAATGGCTGAAATCAGATTCCGAAGTAACTGATTCCATCACACCAATGGCATTTGAACAAATACCTCTGGAAGTATTTGTGCATATATTAAAAAAACCATAGCTGGAAAGCACCCGGAAGTGACCGTATACATAACTACTGGTATAAGAAACTTTCAACAATTCACCCTCTACTTCATAACCATATCAATGATTTTATACAAAAGCCAGACATAATGCCCCGATACATTACACAAGGCCTCACATACATGATTCCGAAAGACGCAGATCATCAAAATCCTGCCAAATTCAGACCTATCACATGCCTCCAAACCATTTATAAACTACTTACAGCATGTATAGCCGAACTCTTACATCAACATATAGCTACAAACAACATCCTTACTGAAGAACAAAAAGGATGTCGAAAAAGTAGTCAGGGGTGTAAAGAGCAACTCATAATAGACTCCGTAGCAATGAAACACGCTATTTCTAAAAGGAAGAACATCAATACAATGTATATAGACTACCGAAAAGCATTCGACTCCGTACCGCACAGCTGGCTCCTACATGTACTTCAACACTATAAAATTCACCCACAACTTATACATTTTCTTGAAAAATCAATGCAGCACTGGACAACTACATTAAAAACCATAGGAACGTCTTGTATAGAAACATCAGAAATTCCAATACGTCGAGGAATCTTCCAAGGGGATGCGCTTAGCCCTGTATGGTTCTGTCTCGCATTAAACCCTCTCTCGCAAATGCTGAACAAAACCAATTATGGTTACTCTATCATCACACCACACAAACACACCTGATGTACATGGATGACATAAAACTATACAGTAACACTACACAGTCATTGCATCGCCTCGCAGACATCACCCACTCTTTCTCAAACGACATTCATATGGAGTTTGGGATTGACAAGTGCAAAACTTTCTCGGTTAAAAATGGAAAATTAACCCCAACAGCTATAGCCTAGTAGCAGGAGACACGATTGAACCTCTAGAACCCCACGCCTCATATAAATACTTAGGTTTCCAACAAGCGCGACAGATCCATCAAAAGGAAACGAAAGAAGGTCTCAAAAAAGAAATTTAAACATCGGCTCAATAGTATATTCCGGTCTCAACTCAACTCCCGCAACATGTCAAAAGCAATCAATAGTTACGCAATCCCCATACTGACATACTCGTTTGGTATAATAAACTGGACTCAAGGTGACCTTATCAATCTGCAACGTATTATAAATACCACTCTAACGACTCACCGCAAGCACCACCCTAGATCATGCGTGCAAAGGATGACTCTTTCAAGATCCGAGGGAGGACGAGGTATAATAGATGTCCTCAACTTGCACAATAAACAAATCAAATCCCTTCGACAATATTTCCATCAACGCTCAGAACACTCACTTCTCCACGAAATAGTAACCTTAGCTGACAAACGCCTCACACCACTTAACCTCGCGGACCGAAACACACAACGCAGTGAACGGATCACTGACGTAAAAGAAGAGATGGCCTCCTGGCAACAAAAGCCCCTACACGGAAGGCACTACCACGACCTGCAGCTGTCACATGTCGACAAAAAAGCGTCGAACGCCTGGCTGAGGCGCGGTGAACTCTTCCCAGAGACGGAGGCATTCATGTTAGCGATCCAGGACCAGGTCATCGATACCCGAAACTTCCAGAGACACATAATACGTGCACCTAACCTCCCCACTGATACTTGCGGACATTGCCACTCTAGCCCCGAAAACATACAACACATAACATCCGCCTGTAGAGCTCTTGCACAAACCGATTATAAGCATCGGCATGACCAGGTTGCCTCCATAATACACCAATATCTTGCCCTTAAATTTAAATTCATACAAAAAATGACACCATATTACAAATATAAGCCGGACACCATATTAGAAAACAATAATTATAGAATCTACTGGGACAGGACCATTATCACAGATAGAACTATTCATTTCAATAGACCCGATATCACAGTGTATGACAAAAATAACAAAACTACTTACCTTATTGACATTGCCATACCGAACACCCATAACATTCAATCCACCATAGCTGAAAAACTTACAAAATATCAAGATTTAGCTATGAACTCAAGCGTCAATGGAGAGCAGAAACCATCCATATAGTCCCAATAGTTATCTCATCTACCGGAGTTATACCTAAAAGCCTACAACGCAGTCTAGATATTTTGCAAGTACCCCAACACACACTTCACACCCTGCAGAAAGCTGTCATTCTCAACACCTGAGGACTCACACGCAAATTCCTCACCACGTCATCCGTCACCTCTGCTTACACCATCACCTAGCACCTGCTCACGCTTGGCTTCGGCCCGTGTGATTAGGTTTTAAGCTACCTCTTTAATAGGGAGAATATAGATATGTACAAAATATAATAATAATAATAATGAATTATCTAAGAATGAATTACGTAAATAAAATAAAAATAATTTGATCATCATTTTATTTTACATTTCTGTCATTTTTTCGCAACTGATTAACAAATACAAATAGCAGAGCGTAATATGGGTAACACATTGCAATCTTAAAATTTTACACTTTATTATCAATCATTATTAATAATTATATTTATTTTAAGGCCTATATAAATACATTGTCATTTACGCTATTAAACATCAAGCAAATGTCAGGCACATTAAGATCAGACTAATGCAATATCTAAGCATAAAATTTTTGAACACCATAATTTATCATTTCATGAATATCTCATGGAAAGAAATAAATGAACATTTAATAACTTTATGATGTAATTCTTAAAAACCAATCTTATTTTAAATAAAGCAATATATTATCATTGATTTCCTTGATCATTATGTTAATAACTTAAGTGATTGGAACGCTATATGTATAAGTCTAGAGATCCATGTGGGTTAAGGAATACTTTAGATAAAACTAATTCATAAGTGGCACGTAAATTAAAAATATATGGTTTAACATTAAATAAAATAATATGATTTTTATTGTTATTTTAATTCATATTTAATTCATATTTTACATAGATAACAAAAACAAGTTTTCGTACAAACTTGTATATATATGTATAATCGTTTTATATTCAGTTAACAATATCATTTTAAACTCATTACTAACGGTTTGCATAATTCTCTAACAAAATAATAAATTATTTATATAATCTTAACTCTCCATTTTAGTCTTAATAAACAATATAATATTATTCTTATCAAAAGTAGTACATAAAAAAGTTGAACTCATAATAAATTAAAGCCAAAAACTCAGGAATATATACTGTATAAAAGTTAAAGTTACAATCTATATATGTCCCACGGCTGGGCACAGGTCCCCTCTCATTTGTGAGAAGGTTTTAGGGCAATATTGTATAATATATTATAATTAGTTATAATAACAAGCTTAAAAACTACTTTTCTTGAACAGGGGACGTGCTAGACGGACATAAGAAAATTTCCTCTGGGTATAGATCGCCACGTAACCGTAGTGCTTTTACTCCGTTCGGGGACGCACGAAACTCCAACTCACCAATTAGTACATCGTCGGCGTAAAATAACCATTCGCCTGATCCTCGGACTATCCTCAACGTAGTCTGAAA
The DNA here is from genome assembly GCA_907164705.1 of Parnassius apollo. Classification (NCBI taxonomy): domain Eukaryota; kingdom Metazoa; phylum Arthropoda; class Insecta; order Lepidoptera; family Papilionidae; genus Parnassius; species Parnassius apollo. The sequence goes on from CAJQZP010000816.1 coordinate 918,589, forward strand.
TTCAGAACATTTAATTTAATTTTCTATAAATGATGCAATATTATGTAGGACTATAAAAGAGTCATTGCCAAGGCAAAGGCAGAGCACATAGGCAGAATTGGCGAGAAACTAGTTCGCCTTCCTTCTGGAACAAGTGCGTTCTGGTCTCTCGACAAGGCTGTCCAGGGGAATTTCTGTCAGCCATCTCTTCCATCTCTGCACAGGGAGGACGACTCACTGGCCCACACCACAAAGGAGAAAGCCGATCTGCCAGGCTCTTTCTTTGCGTCCAACTCGACTTTCGATGACGGGGGAAGTACGCCACCGACCATCCCGCGGTGTGAGTGCTCCATGCCAAAGGTGCGGTTTATACAGCGCTCGGTTCGCAAAGCACCCCTGGACACCCACAAGTCGAGTGGGTCTGACGGTATCCCCCTAATTGTGCTGAAACCGTGTGCTCCGGAGTTGGCACCGGTCTTAAAGCGTCTTTTCCGGTACTCCTACTCTCTAGGCGTAATCCCAAAAACATGGAAGACGGATTACGTCCACGTGATCCTTAAAAAAACGACCGTCCAACTACAGGCCTGTCGCTATCACCTCCTTGTTCTCCAAAACAATGGAATCAATTGTAAATTGCCAGCCTATGAGGTACCTTTAGAATCACCAGCTGATTAGTGATCGCCAATACGGTTTTCGTCGTCGTCGATAAGCTGGTGATCTTCTGATCTACCTGACTCATAGATGGGCAGCGGCAGTAGAGTCTAAGGGGGAGGCATTGGCCGTTAGTTTGGACATTACGAAAGCCTTCGATCGGGTTTGGCACAAAGCGCTTCTTTCGAAGCTCCCTTCCTATGGGCGTCCCGAGAAATTGTGCAATTGGGTCACCAGCTTTCTTGCAGATCGGAGCATCAAGGTCGTTGTAGACGGTGCAAGCTCCGATTACAAGCCTATTAATGCTGGTGTTTCACAATGCTGCGTGCTATAGCCAACGTTGTTTATTCTGCATATCAATGATATGTTGCAAACCCGTAACATTCATAGCTATGCAGATGACAGCACTGGTGATGATCTGTACACCGGCCGTGCTAATATTACTCGGGAAAACATATCCGAGTACCGCGACAAACTTGTGTCTGAAGTCGAGTCTTTGCTGAACAGAGTCTCGGATTGGGGGCGACTAAATCTAGTCTAGTTTAACCCTCAGAAGACACAAGTTTGCGCGTTAAACGCTAAAAAGAACCCGTATCTCCTCAGTTTCAAGGCACTCCCCTTGTTGCCTCAGCCAGTATCGGAATCCTCGGCGTCGACATATCGAGTGACGTGCAGTTTCGTGATCAGTGGAAGAGAAGGCCAATTTGACCTCTAAAAAGCTTGGCGTGCTCAGCAGAGCGGGACAGTATTTCATGCCGGCACACCGCCTGCAACTTTACAATGCGCAGGTTCGGCCGCACATGGAACACTGCTCCTATCTTTGGGCTGGGGCTCCCCAGTGCCAGCTCCTTCCTCTTGAACGCATCCAGCGCAGAGCGCCTCGAATCGTCGACGACCGAGTGCTTTCCGATCGGCTGGATTCACTGGCGCTGCGAAGAGATGTTGCATCTCTTTGCGTAATTTATCGCATCTATCACGGGGAGTGCTCTGAGGAATTGTTTGGATTAAGGATTAATCCCAGTTGCCAAGCTTCATGGACGCACTACGCGGCAAACCTCCCGATACCATCTGGATGCTTGGCGGTCCACCACCGTACGTTTCACTAGGAGTTTTCTTCCACGTACGACCTTTCTGTGGAACCGATATGACTTATGGACCTTCAAGAAAAGATCTTACTCCTTTCTAAAGGGCCGGCAACGCACCTGCAATTCCTCTAGTGTTGCGGTTGTTAATGGGCTGCGGTAGTCACTTAACTCTTCTATATTCTAAAAAATTAAAAGTATTTTAATTTTTTTTAGGATAAGGGTAACAAACGATTACTTAAAACGGTTATTTAAAAAAAATCTCTTTGTTTGATACAATCAACAACGATAAACAAATCAATATTATTCGTACATATTACCACCCCACCTATAAGTTCGGTAAATAGATAAGGGGAATTCCCATCCATTGACATTTCTCGTGTTCGGATACACACTATCGACTTGACGCCAAAAAATTAACGCACAATATTACCCGCATTCAGATACACCCTATAAACTTTACGCACAATATCACTCGTTTGAATTATTATCAAGATAATGATCCCGTGCATTAGTGTAGTGTAAACGAGCGCGCGTGGCGTGTAGCGTGCACTCACGTGCGAGGCGGGCACGAGGCGCGCGGTGCGCTGGCGGCGCTCGGGCCCTCAGGCACCCAGGCGCGCGTTCAGCACCACTAGCTGGCGGCACGGTGCGGTGTGATGTGGTGTATGCGGGCGGTGTAGGTACACTCACGTGCGCAGCGGGCACGAGGCGCGCGGTGCGCTGGCGGCGCTCGGGCCCGCAGGCGCGCTTTCACCACCACCAGCTGGCGGCGCGGTGCGGTGTGGTATATGCGCGGGCGGTGTGGGTACACTCACGTGCGCGGCGGGCACGCGGCGCGCGGTGCGCTGGCGGCGCTCGGGCCCCCAGGCGCCCAAGCACGCGTTCAGCACCACTAGCTGGCGGCGCGGTGCGGTGTGATGTGGTGTATGCGGGCGGTGTGGGTACACTCACGTGCGCGGCGGGCACAAGGCGCGCGGTGCGCTGGCGGCGCTCGGGTCCCCAGGCACCCAAGCATGCGTTCAGCACCACCAGCTGGCGGCCGAGCTGTGCATCCGCGCTCGCTCGCAAGTTCGCGTGCGCCAGGATGTTGGGGCGCGGCCACTCGCGCGCCACGTCCAGCAGGTCCACCGCGAACGAGTGCAGCGTCGGCCGCAGTCTGCACCCCACACGTTTGTTTACATTTTATTTTATTACGTAGTAAAGTCACACTGCAACTATATTTATTATGCTTGAAATATGAAAGGGTCGTCTCGACCGGTGTTCTCTCGACTCGTAAAATAGTAGCTTAATACTGTTGTTATCGTATGCTGAGTGTAGAGAACCGGAAATCCTTTTTATTGATAACGGGGCATTCCATCATATGCATTTTGATTCTTAATTGAAGATACATGTAGATATTAATGGGCAGCATCCACTTAATAATTGATTATTAAAATTGTTATCATGAAAAAGCTGTTACCTATCTCCTGTTTAATTTTCCTTTGTCGCCCTCTTACAACACCTAAGGAATAATATGAGATAGCAGATATTATAGAATAGCCACTTCACGGCAGCATTCTAGGACAGGACAGAATTTATGTTAATTAAGTGGCTTACAATAAGGCAAAGGTTTCTTATATTTACGCGAACACTACACATTGAAATAATACTAGTTTTTACGGGATTTATCGCGTATATTTAACTTTTTAAATACCCGACGTTTCGAGAGCTTTACAGCACCCATGGTCACGGGAAGGACTGAGATGTTCAACGTCCAGATGTCATAGTTAACCGCGGTTACCATAGATTAAAATTTAACTTTTGTTCCGATCTACACAGTATGAACTTATGGTATCATGAAGTCTTGCAGTTGTATGCTTGGATTGGGATTTAATTTTATTTATTATAGGATCCCAAGCAGATGGTAGCACCCAGCCATCTTCTCTATTGAAATTAGGATGTTTTTTGATTTCAATAGCCTCGCGAATCATCCTTGGAAGGAATCGGTGTTCTTTAGCGAGGATATGTGGTCTATCAAATCTGATGTAGTGACGGGGGCGATCCTGTACATGTTCACAGACTGTAGACTTCCCGGAGCGTCGATTCTTCACATCAGCTATATGTTCTTTAACGCGGGTTTTAATTGATCTTTTAGTTTGTCCTATGTAGGAGAGACCACATTCACAATCAAAAAATACAAAATTCTCATAGCCTACGTTAGATGACGTTAAAATAATCTCGTATAAAACAGATGTTAAATGTTAATACCGCCGTAATATTTGAAGTTGACTTAATTGAGGTGTAACTGCGTTCGGCAATTCAGCGGCGACTATGGCGACTACCGCAAATTCTTCATACTACATGGGTGTTACGACCCTCAGTTGCCTCGACAAAAGTCGGTTGGGCTAGGGCCCATAGTAACCCAACTCGACGAGCAACCGAGGTTTCGGGCCCAAATTAGGGGTCGCAATACCGGACCTCTTTTCAAAAACCGGTGTTTTCGGTATTAGTTTTTAATGAATACCGAGATTCCGGTAGTTTCGGTATTTTCGTTTTTTTTTTTTACATAATGAGAAAAATATTTAAAAATATGTAATCTAACCGTAATTTTCATAAGCGAATTGTCACCAGCCAATCAATAAAAGTGTGATATGATAAGAAAATCACATTTGTTTAAAAAATTAATCATTTATTTAAAGTTTAATAAATAACTCACTGCTGCTAAGTTATTTTAAACTATTTAAACATAAGAAACCTCCAGTAATCAACCTTAACAATAACATAAAATACTCCTGCCAAAGATATAAACATCTTTGACTCCTGTTAAGTAACTTCTTCATAGGCTTACTTCTTCATGTTCTTATAAACTTCTTCATTATACTCAGCTTTAATAAAACATAAAATGCTCTTGGGCGATTTATCTTTTTTTTCTTCACTTTTTTCATGGAAATCAAGTAAGAGCTTTCTTTGTTCCATGGTGTAGTTAGAAAGAGTCATATATATTCTTCACTTTACGATCATCTAAAACTTCTATGAACGTTAAAATCTACCACCGGTTTCAAAAGCGATATCTCTAGAGAAGAAGAAAATCTGGTTCATAGGTTAAATTCGATAGCTAAGAATGTTATAAATTTACTTTTAAATGAATTGAAGAAGATTAAATGAAACTAAATTTTACGAATTTTATTGCGTATTTTAATTTATTTTATATTCCCGTCCAGGTGTCATAGTTAAACACGGCTACCTTCAGTTAACAATTATTAGTTTTTGGTCCGATGTACGCAGAATGGGCGTATCTTGAAGTCTTGCAACTGTATGCTTGTTTTGGGATCTAATTTTATAATTTATAGGATCCCAAAAAGATGGTAACACCCAGTCATTCCCTCGTCATAGTAATTTTTTCCATATCATTCCAAAGCAAAGTCATAAGAATCGTGATCTTCCAGTTCTCTTAGTTGAGTTTGAGAACTGTTTTCTTTTTTATAGAGCACGTCTAATATCGCTAACTGTATACCATGAGCAAGGCATCGCTGGTGGAAAAGTGCTGCTTCTCTTCCAAATGCGATTATTACACTAGCACCGTCATTAGTTGTATAGGCGAGCGGGCGGATTCGTCGTCGGCTCAGGACTCGGGAGTAGGTTACTCTCTCTCACTCACTCCAGAGTGTAGTCGCGCGACTTGCGTTGCATAGTCGAGCCGCGTTGCCATAGCATCCACTACACACAATATTATTTAACAAAGATTTATAATGAAATACCGAAAATTCGTAAATACCGGTTTCCGTTCACTCAATTCCGGTATTTTAAAGCTTTCGTTTCAGTTCGGCATCCCGGTATTTTCGAGATTCGGGATCCCGGTTTGCGACCCCTAGCCCAAATGGTCTATGGATAATTAATTTATAATGGCTGGATAAGCAAACACAAACTTACCGAGTTCCGGAGGTAGGGCCGACCACAAGGTACCGTCAGGGGTAAGTAAATGGAAGGTGTGATTGGTGTAGGAAGGTGTGTAATGTAACCTGACGTCACCGATGTAATCGGCTAGCAGAACCACATGCGCTGCCCTGCTCCACAAGGTGCAATCACTACTGTGGGCGTTCACCGTTATCTGAACTCAAGTCTAACGTCACTTAGCACAAACTATAATCGAAGAGAAACGCGATCTCTTCCCGGATCACAAAGTTTAGCGTTCCTCCCGACAAAGCAAAAATTCCTTCGTACGATATTAAAACACTACACAAGCCACTCGTCGACGCAAATTAATGGCAATCGAAGTTACATTAATCACTCAAACTCAAGGAAAGCCTCGTTGTCACGTATACGTACAAAATAAGACAACGCAAGGAGGCCGTCGTAATGCGACGTAACGATTCTTACGTAACTCCCGACCTCTAACCGGCACGGCCGTAGCGGACAAAGGAATATTCTAGACTAAATTGGCACGGCCGCCGCCCGCCGGCTCAGACCGTCAAACCGGTTCCTCGTCCGAGACGAGCGTTCTCGCAAGTTTCAAGTTGTTTACGATTTGGCCTAAACAATGGGATTGTCAGATTAGTCAAGAAGAAAAAATGTGTACCTTCCATAAATAACAACTTGATGTCCTTCAGTTATCCCATTTGACAACTTAGCAATGACGTTGGGTCGCCAAATTGGTTCGTCTTCATTTCGCGAATGGGAGATACTAGGTCTTAGAGGTATCTGTAAAATAAAAATTAAATTAAAGCTTCCATCGAAGCAATGTAATGCAATTATTTTATTATCTATGAAATAGTCTACATACGGAATTCCATTAAATCTATAAATTAAGATAATAACGTCAGCTTAGATAAGTTATGATACGAAAGGGCGTGAGATTAATTTTTCTTACATACACTAATAAAAAGTATAAATAACAAATTTAAAAACAAATCGAGAAGACAATAATTTAAAAAAATAGACTTATGGTTCGTCAGGAAAAACTACCTAAAACCAATTTGGAAGAGATGTCGTACACCGAGAACTCTTGCTCTATGTAAACTATGATTTACATAAGCCACAACCTAATTAACTTGACAAGGCAGAAAGAAGCTTATAGACGATCCCAGGCCCGTCGAGGTTAACACTGGGTATTGGTAAAAATCAAAATTTTTTTTTGTAGATGTTCTTTTAAAAAATAAACATCTTCTTGAAATGGTTGTAGTGACCGATGAAACTATTTCGAATATTCTACATAATCTTTATTCGATATTCTACATTTGTAGGATCAATGATGAATATTTACTTATTTTATTTTTATCAGTGGAAATGAAACTTGGGTGTATCAATATCAGTCTCGGAGAGAGTCTAAGCAAGACTCATTGCAACGGCACAAAAACACCAAATCCCCAAGAAGTTAAAGGTGTCCAAATCACAATCCAATCTATTGGTTGATTACAAACAAAAGCCGTAACCTATAGGAGGGAAGGTTTTGAGGGGCAGCCTCAAACCTCCCACTAGATGGAGTAACGACCTGGTAAGACATGCAGGAAGTTTATGGATGCAGGTGGCTCAGGACAGTGCATTTTGGTATTTCTGGGAGAGGCATATGTTTCAGCAGTGAAATTTAAAAAGAATATCTTACTTCAAAAATTGGCGGTCCAGTAGTAGGATATAAGTCAGTCTTTTGGATTTTCAATACGGCGTCTCTAATACCGGTCACTTGAACCCACGTAGCGTTAAGCGGGGAAGGATTCCTGTGTGTGTAGCTACAGTAGTGTTCACCGTCCACCGCCCACAGTGTTTCTTTCTCGTCTACTAACACTTCGACTGTAAACGGTCGATTTAGTTTGAAAGGAAATAATCTGAAATGAAAGTTCAGTGACTCAGCATATTACTTCATTCGCAGTACATTCAAAATTAATAAATACGTTGTGTAACAAACATGAATAAAATTAAATTCTCGACGTAAATGGTAATCTTCTTATAACAATTCATGGCAATAGTCATTAATTCATGCCTTTTTTTTCTATCGTAAAGATAAAATTCGTTCGTGACACGTATATGTTTACTTTTAACACATACGCGAAAACTATGAGTCACCAAATACATATTTACAATACTTTATTGCTATATCAATTAAAGCAGAACAGACTAGAACAAATAGTAGCTTAATGCTGCTGTGCTTCGTATGATGAGTGTAGAGAACTGGAGACTCTTTTTATTGGAAATGAGGCATTCCATCCAGTGGCGAAGCTTCCATTAAAGCCGAAAAGCCGGGCTTGCCTTATTAAACCTGAATCAATCAATAATATCAATCAATAATATCAACTAATAAAATAACTCGTAAAATGTTTCAAGCTATTTCAAATTTCCCGCGCACTCCACTGTTCGACACATGTCGACCGATGACCTCGTATTGCCTTAGCGATACTGCTGCTGTCATAAAAAATGAGTTTTAATAGAGCTAATAGTTGTCTCCCTCGCTCTCGTGGGCTTTTTACGGGGCTTTCGAGAAGACGATCGCTCTCTTTCTAACCTATAGCAAAATATTCTATAATGAAATATAACTACGATTGTATATATAGCAATTAGTATAGAGATTTAAAGCCAGGCTTTTGGGAATAAATTTGTTAAAAGTGGAGGCGCGCGGGCAATACGTTTGCAAGTTCATTTCACGTTTCAATGTTTATTTACTCTGTGTGCTTATCTTAAGCGATTTAATATTACGAGTTCAAAATTTATGCTTTTTTAAAGATGGGGGTGACAACGCTGCATTTTGATTCATAATTGAGGATAGATGTTGATGTCTATGGGCCACAGCAACCACTTACCATCAGGTGGACTGTGTGTTCATTTGTCACTCTATCCAATAAAAAAAAGACTGTAAGTAATTAATGGTTTAAAAGACCTTTAAATAATTTAAAGAAATTAACAGCATAAGGAATTAATATTATTTATAAATAAGTTAAATATTACAATGTTTAGATAAAATTAATTTCAACCTCTTTTTAATTCCCGACGTTTCTAATGCTTTACCGCCAAAGAGAATATTAATCACTACTTTCATACAAAAAAAACATACAGTCGAATTGCTAACCTCTTCGTTTTGAAGTGGGCTTAAAAGATAACAAAAGTATAATATGAGCAGTTAAATATCTGGACATGTAACTACTAATAGGGTAAGTAACAGTAACTAGTAACAAGTAATCGCTTGGTTCTTCGATATTTTGTGATGTTTTATCTAATTGATCCTACAGTAGCACATTGCACATCCTTAAACGATTATGATAAAGCATAGTGCACGCTGACGTATTTTGGACGCATTTATATATAACAAGGAGCAACGCTACGTATATATTAACAGATTTCAAAAAATCGTCATTTGTGAACCAATTTTGAGAAAAAAACAATTATTATCTGAAGGACAAAGAGAGGGGGAGAAGAATCTTCAAATACGGCGAATTATCACCGGGGCGGCGATCATCTGTGTTAAACAGTTGTCGAATTAATCGTCCACAAGTCTCTCGTAAACAACGTCGTAAATTATGGGAATATATCGACAAGGGTTATGTACCTTGAGGATGTTCCGAAACGTTTTCAGTATACTGCCGAATACATAATATGACGTCATCAATTGACACTATATTGTACTGGCGTGCCGACGCCATATTGCGTCGGACATCCGGCCATGAAAAACAATTTTTAATTGTGTGTGCGCTAAATGATGCTGCATTAAACGCACACACAATTAAAAATTTGTTTTCATTTATACAAATACAAAAAATTATAGAATAATTGCTGGTATCTCCATTAGGAGGATAGTCATTAGACTTTTGGAGCACAAAATGACAAAACAATCGCCAACACTTTTCCAATATAGCGCAAATGTATGACGTCATATACTGTTCTATGTTTTGGAACGAATCACCAGCATAGCGACGATTCATGACGTCATTTGCATTGGACAGTACACTGGGTTCTATTTTGGAACATACCCCCTTATACTCATAATCACCAAACGTACCCACGTACCGTGGCAAATTTATTTTTGGTAAAAAAAATTCACAATACAGAAGTATAAAAAGCTCACCGTGTGGTGACAACTTTATTAATGTTGTATTATCACTATGATTATATATCTCCAAAAATGTTATAGCGATATTTCTTACCTATATGCGGTAGTCTCCTCAGATCCCCATTTGTCGTGTAGTCGCGTGTTTCTCACAACATAGCACTGTGGCAAGCGCACATTGAAGTGCACCGCGATGTCCGCTCGTTTGGACTCCTCATTTCCACATCCAATGTTTATTGCAAACCTGAAGAGGACAGTCGTCATCATTATCATCACGAATGTGCAGAGAGGCTTTTCTGTGATCGTAATTAACATCTCACACCCTGTATATTCAAACATCTGTAACTAAAATACGCGTACAGCGTCAGCAGCGTACTATGGTTGCATCAGGAAAGCATCAGCTCGACTACGGAAGGACCACGCTTTCACAGAATATCAGCATAATGCTGCTGTGGTCTGTATGTTAAGTGACAAGAACTGGACACTCCTTTTTAACTTGTGGCGGCGCTGTCGTCGCGCCACAAGCGAAACATACCGAAGCCTAAATCACGCTATCAACATTCCGAATCATAAACAGCATATATAGAACATCTCCGAACTATCACACGGAGCGTTGGCCGCTTCCCGGGCATAACACCTTGCCCGGCGGGAGATCTCCCCTCTTCCTTCCACGGCCACAGTGGTGACCACCCGACGTGATCTGAACACGCAACCAAACACCTTCGGAAACTACAACTTCAAGCCTTCGTCATTATCCTCAAGAACCCCCTACTATTCACTACTGAGAATCGTCTTCTGCAGTCTTCAGTTCCAGCAAGCCAGCCCAACTTGTCTTCGTCTCGACTCACCGCAGATTTATGACAGACTTCTGGCATTTGCTCCGGCACATCCTTCTCAGCGGCATCACTTGCCAGTGCGTAGTACGGCATGCATTACACATCGGCATATCATTCGCACCGGTGTCACTTGCCCTTACGCACACAGCATGCATTCCCCACCGGCATTAAGGACGCACCGGCAATCGGACTGCACTATCGACCTCTGGTCTGAGCAGGGGGGTGATGTAGCGGCGCTGTCGTCGCGCCGCAAGCGAAACATACCGAAGCCTAAATCACGCTATCAACATTCCGAATCATAAACAGCATATATAGAACATCTCCGAACTATCACACGGAGCGTTGGCCGCTCTCCGGGCATAACACCTTGCCCGGCGGGAGATCTCCCCTTTTCCTTCAACGGCCACAAACTGATAACAAGGCAATCCATCTTAACCCTCATTGGTAACCGCACTTCTACATTTCATTCATTCTTAATCCTAGTATAAATGTATAGCTATGGATACTAGCACGCGTTATGAAATCACAAAGTTTATTATGACCATCTTAAGTTAGTTCACGAGCTATCGACCAACTGTAGTTATTCCAGAAAGTTTTACTTCAGTCGTGTGGTCATAAACACACTCGTTTTTTTCTTATTTCTCAGACATGCAGGTTTCCTCACGATGTATTCCTACACCTCCGAGCACGTGTTAAATCAGAACTTAAAAATTGGAATTAACAATTTCATTGGTGCCGGCGGGGATCGAACCCGGAGTGCTCGCGTACTGTGAAATTTACAGCGAGCGCTAACCGTCTGAGCTACCACGGCTCTTTGCTCCCTGTTCTTAGTTTATATTAATCCTTACCTTGTCTAGTGCTAAATAGCTATGATATAGTTTTATTTGCTAATGACATTTCTTTGATTTTCAAATTTAAAAGGCAATTGTTATTAAAATATGACAACGTGAATAAAGCTATATAAAAATTAGTAAACTGGTTTAACGTCAACAATTAGGTTTTGAGCGTTAATAAAACGAAATGTATTAAATTCACAACACCAAATGTTAAACAGGTGAATACCAGTGTGCTTTAAAGAGAAGAACTCAGTCTTGTTGAATCCAATGTTTTTCTCGGAATTACAGTCGATGCGAAGCTTTAGTGGGGCCCCCAAATATCTAAACTAGCAAACAAACTCAGTTCTGCAGCATCTGCTGTTAAAAATATTAGAAGCCTTACGTGTGTTGAAAAATCTAGATTAGTCTGTTTTAGTTGTTATCATAGCATTGCTATAGGGCACTGCGACTGACATTTAAACTATCTTTGTTTTTGAGACGAGAGCCAAAAGAGCAATTATTTATAACGTTATTACAAAGTTTTTCTCTAAGAGACTATTTTGAGTCTCTTAGAGAAAAACTTTGTCATCTCAGAAAATTTAATATATTTACACAAAAACAAAACTAGTTTTACTGAAAATAGTGATGTACATTCTGTAAATACTAGGAACAGACACAAGCTACCCGACCATAGAGTAATTCCTATTATATACGTTTTTACAAGAAAATATTATGTAGGGCTTATTCATTAAAAAGTTTATAACTTTTATTAAGCAAAAAAATTTTTAAAAAGAGTTATTACTTATTATATTTACTACTAAGAATCACATGATTGATAATAACCCCTAGGCATTAGGTGATCACTATCATGCTATTTCTAAATGTTTTAAAAAATTCCCGCTGAGTTAGGTGTGTGGTGTGGTAAGTGATAAAAGCATAAATGGTTAACACATAAGAATTATATAAAAATTCATATAAATCATTAACGTGCTAGGGTCATACTGCAGCTATATTGTGGTTTTAGCATGAATGGATCGGCTCGACCGGGGAGGACCGCGCTCTCACTAAATATCAGCGTAAAACAGCTGCTCAATGCTGCTGTGTTTCGTATGGTGAGTGTAGAGAACCGGAGACCCTTTTTGCTAGAAACGTTCTATCTTAGTCCTCAGGAGTGGCAACGCATTTATATTTTACTTCTTAATCGAGGATAGATATAGATGTATATGGGTCACAGCATTCACTCACCATCATGTGGTACTGTGTGCTCGTTTGTCACTCTTATTAAATGAAAAAAAAACACATCATCATATATTACATAAAATCCAATTGCTGTCCGTAAGTGTCGCAATAACTCGTAAATGGCTCGACCGATACTGACGATATTTTGTGGGTATTTGAGTAGGTCCCTGGATGGTTTAAAAACTAAATCGGATCACCTGATAGGTGGCGCTGTTGACGTGATGCAAAAATCTGTGCAAAACCGGGGCGGATCGCTAGTATTGAATAAAAATTATTCGACTCTTTTTTATTAATGTAGTCACAAACTTACAGTCCACCTGATAGTGACTACTGCATTCCATGGACACCGGCAGCCGACTTCATGACAAAAAGGATACAGATGCGTTGTCGACCTAATCACTCAGATGGAATGCCTCACCGCCTACAGTAAAGTACCCTTACTAACCCTCTATACCTTCAGACCGAAACACATCAATGCAGAAAATAAAACAAGCAAGTACTCGGCGGCAGAAAAAGGTAAGAGGTTTTAACATCTAGAAAATATTGTTCTATTCTATTCTATACAACACGAGTATTCTAAACATTTCTAAATTCAAAAAAAAAAAATAAAAAAAAATATAAGGGGCAACGCAGCCGTCTTACAGGATATTGTCATAAAGCCTACTCTTGTTTAGGATATAGAAATAAAGGGACGCTGTCAATAAAACCAGAATTTGTTTCTATTTTTGCCAACTCTCAGCTCATTAGCTCGCTAGGATGCAGTTTCAGAGACATAGGTATATCACAACACAATTAGGTATCATTAACTTTTCTATTCCGATTGGGTTTAAATCCAGTGCGCAGGGTGGTAACTAGATAAAATGACTACCAACACCATCATACGATGGTAATTTTTTTCTTTCTTATAGTCCAGTTTTATACAATTTTTAGAGGACCCAAAATTTGATAGTTACTTGTGACCTAAACACAAAAATATAATATAAATATATATTTCAGGTCTTTCTCGGTAGGTAATCCAAGTAGTACGATTATGTCACTAATCGACGTCGACGATAAAGTAATATAAATAAAAAGTATCAAAATTATCGACGTCTAGGTCACAAATTATAAAGGCCGTAGCATTGTTAGCATAGCCATTGTCGCAACCGATTATTTTAATTTGTGCAACAGCCAACAACTTTTAGTTCTTGGACGTTACTGAAATGACCGTGACGTGTTGCCGTAACATGTTTCCAAAAAACCACTCATCCCTAGTTTTTTTTATAGAATATGGTGACAAACGAGCACACAGTCTACCTGATGGAAAGTGGTTGCTATGGCCCATAGAGATTTATATCTATCCTCGATTACGAATCAAAATGCAAATGCGTTGTCACCCGTGAGGACTAAGATGGAATGCCTCGTTTCCAGTAAAAATGTTTTCCGGTTCTTTACACTAACCATACGAAACACAGAAGCATTAAGCTAGTATTCTGTGAGAGCGTGGTTCTTCCCTGGTCGAGCCGAGCCGACCCATTCGTGCTACAACTATACTACTAACGCTACAACTATACTATAACTGCAGCATGGCTCTACCGCTTATAAAATAACTTTTGTCGGTAAAAAGTAAATTAAGAAATCCTAATTAAATAAGAAAAATTAATAGTCCTATACTTTATGTGCACAATTCTTGGTTTCTTATATTTTCAATTTGCTTTTATTGCCCGAAATATTATGCTAACTTAAACATTTAAACGAAGGAAGGCCTACATATAATGTCGGGTAAGGCGAAGAAGCGTAACTCCATTAGACTATTGTAGTTAGGTTGTACCAGTTCTGGCGCACTTGTAGAAAGGTTGTACCAGTTCTGGCGCACGACGTTCGTCGACCCACAATCCTAAAAAAAAAAAAAAAAAAAAAAGGTTTTGGCATGCTCTGATCACGAATCTGCGGTCCATTTTTGCGTAGGATGCACGGTTCCAGAGATGAGCAGATCAATTAACTCTTATCTAATTGATATCCGCTACGAGCCTCAACCGTCATTAGCGCTCCATTGTCCTTATCTACTTATCTATTGTTGATTGACTACCGTCATTATCTATTATTCGTCAGCGTGTGGGTCGGCTTATGCTATTGTATTATACTCCTTTGTTCCTATCTACAACACTAATCTGAATCATCAATAAAACACATTACCTAATTTTGTTAAAATTTTTATTTATGAAATACAAAATCTTATTACTTATTATCTATAAAATAGGAGTGAAACATCTCATCCACTAACATATCGTTGTACAATGTATTCTCTGTAAATATACTCGTAAAACTATGCATTGAACATCCCTGAAACTTATATAGCAAATACATTAAGCAATATTCGCCAAAAACTGAAGTCCTATCAACATTCCAGTTCCATCTTTTAAACACATTACCTAATTTTGTTAAAATTTTTATTTATAAAATACAAAATCTTATTACTTATTATCTATAAAATAGGAGCGAAACATCTCATCCACTAAAATATCGTTGTACAATGTGTTCTCTGTAAATATACTCGTAAAACTATGCATTGAACATCCCTGAAACTTATATAGCAAATACATTAAGCAATATTCGCCACAAACTGAAGTCCTATCAACATTCCAGTTCCATCTTTTAAACACATTACCTAATTTTGTTAAAATTTTTATTTATAAAATACAAAATCTTATTACTTATTATCTATAAAATAGGAGCGAAACATCTCATCCACTAAAATATCGTTGTACAATGTGTTCTCTGTAAATATACTCATAAAACTATGCATTGAACATCCCTGAAACTTATATAGCAAATACATTAAGCAATATTCGCCACAAACTGAAGTCCTATCAACATTCCAGTTCCATCTTTTACAATTTCGTACAGGTGCCCGTCCATATGAATCAAAATATTCACCGACGTCATTCGTATCGATATATAAAGCTACCCAATGTGACCCTGGTTTATCATCTGTACCCAAATTGCATATTACCTAGTCAGGTCATAAATTCTATCACATGTTTAATGTAAAATAATTGAAACAAGTTTATTCATTATGTAACCATTTATATACCAAAATGAACTTAACAAAACATAGATTCTTATGACACTATAGTTTATTCAAAATGACCTCCGTAATTTTGAATACAGGCCTTCAATCTGCGCGGCCAGTCGTCTATCTCACCACGAACGAGGTCCATGTCATATCGGCGGCTGCCTTAATTAAAGATGTCTTGAGTGACTCGAAATTGGGATGAGGCTTTGAGCACGCCTTTTCCTCCAAGTGTTACCATATCTTGTAATCTAACGGATTCAAATCTGGACTGGTCTTTGTGTCGGATGAAGTCGATTTCACGCGCCGCCAGCCAGTCTTTTTTTTTGTTTTTAAAGAACGTTACCTCCACACTAGGCTTTTCTCCTGTATCGTGGGGGCAGTTTACAAACACAAATTTCACAAGGACAAACATCCAAACTCGGAACAATTACTTGTAGGTCGTACAAATACTTGTTCCGTGCGGGATTCGAACCCGCGACCCCCAAGCGCAGCCACTCATTGCTAAGCCACTACGCCACGGAGCTGTCAAAAGTCTTGTGTGCTCTTCGCTCTATGAGCTGACGCCGAATCTTGTTGGAATACCCAGTGCCTGTTATTGAACATGGTATGAGAAACAGGTTACACAAGGTTCGTCAGGACTGTATTTTGATACACAACTGCATTCGTTTTTAACCTTTCTCACAAAAATGTACCTCTGTTAAGCCCCAATAAGAAACTCCCAACCATACCATGAGCGAGGATGGAAAATGACCTCGTTGGACACGCGGAATACGGTTGCTCGCTTCTTCACTACTGTGTGCGTACACCTTATCATTTTGTTTGTTGTAGCTCTCTTCTACGGTAAAAATTTTTTTATCCGAAAAAAGAATTTCCCGATATTTTTTTCCCGCGTACCGCTTCACCAAAGCGCGGCATCTCTTCAGTCTCAGATCCATTAGACGAGCATTCAAACGATGTCCTGTTTTTCTTCGATATGCCCGAAGCCCTAAGTCTTCATTTAACGCCGTGGTTCTGCTTAACCCCATCTGAAGGGCCAACAGTTTCTGCTTACGTTTGGGATTACATTGAATTCGCACCTTTACAGCTTTTATCACTGCTGGAGTCCTAACAAATCGAGGGCGACCACTTCTTGACCTGTCATCTACACTAGAGTCTTCATTGTATCGTTTGATGGTACGATAAACGAATCTTTTGGTTATATTCAAATTTTTCAGTATATCAAAAAATTTAATTGGCGCGTAATCGCAACTGCAACACGGTCTTTTTTAAGCGTCCACTCCATATGTAAAAATGAGTAAAATTCTAAAAAGTATACAGTTTTATTTTCATGAACAATTCGAATTCAATAAACTTTTTTGTGGCCAGCATTCTAAAAGAAAAGTTTTTACTGTGTGACAATACTTATGACCTGACTAGGTATATACGTTGGTACGTGGGTGTACATGGGCAGTCTGTTAGCAGCATAAACATTATTTTCTAGACTGGGGTGAATCTTTTTCAGATGTTGTTGTACATCTAGTGTATCCATGATATTACTGCTATTAGTAGATTACTACAGTACAATCTACTCAATGACTAACATAGGAATGATCAATTATGTGATTTCTAAATATTAAATTGCATTTTTTCTGTTATACAAAACGTATTTGAGTCATCAATACACTGAATAAGACGCAACACGAAGAATGTGAGATAAGGTTGTTGACGCATAAAGTTATTATCAATTCTACTGTAGAAATTCTTTAGATTAGAATTATAACGTACTTACTGGTACTATATAAGACCAAGCAACTGCAGTCATGGAGTTAGTGTATGGTCGTTTGACCGCAGTGTATCTATCAATAATACATTTGCGTTACTTCAACGCATCAAAGGCCATAGATGTAAGTGTTTAATCTATTGACAAACTTACTTTTCTTTCTGTTATTTTTTTACGTGTGTATGATTTTGAACGACAGGCCTGTTGGTCTAGTGGTTAGTGACCCTGACTGTTATGCCGGAGGTCGTGGGTTCGATTCCCACCCAGGACAAATGTTTGTGTGATGAGCACGATCATTTGTTCTGTGTCTGGGTGTAATTTATCTATAATATTTATGTATTTAGAAATATATAAGTATGTTTATCAGTTGTCTAGTACCCATAACACAAGCTCTGCTTAGCTTGGGACTAGATGGCGTTGTGTGATAGTTGTGGAAAATATTATTATGTGTGGGGTATCTATATAGTTTTCTCATCTGGTTGGGATGTATAAATATATAATTATAAACGAAAATGAAAGGATAAATATACATAAATATCAATAAAATAAAATAAATACAAAAATACATAAATAAATAAAAGCCCAACCAGATGGAAGCCCTCGGCAGGGGAGACCAAACGGCCAAGGGTTAGGAAGAAAGGGAAAGAAACCGGCGGACGATGCGGGCAGTATCAAGGAGCACCGCCTTCTGCATTTGAGCCCGGAGCGGTCCGTCACGGAGTCCCAGTCGCCTCAGATGACCAGAGAGGCTAACTGGGATTAGCCCATTCGCAGAGACGACTACAGGAATAATTTCGGCCGGCAGACCACCCCACATGTCCGTCACCTCGTGAGCCAGGTCCAGATATTTTGATTGCTTATCTGTTTCGGCTCTCACGAGGTTCTCGTCATACGGGATGTTAATATCGACCAAAAATATCCTTGACTGTGCCCGGTCCATCAGCACAATATCAGGCTTATTCGCAAGAATAGTCCTGTCTGTGATGATGGCCCGGTCCCAGTAGAGCCTGGCGCGGTCATTTTCGAGCACGGCTTCCGGCAAGTACTTGTAATACGGCAATTTCCGGTCCACGAGACCGTATTTCAGAGCGAGCTCCTGGTGTAGAATTCTGGCTACTAGGTTGTGCCTGTGCAAGTACTCAGAGTTAGAAAGCGCCGAACAACCGGAGATGACATGCCTAAGTGACTCCCCGGGATGGCGACAAGCTCGACAGACGTCGACGGTGCCATCCTTTAGGATGTATCTCCGATAGTTGTTGGTCTTAATAACCTGATCCTGTATTGCACAGACAAAACCCTCGGTTTCCCCGAAGAGGTCACCGAAACGTAGCCAGTTGAGGGAGGCGACTGTATCTACGAAGGGCTCATGTAGAGCCTTGTAGTACCTCCCGTGGAGCTCCTTCTCCTTCCATACGGTCTCCCGGTCGGAAATGCTAAGCACTGCTGGGTCCTGCCATTGCTCGTTGGCTAAGGATAGAGGGGTAAGCCCTTTATCACTAGAAATGACGTCATTATAGAATGGATCATCCGATCTCGCCAGGAAGTAATGACGGAGACTGCACACTTCGCGATTATGCATGGTGAGCGCGCTCAGAAAGCCACGCCCACCATACTTTCGCGGCAAGTACAGCCTCATTACCGACGATCTCGGATGATGCATCCTATGGGACGTCATGGTAGTGCGGACTTTTCTATCCAGGGCGTTAAGCTCAGTCTGAGTCCACCTGAGTATGCCAAAGGTATACATGAGGACAGGCATGACCCAGCCGTTATATGCGTGTGTTTTATTCACACCGGACAAAAGGCTGTTAAGCACTTTGGTCAAGCGTGCATAAAACACGTCGCAAACTGACTGTTTCATACCAGCCTCATCGATACCGATGTTCTGTGACATACCCAGGTATCGGTATGTTTCAGCCTCGGAAAGGGTCCTTAAGTTGACGGGCATAGACAAGTCTATGCCCTCAGAGTTAGCAACCCTTCCCCTTTCAACATGGAGGACCGCACACTTATCCGTCCCCAGCTCCATTCCAATGGAACTGCTAAATTCACAAGTGATGTTTAGCAGTTCCATAAGATGGGAGCGACTGGAAGCGAATAACTTGAGGTCATCCATATAAAAAAGGTGGGTCACTTTTGTCCCTCCTTTCCGTAGCTGAAATCCCCTCCCGGAGCCCTCCAGTAAGGTACTGAGAGGGTTAAGAGAGAGGCAGAACCAGATTGGACTCAGACAATCGCCCTGGAAGATACCCCTTCTTATCCTTATGTGGTTCTCCGCAGCCGTCATCCGCTCGCCCAGATGACAAAGGATCGTACTCCACTGCCCCATACACTGCTCGAGGAAGTCTCTAACTGTCCACTCTATCTTGTACAGCTCGAGGACCCTCTTTAGCCATGTATGGGGCACCGAGTCGAACGCCTTTCTGTAGTCTATCCAGGCGGCAGAGAAGTTCCGACGGTTGCGTTTCACCACTTTGCCAATGACCGCGTCAATGAGGAGTGGTTCCTTAGTTCCACGACCACCGCCCCGACATCCATTTTGAGCGCGTGACGTCACCTGGTTTAGCTCCAGGTGACGAGTGATTCTCGCGCTCAAAATGGATGTCAGTGTCTTATATATGGTGGGTAGACACGTGATGGGGCGGTATTTGCTCGGGTCTGTGGTATCCTGGTCTTTAGGAACCAAATGAGTGATCCCAGTAGTGAAGAGGCTCGGGAGCGACTTCTGGTCGAGAGCCTCTTGAAACTGTCGAGCGAGCACAACGTGACACACTACGAACCCCTTCAGCCAGTGTTGATGCAGCCCGTGTCGAGTCCCGGACATTTCCAATTCGGGGCCCTACGGACCGCTTCAGCCACGTCTTCCGGCGTTATGGTGACGGTATCCATAGGCGTAATACTCGCACCCTGGCTCGCCACAACTTCCATCCAAGGGCCCTCGCTGTGGTTTACGGGCTCTGACCACAGGCCACGCCAAAATGCGACAGTGTCAGCCTGCTCCGGTCCTTGGCCCGCTCCACATACCTTTGGTCGCTCCAATAATTTATAGAGCCTCTTCTGATCACTCTGGAAGAGACGATTCTGGTTGAACCGCCTTGACCCCTCGGAAAATCGTCGAATCCGCTTCCCCCAAGCAGCGATCTTTTGCTTCAGGTCGTCTATGCGCTCCGTTAGTTTCTGCGTGATATCCGGCTGGGACAAACTGATATTTGTCCCAGCAAACGCCATCCTAACGGTGCGCATAATCCTCGGTCTATTATTACCCGACCTGAAGCTTGTCAGTCTGCCGATAAGGGCCCTTGCCTTTGCGATACGGTCCTCGATTCTTTTCCTCCAGGCTGGGATGGCGCTACTTTGTGTAGTAGCGCGTCCAGCCATGGGAAGTTTGGCGCCAATAATACGGCAAACTGCCACTGCGGCGCCAAAGAGAATCGAGTCCGTCTCGCAAAGGTCCCGGCTGGCTTCCAAATAGGTCACCAGCATTGGGTTAAGAGCCCTCACGACAGCCCGATTTCGCTTGCTTAAGGGTATGCGGGGAAGTCGCGGTCGATTTTCGAGAGGGGTGCTGCGCGTTTCCAAAATCGCCTCTTCCAATATACTCCTCATTTGCTCTAGTTCGTGGGAGACCATTTCATCGTCGTCCGAATCAACCACAACTGGAAGATCCATGGCGGCTTCCACGCGTGGAAGCTGGTCTGTCGTATGTGGAGCTGCATCTCCAGCCATAGCCGATTCATTCGACGAGGGAATAGCCTCACGTCGTAGTCGTTCGAGCTCGGCATCATCAAATATTTTCGAGCGCATGATGTACCGAACTCGGTCTGCCAGGTTTTGTTCCGTGACGGGGATAGACGGCTCCAGCTCAGCAAAAAAGCAATGCATCCGAGCCCTATACGCTATTCCCGCAGTTTCTTCCCCTTTCGCCCTATAGTACGCCCGCAATGCGTTTTCGTTCATGGATTTTGTCCAACGCATGCGACGTGCTCCACCAGCGGCGGGTGCCGCTTGCCGGGTCCGAGAAGACCCAGCCGACACCAAGCCTTCTGGTGGGGATGATGGATGCGAGGGGCTGCTAGGTGATCGTGCAGCTCCTCGCGCTCGGCTGGCGGCCCGCATGCTGCCGCGTCCAGCGCCAGCTCCAGACGCGCCCCGGCGACCCCCCAGGCAGCGGCCCTATGCGCTTTCCTTTTTGTGTTTCTTCCATCATCCATTTTATGGGCGCCAAATAACGGGAGACGCCCAGGCCCGGCACCGTTTCGTGGTTGGGCCATATGCACAAACGGACCTTTGCATCTACAATTTTGCCTAGGCACGGCGCTCACACCTCTTGGCAGGATGCTGACTGACTGCGCCGACGTCGCAGTTTTGTCACATAACTGTTACGTCAGCGGGCGATGGGATATTATTATTATTAATTAATTTAGTAACAATTAAATATTGTATGTATATGTTAAGCCGTGTCAGTTAGCGCAAGCTACAAAACGGTTCGATCCCCGCCGACACCAATTAAATTGTTAATTGCAATTTTAAGTGTTATTCTATTGACACACTTACTTTTCTTTCTGTTATTTTCTTACGTGTGTATGATTTAGTGTTAACAAATTATATTTAAATATTGTGTGTGTATATGATTAAGCCGTGGTAGCTCAGATGGTTAGCGCAAGCTGTAAATTTTACAGTACGTAACGCGGGTTCGATCCCCGCCGACACCAATTAAATTGTTAATTGCAATTTTAAGTGTTTATTCTATTGACACACTTACTTTTCTTTCTGTTATTTTCTTACGTGTGTATGATTTAGTGTTAACAAATTATATTTAAATATTGTGTGTGTATATGGTTAAGCCGTGGTAGCTCAGATGGTTAGCGCAAGCTGTAAATTTTACAGTATGTAACGCGGGTTCGATCCCCGCCGACACCACTTAAATTGTTAATTGCAATTTTAAGTGCTGATTTACCACGTGCTCGGCGGTGAAGGAAAACATCGTGAGGAAACCTGCATGTCTGAGAAAATTTCGAAGGCATGTGAAGTTCGCCAACACGCATTGAGACCGCGCCGCGGACATTTCCTAGCCATAAATACAAAGACAATAGCAGAAAGTAAAAAGTTAAAAAATACTTTTTTAACAATGACAGTCATTAGTTGATCATTAGTGAATGTGATTCTGTTTTCTTAAATTACAGGAAGAAAAGAGCAGAAGGAAGAAATGGGGTGATGGGAAGTAATGAAGAATGAATTGTTATGTGAAGTTTGTTGGAACAAACATATTTTAGTCACGTGTAAATACTTTTAACATTTTGGTTCAAAATGACACAAAATCTAAAAAATATTAGATACATCATCGACATGGACGGATTTTACATTACATATCCTCATAAACATTTTCAATGTAGAGAAATGGCTATTCTAGACGTAAAACTATCTAATAAAAATGATTCGTTTATCGATCATTATTTGTTTCAGCCAAGTTATCCTTTCAATTATTTGTCGCCAAAAGACAAAAAAACTGTTCGTTATTGTGAAATACACGTGCACGGCATTCCATATTTTGATGTGACCGAAGAATTAAAATGTGCCTACAAACAAGAGAACATCATTCCCATATTAAATTGGTATATTAGAAATTTGTGCAAAGACGAAGTGATCGCATACAAAGGTGGTTCAACAGAAAAACAATTTTTAAAAATGTTGACGACGAATGATAGAATTTTTAATATTGAAGAATACAAATGTCCAAAATACAATGATTTGGTAAATGTCAAAAATTTAAACAAACGTTATGTGTGTAATAATCATATATTTGCAAAAAATAAACACAAAATTTTACATTGTTCTTGTGACGAAGTGTGGGTTTTTTACAAGTGGTTATTACTTGAAAATAAAATTTTAAATTAATCATAAATTTTGTTTGATTTCCAAAAAACATTAGACAAAATTGGTTCAACAGAAAAACAATTTTTAAAAATGTTGACGACGAATGATAGAATTTTTAATATTGAAGAATACAAATGTCCAAAATACAATGATTTGGTAAATGTCAAAAATTTAAACAAACGTTATGTGTGTAATAATCATATATTTGCAAAAAATAATCACAAAATTTTACATTGTTCTTGTGACGAAGTGTGGGTTTTTTACAAGTGGTTATTACTTGAAAATAAAATTTTAAATTAATCATAAATTTTGTTTGATTTCCCAAAAACATTAGTTATAGAATACTATATAATACAAAATTGGTTCAACAGAAAAACAATTTTTAAAAATGTTGACGACGAATGATAGAATTTTTAATATTGAAGAATACAAATGTCCAAAATACAATGATTAGGTAAATGTCAAAAATTTAAACAAACGTTATGTGTGTAATAATCATATATTTGCAAAAAATAATCACAAAATTTTACATTGTTCTTGTGACGAAGTGTGGGTTTTTTACAAGTGGTTATTACTTGAAAAATAAAATTTTAAATTAATCAAAAATTTTGTTTGATTTCCAAAAAAACATTAGACAAAATTGGTTCAACAGAAAAACAATTTTTAAAAATGTTGACGACGAATGATAGAATTTTTAATATTGAAGAATACAAATGTCCAAAATACAATGATTTGGTAAATGTCAAAAATTTAAACAAACGTTATGTGTGTAATAATCATATATTTGCAAAAAATAATCATCAAAATTTTACATTGTTCTTGTGACGAAGTGTGGGTTTTTTTACAAGTGGTTATTACTTGAAAATCAAAATTTTAAATTAATCATAAATTTTGTTTGATTTCCAAAAAACATTAGAAACAAAATTCGTTCAACAGAAAAACAATTTTTAAAAATGTTGACGACGAATGATAGAATTTTTAATATTGAAGAATACAAATGTCCAAAATACAATGATTTGGTAAATGTCATAAATTTAAACATATTTTGGACATTTGTATTCTTCAATATTAAAAATTCTATCATTCGTCGTCAACATTTTTAAAAATTGTTTTTCTGTTGAACCAATTTTGTATTATATAGTATATTATAACTAATGTTTTTGGGAAATCAAACAAAATTTATGATTAATTTAAAATTTTATTTTCAAGCAATAACCACTTGTAAAAAACCCACACTTCGTCACAAGAACAATGTAAAATTTTGTGATTATTTTTTGCAAATATATGATTATTACACACATAACGTTTGTTTAAATTTTTGACATTTACCAAATCATTGTATTTTGGACATTTGTATTCTTCAATATTAAAAATTCTATCATTCGTCGTCAACATTTTTAAAAATTGTTTTTCTGTTGAACCAATTTTGTATTATATAGTATACTATAACTAATGTTTTTGGGAAATCAAACAAAATTTATGATTAATTTAAAATTTTATTTTCAAGCAATAACCACTTGTAAAAAACCCACACTTCGTCACAAGAACAATGCAAAAATTTTGTGATTATTTTTTGCAAATATATGATTATTACACACATAACGTTTGTTTAAATTTTTGACATTTACCAAATCATTGTATTTTGGACATTTGTATTCTTCAATATTAAAAATTCTATCATTCGTCGTCAACATTTTTAAAAATTGTTTTTCTGTTGAACCAATTTTGTCTAATGTTTTTTGGAAATCAAACAAAAGTTTATTATTAATTTAAAATTTTATTTTCAAGTAATAACCACTTGTAAAAAACCCACACTTCGTCACAAGAACAATGTAAAATTTTGTTTTTATTTTTTGCAAATATATGATTATTACACACATAACGTTTGTTTAAATTTATGACATTTACCAAATCATTGTATTTTGGACATTTGTATTCTTCAATATTAAAAATTCTATCATTCGTCGTCAACATTTTTAAAAATTGTTTTTCTGTTGAACCACCTTTGTATGCGATCACTTCGTCTTTGCACAAATTTCTAATATACCAATTTAATATGGGAATGATGTTCTCTTGTTTGTAGGCACATTTTAATTCTTCGGTCACATCAAAATATGGAATGCCGTGCACGTGTATTTCACAATAACGAACAGTTTTTTTGTCTTTTGGCGACAAATAATTGAAAGGATAACTTGGCTGAAACAAATAATGATCGATAAACGAATCATTTTTATTAGATAGTTTTACGTCTTGAATAGCCATTTCTCTACATTGAAAATGTTTATGAGGATATGTAATGTAAAATCCTTCCATGTCGATGATGTATCTAATATTTTTTAGATTTTGTGTCATTTTGAACCAAAATGTTAAAAGTATTTACACGTGACTAAAATATGTTTGTTCCAACAAACTTCACATAACAATTCATTCTTCATTACTTCCCATCACCCCATTTCTTCCTTCTGCTCTTTTCTTCCTGTAATTTAAGAAAACAGAATCACATTCACTAATGATCAACTAATGACTGTCATTGTTAAAAAAGTATTTTTTAACTTTTTACTTTCTGCTATTGTCTTTGTATTTATGGCTAGGAAATGTCCGCGGCGCGGTCTCAATGCGTGTTGGCGAACTTCACATGCCTTCGAAATTTTCTCAGACATGCAGGTTTCCTCACGATGTTTTCCTTCACCGCCGAGCACGTGGTAAATCAGCACTTAAAATTGCAATTAACAATTTAAGTGGTGTCGGCGGGGATCGAACCCGCGTTACATACTGTAAAATTTACAGCTTGCGCTAACCATCTGAGCTACCACGGCTTAACCATATACACACACAATATTTAAATATAATTTGTTAACACTAAATCATACACACGTAAGAAAATAACAGAAAGAAAAGTAAGTGTGTCAATAGAATAAACACTTAAAATTGCAATTAACAATTTAATTGGTGTCGGCGGGGATCGAACCCGCGTTACGTACTGTAAAATTTACAGCTTGCGCTAACCATCTGAGCTACCACGGCTTAATCATATACACACACAATATTTAAATATAATTTGTTAACACTAAATCATACACACGTAAGAAAATAACAGAAAGAAAAGTAAGTGTGTCAATAGAATAAACACTTAAAATTGCAATTAACAATTTAATTGGTGTCGGCGGGGATTGAACCCGCGTTACGTACTGTAAAATTTACAGCTTGCGCTAACCATCTGAGCTACCACGGCTTAATCATATACACACACAAAATATTTAAATATAATTTGTTAACACTAAATAATAATAATAATAATAATAATATTCCACAACTATCACACAACGCCATCTAGTCCCAAGCTAAGCAGAGCTTGTGTTATGGGTACTAGACAACTGATAAACATACTTATATATTTCTAAATACATAAATATTATAGATAAATTACACCCAGACACAGAACAAATGATCGTGCTCATCACACAAACATTTGTCCTGGGTGGGAATCGAACCCACGACCTCCGGCATAACAGTCAGGGTCACTAACCACTAGACCAACAGGCCTGTCGTTCAAAATCATACACACGTAAAAAAATAACAGAAAGAAAAGTAAGTTTGTCAATAGATTAAACACTTACATCTATGGCCTTTGATGCGTTGAAGTAACGCAAATGTATTATTGATAGATACACTGCGGTCAAACGACCATACACTAACTCCATGACTGCAGTTGCTTGGTCTTATATAGTACCAGTAAGTAATAATTCTAATCTAAAGAATTTCTACAGTAGAATTGATAATAACTTTATGCGTCAACAACCTTATCTCACATTCTTCGTGTTGCGTCTTATTCAGTGTATTGATGACTCAAATACGTTTTGTATAACAGAAAAAATGCAATTTAATATTTAGAAATCACATAATTGATCATTCCTATGTTAGTCATTGAGTAGATTGTACTGTAGTAATCTACTAATAGCAGTAATATCATGGATACACTAGATGTACAACAACATCTGAAAAAGATTCACCCCAGTCTAGAAAATAATGTTTATGCTGCTAACAGACTGCCCATGTACACCCACGTACCAACGTATATACCTAGTCAGGTCATAAGTATTGTCACACAGTAAAAACTTTTCTTTTAGAATGCTGGCCACAAAAAAGTTTATTGAATTCGAATTGTTCATGAAAATAAAACTGTATACTTTTTAGAATTTTACTCATTTTTACATATGGAGTGGACGCTTAAAAAAGACCGTGTTGCAGTTGCGATTACGCGCCAATTAAATTTTTTGATATACTGAAAAATTTGAATATAACCAAAAGATTCGTTTATCGTACCATCAAACGATACAATGAAGACTCTAGTGTAGATGACAGGTCAAGAAGTGGTCGCCCTCGATTTGTTAGGACTCCAGCAGTGATAAAAGCTGTAAAGGTGCGAATTCAATGTAATCCCAAACGTAAGCAGAAACTGTGGCCCTTCAGATGGGGTTAAGCAGAACCACGGCGTTAAATGAAGACTTAGGGCTTCGGGCATATCGAAGAAAAACAGGACATCGTTTGAATGCTCGTCTAATGGATCTGAGACTGAAGAGATGCCGCGCTTTGGTGAAGCGGTACGCGGGAAAAAAATATCGGGAAATTCTTTTTTCGGATAAAAAAATTTTTACCGTAGAAGAGAGCTACAACAAACAAAATGATAAGGTGTACGCACACAGTAGTGAAGAAGCGAGCAACCGTATTCCGCGTGTCCAACGAGGTCATTTTCCATCCTCGCTCATGGTATGGTTGGGAGTTTCTTATTGGGGCTTAACAGAGGTACATTTTTGTGAGAAAGGTTAAAAACGAATGCAGTTGTGTATCAAAATACAGTCCTGACGAACCTTGTGTAACCTGTTTCTCATACCATGTTCAATAACAGGCACTGGGTATTCCAACAAGATTCGGCGTCAGCTCATAGAGCGAAGAGCACACAAGACTTTTGACAGCTCCGTGGCGTAGTGGCTTAGCAATGAGTGGCTGCGCTTGGGGGTCGCGGGTTCGAATCCCGCACGGAACAAGTATTTGTACGACCTACAAGTAATTGTTCCGAGTTTGGATGTTTGTCCTTGTGAAATTTGTGTTTGTAAACTGCCCCCACGATACAGGAGAAAAACCTAGTGTGGAGGTAACGTTCTTTAAAAACAAAAAAAAAAAGACTGGCTGGCGGCGCGTGAAATCGACTTCATCCGACACAAAGACCAGTCCAGATTTGAATCCGTTAGATTACAAGATATGGTAACACTTGGAGGAAAAGGCGTGCTCAAAGCCTCATCCCAATTTCGAGTCACTCAAGACATCTTTAATTAAGGCAGCCGCCGATATGACATGGACCTCGTTCGTGGTGAGATAGACGACTGGCCGCGCAGATTGAAGGCCTGTATTCAAAATTACGGAGGTCATTTTGAATAAACTATAGTGTCATAAGAATCTATGTTTTGTTAAGTTCATTTTGGTATATAAATGGTTACATAATGAATAAACTTGTTTCAATTATTTTACATTAAACATGTGATAGAATTTATGACCTGACTAGGTAATATGCAATTTGGGTACAGATGATAAACCAGGGTCACATTGGGTAGCTTTATATATCGATACGAATGACGTCGGTGAATATTTTGATTCATATGGACGGGCACCTGTACGAAATTGTAAAAGATGGAACTGGAATGTTGATAGGACTTCAGTTTGTGGCGAATATTGCTTAATGTATTTGCTATATAAGTTTCAGGGATGTTCAATGCATAGTTTTACGAGTATATTTACAGAGAACACATTGTACAACGATATTTTAGTGGATGAGATGTTTCGCTCCTATTTTATAGATAATAAGTAATAAGATTTTGTATTTTATAAATAAAAATTTTAACAAAATTAGGTAATGTGTTTAAAAGATGGAACTGGAATGTTGATAGGACTTCAGTTTGTGGCGAATATTGCTTAATGTATTTGCTATATAAGTTTCAGGGATGTTCAATGCATAGTTTTACGAGTATATTTACAGAGAACACATTGTACAACGATATTTTAGTGGATGAGATGTTTCGCTCCTATTTTATAGATAATAAGTAATAAGATTTTGTATTTTATAAATAAAAATTTTAACAAAATTAGGTAATGTGTTTAAAATATGGAACTGGAATGTTGATAGGACTTCAGTTTGTGGCGAATATTGCTTAATGTATTTGCTATATAAGTTTCAGGGATGTTCAATGCATAGTTTTACGAGTATATTTACAGAGAACACATTGTACAACGATATTTTAGTGGATGAGATGTTTCGCTCCTATTTTATAGATAATAAGTAATAAGATTTTGTATTTTATAAATAAAAATTTTAGCAAAATTAGGTAATGTGTTTAAAAGATGGAACTGGAATGTTGATAGGACTTCAGTTTGTGGCGAATATTGCTTAATGTATTTGCTATATAAGTTTCAGGGATGTTCAATGCATAGTTTTACGAGTATATTTACAGAGAATACATTGTACAACGATATGTTAGTGGATGAGATGTTTCACTCCTATTTTATAGATAATAAGTAATAAGATTTTGTATTTCATAAATAAAAATTTTAACAAAATTAGGTAATGTGTTTTATTGATGATTCAGATTAGTGTTGTAGATAGGAACAAAGGAGTATAATACAATAGCATAAGCCGACCCACAAGCTGACGAATAATAGATAATTAATTTAGTCAATCAACAATAGATAAGTAGATAAGGACAATGGAGCGCTAGGGAATGACGGTTGAGGCTCGTAGCGGATATCAATTAGATAAGAGTTAATTGATCTGCTCATCTTCGGAACCGTGCATCCTACGCAAAAATGGACCGCAGATTCGTGATCAGAGCATGCCAAAACCTTTTTTTTTTTTTTTTTTTTTTTAGGATTGTGGTTCGACGAACGTCGTGCGCCAGAACTGGTACAACCTTTCTACAAGTGCGCCAGAACTGGTACAACCTAACTACTATAGTCTAATGGAGTTACGCTTCTTCGCCTTACCCGACATTATATGTAGGCCTTCCTTCGTTTAAATGTTTAAGTTAGCATAATATTTCGGGCAATAAAAGCAAATTGAAAATATAAGAAACCAAGAATTGTGCACATAAAGTATAGGACTATTAATTTTTCTTATTTAATTAGGATTTCTTAATTTACTTTTTACCGACAAAAGTTATTTTATAAGCGGTTGAGCCATGCTGCAGTTATAGTATAGTTGTAGCGTTAGTAGTATAGTTGTAGCACGAATGGGTCGGCTCGGCTCGACCAGGGAAGAACCACGCTCTCACAGAATACTAGCTTAATGCTTCTGTGTTTCGTATGGTTAGTGTAAAGAACCGGAAAACATTTTTACTGGAAAAGAGGCATTCCATCTTAGTCCTCACAGGTGACAACGCATTTGCATTTTGATTCGTAATCGAGGATAGATATAAATCTCTATGGGCCATAGCAACCACTTACCATCAGGTAGACTGTGTGCTCGTTTGTCACCATATTCTATAAAAAAAAAAACTAGGGATGAGTGGTTTTTTGGAAACATGTTACGGCAACACGTCACGGTCATTTCAGTAACGTCCAAGAACTAAAAGTTGTTGGCTGTTGCACAAATTAAAATAATCGGTTGCGACAATGGCTATGCTAACAATGCTACGGCCTTTATAATTTGTGACCTAGACGTCGATAATTTTGATACTTTTTATTTATCTTTATCGACGGTTGAGGCTCGTAGCGGATATCAATTAGATAAGAGTTAATTGATCTGCTCATCTTTGGAACCGTGCATCCTACGCAAAAATGGACCGCAGATTCGTGATCAGAGCATGCCAAAACCTTTTTTTTTTTTTTTTTTTAGGATTGTGGGTCGACGAACGTCGTGCGCCAGAACTGGTACAACCTTTCTACAAGTGCGCCAGAACTGGTACAACCTAACTACTGACTATTTTCATCGTAACCTAGAGTAAGTCAAATAACATTATGGAACCTTAGTTGCAATGATTAACGGAAAACAATGTTTATAGAGGTGGTATTTTTATAAAGAATAAGTTAATTATTTATATGCACAATGTTTAATGCGAACATAGAAACAATATATATTGCTGCTTAGCTATAACTATGCGACTTTTTGACACACGTGGAACCTCGAATTACTATCAAGAATTCATAATATTTTTCGATAATTCAACGGAATTTCACACAGACTTGATCTATAATAATCTATATGGCATTAGATCCTAGCAGTTATTCATCAATAACGTTGAAGTGAGTGTTATCACTCCCTCCAGTGATCCATGTTTTATTATTGTTTTTTTTTTAATATTGAATAAGGGTGACAAACGAGCATAGTCCACCTGATGGTAAGTTGATGCTGTGGCCCATAGACATCTACGTTTATCTCGATTAAGAATCAAAATGCAGATGCGTTGCTACCCCTGAGGACTAAGATGCAATGCTTCGTTTCCGGTAACAGGAGTCTCCGGTTCTTAACACTCACCATACAAAACACAGCAGCATTAATATTAAGTTACAATTTTACGCTAGTATTATATATTAGTAGTGAGAACGTGGTCCTTCCCCGGTCGAGCCGACCCATTCGAGCTACAACAATAATATAACTGTAGCGTGGCTCTACCACGTAGGAAAGATTTAAATTTTAGGAGTTAGGTTCTACGAAGTACAAATAAATAAAAATAAATAAATAGACCTTTTCCAAACGGATTATAGTTAATAATAAAATTAAATATCATAGATAGCAACCATTTTGGCTATAATAAAGATATTAATTAATTTGCAACCATCCTTTTAATCAAATACAATGATGTGTTTTACCTGGATTGAAGAGTACCTCCCGCCCTCCCTCAATTGCGTGCACTAATCCCGTCACCAGTATACCCAGAACTCTCCCGCACCACTACTCCCAACACCACTATTCCAGGAAAGACACACAATCGACGATAATACGACACGTGTTTCGCCTCTACACGAGGCATCTTCAGGTGATGTAGACTCTACGGCGGCTGACCGCTAAGACCGGTAAGACATATCATTGTATTTGATTAAGCGGATGGTTGCAAATTAATTATTATCTTTATTACAATGGATTTCCGCAAAGTAACGCCTGATTCTATCAATCATTTTGGCTATGGCAATTGAGGATTCTTCGCAAAATAGATGCTGCTTGCCATTTACTAAATATGTGTAGTGGCAAGCATTTTGGGTACCACAATTTAGTACAAGACTCAACGATTCTATAACATAAACCGAGTTGACTTTCGCCACAATCACGAGATAAAAAGGTGTTATGTAAATTTTGTAAGTCAATTGTCGCTGCGGCAAGTGGCTAAGCGTTTGTCTGCGACTCTACGGGACGCGGGTTTTGTTTCCACACAATACAAGTATGTAGATTGTCTACAAATAATTATACTTTGAGCTTTAAGCTCTTTGTACAGCGACTTTTTATTAAAGAAAAAAACTTACCATGGTACATTTTCAGTAGGCGTTCCTGTACATATGATATGAGAGCCGATACACAAGGGCTCTGTCAGAGTCTGCGTAAATTTTATATCACGTGCCTCAGCTAACTGTGTCTGCAAAAATACATTTACAATTTAGCCCTTTAAATAATATTAAGATACAGAAATTATACATTTCTTTTTACCCCTTTTGTAGAGTGGAAAGTAAGTACTAAAAGAATTACCACGACGCGGCGGACAGAATAACGACAACATTTAAAACCCTTGGACTGACCTAAGGCTTAAGGACTAAGCCTCTATAGGACCTAATACAACTTAAATGAGGGGGGAGTTTTAACGCTTACTAGTGTCCTCGAAATAGAATTGCGGTCACGGCAGCTAATATAAGCGGAGTCTAGCCATCTGTGCAGGACAAGATTATAGTGCATCATTGTGTGCGCAAACACAGGAGAACCTACTATTCCCTCACTCTCAAATCAAATGGAGGACCAACGGCTTCACATGCTTCTGTGGCACGGGGGAGAAACCGTCAACTTTCTGACTTCTGGCTGGTACTGAAAATTCCTTTACAGAAAACTCAATGACTGATTTTGGCCCGATTGAACTCCAGACCTCATGATCAGCAGCCGCGCTTACGATCACTAGTCCAGGGATGGCGAACCAATGGCATGCGACACAATATTTTGGTCACGCCACCGATCACAAAATTCACTATGGAGTATTATTATATTACGAAAGAACGCGAGTGATCCAAGTTACATCGTGGACTGACGCATAGTTCGTTTCATTATCATCACCATTACAGCCCTTCACAAGTCCACGCCTCACCCAAGGAATGCATAGTTCGTTTACGCACAACGTAATAGTCAACTTCGTTGATACAACTGTATTTAAAAGTTCATTTGTGTTATATTTAGGATTTTACAACCCCAATATAAGTTATTTGTCATCTAATTTGCA
The DNA here is from genome assembly GCA_907164705.1 of Parnassius apollo. Lineage (NCBI taxonomy): Eukaryota > Metazoa > Arthropoda > Insecta > Lepidoptera > Papilionidae > Parnassius > Parnassius apollo. The sequence goes on from CAJQZP010000816.1 coordinate 952,350, forward strand.
ACAACAGAAGTCAAACTAATGTTACTTTAATTTGAATTACGCGTATAACTAAAACATTTATTGTTATACATTGCAAAACGTATTTTAAAACTCACTAAAAACTACTCCACTCTTTATTTATTTTTTGTAGTAAATAGAGTTGTGAGTCGATAGTACTTTGTACTATTATTTTCACAATAATCACGAAGTCAAAATTATTTTACGGCACGTCTATTACCTAATTAAACATTTCTTTAGAAAAATGGCACGTTGATACATAAAGGTTCGCAACCCCTGCACTAGACTAACGAGGCAGTCAAATCCTAACCGTATCCAAAATATCAGCAAAACTCAGGCTGTTGACTCTCTTGTTTGTTCATAATAATAAATGTATAGTCTGGCGTTCGGAAAACCGAATTATTCGGATAATCGAACTTTACAATTTTATGTACCAAAATACCAATAAAGCATATTATATAAGTATAATACAAATTTTGTTTATTACAGTTGCAAATAGGGATATAAATAAATAATAGAGAGCTTGGTAAACAAAAAAATATCGTATAATAAATAATTGAACATACGGTATGCCTATATAATTAAAGCTTAAAGAAGTCTAATTTTGGTCTGTCGAAGCAAACCTACCCTCTTACGCGCAACTAAGTCACGCTCTTTTTTCAGGACAGATATCTGATACTGATCGCTTTCATTTTAAGCTTCAAACCATCGAAAATCCAAGCATGTAAACGCTTCAAAAAAAGTAGGTATATTTTCGTCTTCATTTTCTGAACCGCTAATTGATGAGGTGCAGGCAGCGGTACAGCGATAGGGTACACCGATATGGTACTGAACGTAGGCCAACACTGGGCACTGCGGGCGTTGAGAGGAGGGAGGGGTGCATCTAAGCGTGGTATTGTAGCAGTTCGGTAAGCGATCGTTCGGATGATCGACGTTCGGATAATCGACGCTCTACTGTATGTTTCTGCCACAGTCCTAGCCTATTCCGTGGTTTGAACATTTATCGCACTGTCATATCTGATGCGCAGTTGATATTAAATCGGTATTATATCGATATTATAGCCGTGGTCCAAATTATTCAAGACTGCATCATTGTCATAAATATCAATATTACGTAATTTTAAAAGCCGAAAACAGTTGAAGTTACTGCCTATATACGTCCCACAGCTGGGCACAGGCCTCCTCCTCTAATTTTTGAGAGAGTTTTAGGGCAAGGAAATGTCTGGCGCGGTGCCCCAATGCGTGTTGGTGAACTTCGCATATCTTTGAAATATATGTTTTTATTTCTTAGACATGCAGGTTTGCTCCGATGTTTTCCTTCACCGCCGAGCAATTGGTAAATCAGAAATTAAAATTGCAATTAACAATTTCATTGGTGCCGGCAGGGATCGAACCCGGATTGCTTGCGTACTGTATAATTTACAGCGAACGCTTAGCCCCTGAGCGGCTATTTGTAATTTCAAATCATTGAAAATTTATATGAGTGTTAACATCCGCCCATGGTGATCGTGCATTGATACGATTAAAGGAGTGTTTCATCGTATATGCTATGCACGTAAGTTAACCTTCCTAAGGTAACCTGCCTATATTCGGCAATGGCGAACCATAAATATGATGTCATCGTAGATTGTCTTTAATTGGTGTCATGGTTTGCTTGGTAAGGAAACTTTGGTTACGAGGTGAATGGTTGTTTTTCAATTGAACACAAATAAAAACGCTTGCCGGTTTTTTTATTAGTGTTCTTTATAATTTAGTTTTTAACTTCAACATTACAAAATAAAAGTAATATGTCAAATAAATTTTGACGCTCATAAGAGCTTTAAGCGAACCTAAATGAAATAAAAAGTTTTGACTGTGAAGAGTACTTAATTTATTTAAATACAACATTATTTATTAAGAATTCACCTATTACGAGGATATCCGGTCTGCAAGAAATGTGAAGAATAGGTTTAATACTTCCACTGTCCGATTTTCAGACTCAGTAGTAAGACAATAACAATGTATATTTATTATTAATTATATTTTGTACGTGGTAGAGCTATGCTGCAGTTATATTAGTAGTATAGTTGTAGCACGAATGGATCGGCTCGACCGGGGAAGGACCACGCTCTCACAGAATACCAGCGTGAAATGGTAGCTTGATGCTGCTGTGTTTTTAGGTTATGAGCCAAATTCAAATAAATTTACTTCATCATTTAAAAGTCGGAATATTTTTTCACGTATTTTGTATTTTTTATAAACTCACCCTAGAAACAAATATCACGTATGATCACGGACGTTCAAATGCTGAAAATGGATGCCGCCAAATCATGTCACAAATGCAAATAGAGTCAAAACAAGCTGCTTGTGATTATAGGGTTTATTTTATACAGATCTTAAGATCTGGTACAACAATTACAGCAGAAAAATGACGATGATGTACCAGCTCGCTCTTACTGATTTCAATTTTTTCGGGAATTTGAAAAAACAATCAATTCCGTTAAGGCGGTGAATAATGCCTTTAAAGAATTGAATGATTCCCGTCCCCGAAGTTTACATAGCCGAGACATCAATTGAACTTCAATTGAAATGGGCCAATACTATGATTAAATATAGAATAATATGATTAAATATAGAATATCCAAGCAAAGCGTGTGCACGGGCGACCGACGTACAAATTATAGCTAATTCGATATATTACTATTTGTTAGCATTCATTTAAATGTAGTTGTTGAATGTTTGCCAAGTGTGCTGTTGTCATAACAGCCTTTTTTTCTTTTTTTTTTTTTTTTTAAAGAATATTAACAATGCTATAAACATTACTAATATTTCCCTTAACCACTAGTGGTAAGCTTAAATTGCTTGTGTTACGAGTGGTTCACGCCAGTAGTCGAATGGCGGATTCGAACCCACGACCTTTTTAAGTTCGCGGTCCGCGCCCTGCCATTAGGCTATTGTCGCTTAAAGCCTATTAAAGATCATTGTTGAACATGGGTCTCCCACATACATTGCCTTATAGGGGCGATATTTGTCACAGTTGCCACGCTTGGCAAGCGGGTTGTCAACCGCAGTTTTTATGTTTTTCGTTATCAGGAAAACTCTGCTACCTATCTCCCGATTTGTTTCCCTGCTTGTGTGTAGAATAAAATACTATAAATTATTACTTTAACTTGAGAATATAATCCATTTAGATTGAACTTATGAAATTATAGTACTCAAATTAGTTTTATCGATAAGCTATACGTATTAAAAGTACGTTGTAAGAGTATATGTACCTATTGCTTTCATTTTAATTTAATTGCTTTCAGAGTATATGTCAAGTATGAGAACAATAATACGACCTTAAACAACGTTAACAAGTAGGGTAAAAAGGTTGCGTGCGGAAAATAATCAATAATTTTACCTAGCAAATGGTGCCTTGTTAATATTTGGGGCAATCAGCACAGCTGGTAGATAATATAACAAGAAATAACTCTGTTCAGATAAAGGAACAATGACATCATGTGTTTATACCGCTCACCTTCAGCCTGAAATAAATTGCGGATTGTAGCGAATCGCGTGCGAGATCTGAGGTTTATTACCCAGTAAAATAATCATACTTTTCTTTTACCGCACTTCTTTTTAAAAACTAATTTATATTTGTCTCTTGAAAACTTGAGAAATTTGTTTGTATATTGGTTACAGAGTGACACAAAACGTCACCTTCAAATGTTTTTGGAAGCTATAAACAACGTTATTAAATTCCAAGTGTAACCCAAAAAATGTAGCTCTAACACAGTAGCACCTATCAAGCTATGGTTATCGCTTACGCAGCAGTAACGTCCAGTTAGACTCGCCGGACTGAGTAGCAGAAACAGAGTTAATAACGAGTATTGCACAAATATCCGGCTGGAAATCGAACCCACGAGTCGAGATCGAGAGGCAGCCAAGTATACTTTGACCACTAGGTAACTCGATCGTCGGTTCATATAAAGTAAAAATATCAGCTTAATAAATTTAAAACAAATTAATCCATTATCAGTTTTATTACGAAAAATAAGGGTAGAGTATTTAAATTTTTAAATGGGTGGAGTAGAGGGACGGAATTTTTTTAATATTGTTAATCATGATCATGAGTCAATACGTCGCAGGTTTTTGTTGTAAGTTATTACAATGTGAGTATATAATTTTGTGGTTGCTATTGTATTTTGCAAATTTTGGTATAATTAATGTGTTTGTTTGTAATTAAATTAATTTAAAAAGGCATGATAATAATGTCATGTTATTAACGACCTTGTTGAATATCAAGATATAAGCTATGATTAATTGTTTGTGAGTCGGTTCACACGGACCAGTGGAACAATATAAAGCTGGAAACCTTTGATATTTACTACTATACTATATATATATATATATATATATATATATATATATATATATATATATATATATATTATTTATTTTATGTTTTAGGTACGCTTAACCTCTCTATAACATCTATCGAGAAAAATTAAAATTTATGTCTTCTTTTATCTGCCTACAAAATGTTTGCAAAATGTATGCATGGAAATAAAATCATATTTTTATAACAGTGTCTAAACACTATTTAAATTTATTGTTATCGTGATAAGATTACATATATTGACTACTTTTCAAGACAACACACCGTGGACTGGAGGGGAAATATAGACTTTCTAAGATCTATAATAAATTTCGTGATGAACCTCTGTAATATACTCCCTAAAAAAAAAACTATATACTACTAAGTACTACGGACTAATCAATGCCATGCAGTACAGTATTTGTCAAACATAAATGCAAAAATATTACTTTATAATCTACTTATAACACCACCTTCTTCAATGTAGGTTTAAAATAAACACGTCAATTAAAATTATCTCATTTACTAAATATTTATTTATCTAGAACTACGAAAAGTCTTTGGAAAGCGTATTATCAAACAAAGTTTAAATATTTCTCGCATTATACAATAGAATATCAAGTGTTGTGATTGCAATAAAAATGTGCGTTATTCCAAATCGAATTACCAACGTTACTGGTACAGACTCTTCATTAACACTACCATTTCGAGGGCGCGCGCGGCAAAACAAACGTCCGCAAAGTGCACCGCAGCTGCATCTACCGCCACAGACCATGTTTGAATAAAACTATTCACTAAACTTGCTAATCGATCACCACTGTGAACGAATCAAATCAATGTCACTTGCATTCTAGCGAAAATGCCCGTTGCGATTAGCGTCCTAGTTACGTCTGTACGTGTTCAACCCACGAGACTTTTTATAATTATGATGGCAGTGCCAGTACGCGGTAGGCGCTAGGCACGCCACAGCTACGTAGTTACGGATGACGACGACGTCGAACCTCTCTTTTCTACAAGTTTAAAGTAATGTTGACTATCTACATTACGTTCTATTACTACTAATGCAAACAAGTTGCATTTTAGTAAACACTATAAGATATACCGGTTAACACTAATTAAGGTGCGTTTGGGTAATACCGTACAGACTTTCGACTAGTTGAAAGAGTCTGGCAAAAACTCTATTTTCTCGACATCCATATACGTCAGATTTCTGGAACAAGACGCAAATCGTTAATGGTTAAACGAAGTTTATAGCCTTTATCTACATATCTTCTATCTATCTATAAGGAGCTTTTACTTTTGTACACTCAACAGTTTCTGCTTAAAACGAGTGCGGCAAGACATAATTTTTTATATGCATGATGAATAATTGGCCATCAATGGGTAAGACCCGACGTAAATTTAAAACCACTTCTATTGTATAGAAAACAAAGTTCATAAAAGTGATTTGTCTACCTTTAGCGCTCAAAAACTAATTGTTTTTTTTATATAGGATAGGGTGGCCCCCAGACATCTACATCTATCCTCAATTACGAATCAAAATGCAGATGCGTTGTCACGCGTGAGGACTAAGATGGAATGCCTCGTTTCCAGTAAAAAGGGTCTCCGGTTCTCTACACTCACCATATGAAACACAGCATTAAGGGGAAATATAATCTCAAATGGCTTAGCAAGATTGCAGCATTAATTTTGAAATAAATATATGGTATAGTTGAGGATTAATGTTAAGGACTATGTTAGACGAAAACACGATTTCGTAAAATTTTCTCGATAGAAAAAAAAATCCAAAGTTACCTCCAAAATAAACAATAAACCGCTGTTATTCATAAAATACTTTAAATAAGATCATGAAACTTTGCATACTAACTGAACTAACTATAAAGCAGTGCTTATGTTATTTACTTTTTTTAAAATACCATTATTTTCACTGTAAAAATAAATTACCTAAACTATCGGCCTCTTGAAGCGTGATTCCTGCCGCGCTGGTCACTTCGCTTCGGCCTTTGAAGGGAGAGGTTGTGTCACTTACGATCAGAATATACATTACGCAACAGGACGACGTAAAATTAAAATGGGAAATAACCGTAATAAAAATAAGAAGCGACTGGCTTGGCGTTAAGAAACAGGCATAAATATGATAAACCTAATGAAATAAGTGTCTAACGACCTTTCTACTTACTGTATTAGTGATTACAAACATGTCGGTACATAGCATACGACGCGCGGGCAAGTGGGGACGAAATTAGAATTTGAGCTGACTTACTATATCCCCTTAAGCTACCGCTGGTATTCTGTGAGAGCGTGGACTTTCCCCGGTCAAGCCGACCCATTCGTGCTACAACTATACTACTAATATAGCTGCAGCATGGCTCTACCACGTATAATTACTAGAGACTACATGTTCCAAACGATTCTCTGCTTTATTGTTTCGTGGCATCCGATCTTATTCTTGATATAAAGAAATCGTAATGTTGTGGTTCTCAAAATTTGTTATGACATAAGATGGAATTACTCAATATAAGGGTAAGATAGGATGCATTTGATTTTTTTACTGGGAAAGAAAATTTTATTTAAAAAAATCTACATTTTAAAATAAAATGTAATAGTGTAAGGAATGATGAAATACCCTGGGGCAATACAGTAGTAGAGTAAGATGTAAGTATTTTAGTTAAGCGGCATATGTTATAAATAAGTAGGTATGTTATAGTTATAAATAAGTTTTGTTATTATCAGTTGTTGAAAGCCATTGAGTTAATTAATAGCTATGGTGGTAACCCTTAACAAAGCGGAATGTTTCAGTAAAACGTAAGTTAACAGCACATTAACAGTTTCGAAAATTCTAATTTTTGATATTGCTGGGAAATACGAAGTATTATAAATGTTTTAATGTGTTAATTTAAAAGTACATTAAAGCACAATAGGTTTGATAGAGACCCTGAGCCCCATAGTCACTTGAGCAATCTTCAAAAGAAATGAAAGTTTGACAGCCACTGCCATATTTGTAACGGGTAATAAAATTCATTCGATCTCGGCCAACAGCGATTTTAGCCCTGTTTGGATCAGTTATATCTGGCTATAACTTCATAAAACTTAGTATTCAGACAAAATAAAAACAGAAGAAGCAATATTCTCGCTCTGTTCCATAACAGAAGAAACGCCTCTACACATCCTAACTGATTGCGGACCCTTAATGCGCAAACGTAACACTCATCTGGGAAACTATGTACTCCGTCCAGAAGAAGTGCTTTGCTCACGGCTAAACAACTCCTTATATTCATTGAAGACATAGGGCTTAGCCGTGAACTATAGCCATAGCAGCGATCACAATAGATCTTCTAGGTCGCAGTGATACTGGTCTCTGTCCCTAGACCTGCATAACTGCTCGCATATAATAATAAAAAATATTCTCGCTAAAAATCGCAAATAAAAGTGATAGGGAAATACCAGATCCAAATCCCCCAGATCCCCCCCCCCCCATCAACATGGTAGCGGAATTAAATGATAGACTACCCCAGGAGGGTACCAGCACCCCTGGAGAATCCCTCGCTGAGCATCCACGACCATGTTTCTCCACTTCTGAGCGTGGGTGCTCAGGCTGCCCCGCGTATTCTGGGGGGGGGCAATATTCCGCTCAAGACTAAAACTGCTCGGGGCAAACGGAGCAACAAGACCAAGGCGACCCCTGCCACGCTGTCCGTGAATTTCTGCAATATCAGGGGACTTCACTCTAACCTAAACGCCGTCCACTACCATCTCGAGACGGCGAGGCCGGCTCTGCTCTTTCTGACCGAGACGCAGGTGTCCTCTCCGGCTGATGTCTCGTATCTCTCCTGCCCGGGGTACAAACTGGAACACTCCTTTGTGCCTCGGGCTGGAGTTTGCGTTTACGTCAGAGAGGACATCTGTTCTCGACGCCTCGGCAGACTTGAAGGTTCGGACCTGTCCATCCTTTGGCTACGCGTAGACAGCGACGACCATCCGCGCGTCTACGGGTGCCTCTATAGGTCCCATAGCGGTAATGCCGAAACAGACCGACTCTTCGACCACGTCCAAATGGCTGCAGATTCGTTGCTACAGCAGATCCCCTCCGCAGAGATCGTGATCCTCGGCGACTTCAACGCCCATCACGCCGAATGGCTCGGTTCACGTTTAACCGATCATGCGGGGGAGATCTGTTCGTGATTTTGCCTTGGCATATGGTCTGACACAACTGGTTACTTCGCCTACGCGGATTCCAGATGTGGAGGATCATGCACCTTCCCTGTTGGACCTTCTGCTGACCTCTCACCCGGACGGATATCAGATTTCCGTCGACGCCCCTTTAGGCTCCTCGGATCATTGTCTTGTCCGGAGTGTGGTGCCACTCACGCTGAAATCGCGGTTGCATTCTGCAGGCTGCCGCCGTGTTTGGCACTATAGGTCAGCTGATTGGGATGGGATGCGGTCTTTCTTTGCATCCTACCCTTGGGGGCGGGTTTGCTTCTCGCCGGATGATCCCAACGTTGTTGCGGATTCTGTCGCTGATGTGGTACTTCAGGGTATGGAACTTTTTATTCCTTCCTCTGTGGTGCCCATTGGAGGCAAATCTCAGCCATGGTTTGGTCGCTCCTGTAAAATAGCATCATGCTATAAGCAGGAGTGCTACCAAGCCTGGGCTGACGCATCAGCGTCCAGGGATGTAAACACCAGCGCTCTAAAAAAGAAGTATAATTCCGCCTCTAGGTCCTTCAAAAGAGTCATTGTCAAGGCAAAGTCAGAGCACATAGGCAGAATTGGCGAGAGACTAGTTCGTCTTCCTTCTGGAACCCGTGCATTCTGGTCTCTCGCCAAGGCTGTCCAGGGGAATTTCTGTCAGCCATCTCTTCCATCTCTGCACAGGGAGGACGACTCACTGGCCCACACCGCAAAGGAGAAAGCCGATCTTCTAGGCTCTTTCTTTGCGTCTAACTCGACTCTCGATGACGGGGGGAGTACGCCGCCGACCATCCCGCGGTGTGAGTGCTCCATGCCGGAAGTGCACTTCACTCAGCGCTCGGTTCGCAAAGCACTCCTCTCCCTGGACATCCATAAGTCGAGTGGGCCTGATGGAATCCCCCCAATTGTGCTGAGGACGTGTGCTCCAGAGTTGGCACCGGTTTTAACGCGTCTTTTCCGGTACTCCTACTCCCTAGGCGTAGTCCCAAAATCATGGAAGACGGCTTTCGTCCACCCGATCCCTAAAAAAGGCGACCGCTCAGACCCGTCCAACTACCGGCCTATCGCCATCACCTCCTTGTTCTCCAAAACAATGGAGTCCATTGTAAACTGCCAGCTCATGAGGTACCTTGAGGATCACCAGCTGATTAGTGACCGCCAATACGGTTTTCGCCGTGGTAGGTCAGCTGGTGATCTTCTGGTCTACCTAACTCACAGATGGGCGGAGGCAGTAGAGTCCAAGGGGGGAGGCATTGGCCGTTAGTTTGGACATTGCGAAGGCCTTCGATCGGGTTTGGCACAAAGCGCTTCTTTCGAAGCTCCCTTCCTATGGGCTTCCCGAGAAATTGTGCGATTGGATCACCAGTTTTCTTGCAGATCGGAGCATCAAGGTCGTTGTAGACGGTGCAAGCTCCGATTGCAAGCTTATTAATGCTGGTGTTCCACAGGGCTGCGTGCTATCGCCAACGCTGTTTCTTCTGCATATCAATGATATGTTGCAAACCCGTAGCATTCATTGCTATGCAGATGACAGCACTGGTGATGCTCTTTACACCGGCCGAGCAAATATTTCTCGGGAAAACGTCTCTGAGTGCCGGGACAAACTTGTGTCTGAAGTCGAGTCTCTGCTGGACAGAGTCTCGGATTGGGGGCGACTAAATCTAGTCCAGTTTAACCCCCAGAAGACACAAGTTTGCGCGTTAACCGCTAAAAAGAACCCCTTTGTCGTATCCCCTCAGTTTCAAGGCACTCCCCTTGTTGCCTCAGCCAGTATCGGAATCCTCGGCGTCGACATATCGAGTGACGTGCAGTTTCGTGGTCACTTGGAAGGGAAGGCCAAATTGGCCTCTAAAAAGCTTGGCGTGCTCAGCAGAGCGGGACAGTATTTCATGCCGGCACACCGCCTGCAACTTTACAAGGCGCAGGTTCGGCCGCTCATGGAATACTGTTCCCATCTCTGGGCTGGGGCTCCCCAGTACCAGCTCCTTCCACTTGACCGCATCCAGCGCAGAGCGGCTCGAATCGTCGACGACCGAGTGCTTTCCGATCGGCTCGATTCACTGGCGCTGCGAAGAGATGTTGCATCTCTTTGCGTATTTTATCGCATCTATCACGGGGAGTGCTCTGAGGAATTGTTCGGATTAATCCCAGCCGCCAAATTTCGTGAACGCACTACACGGCAAACGTCCCGATACCATCCACACCATCTGGATGCTTGGCGGTCCACCACTGTACGTTTCAAAAGGAGTTTTCTTCCGCGTACAACCTCTCTGTGGAATAATTTACCACCGGTGATTTTTCCGGACCGATACGACCTGGGGACCTTCAAGAAAAGAAGAGCTTACTCCTTTCTAAAGGGCCGGCAACGCACCTGCAATTCCCCTGGTGTTGAGGTTGATCATGGGCGGCGGTAGTCACTTAACATCAGGTGAGCCACATGCTCGTTTGCCCCCTCTTCTATAAAAAAAAAAAAAAAAAAAAAAAAAAGATGGACAAAAAAATACAAAAATTAACCTGTTTTATAAAATGCTGCGCAACACACTACAAGCGCGACTACACTACTAGGTATACTTTCAGGAGATAAAATAGAAAACAGAAATAGAAAAAAATAGGTCGTTGGTGATATCTTAAACCTAAATGACGCGATTTACGCGGTAGAGACATGCTGCAGCTATATTAATAGTAGGTATAGTTGTAGCACAAATGGGTCGGCTCGACAGGGGATGGACCACGCTCTCACAGAACACCAGCGTAAAATGACAGCTCAACGCTGCTGCCTTTCGTATGGTAAGTGTATAAAACCAGTGAACTTTTTTTACCTGAAGCGAAGCATTCTATCTTAGGCTTAATGGGTGACAAGGCATCTGTATTTTAATTCGTATAAGGATATTGAGGATAAGGTGTAGATGTCTATGGGCAACAATAACCACAAACCATCAGGTAGACTGTGTGCTCGTTAGTCACCTTTATACTATAAAAAATGCCACATTAATAGATTGTCGACAGATGTATATTTATAAATTTCATAGAGAAAACATTTACATCACCTTGCATCGGTTATGTTCTTCAACTACTGTTTTATTGCCACTGGAATTGTTCCTTATTTTAAATAGAGTAACTAATTTTTTACAATCTTAGTTTCTGTTAAGGCGCTACCTCCAGCGAACGACCTTGAGCGTTTGGTCTGTCGACGCTCGCTCCAATATATCGCGTAAGAAATCGCCAAAAGACGCCACCTACTGCTACGAACGTAGTATTATTTTTTCAATGTCAATGAACTCTTCTATGGAAATAGACACGGCGTACAATGATAAATGTATTTTAATTTTCTTTATTCGGTATATTAGTTGCATTATATTAGAATTATGTATTCTAATATATTATCTAATTAATAAAAATGACTATTTTGATTATTTTTAACTATATACTATACTGCTAATATTGAATTAGCTTTTTATAGTGTAAATTATAATATGTGTCGAAATATTAATTATGGATTCGAACTTTACATGCTAATGGTGCTTCATTTTTGTTATTTTCATTTACTTACATATTGAAAATATACTTGAATAGTAGTTATTATTATTTTATTTAGCTACTGAATTTTAGGATATGTTTTACCTTGAGGTCAAATATAATTTGGAAGAGCAATAGTTATTACCTACTAATCTTTTATCTGCTATTCCTTATTTAGGAACAATATTAGTAAATTGAGTTTGAGGGAGATTTACTTTTTTATAATGCTACATTTATTATTTTAATATTTACCTACTGGGTAGGTAATTATTAAAATAATAAATATAGCATTAGTAACTAAATAGATATATTTTTTAAATTTTTAAAATTAAAATTTTCTTATTTTTAAAAATTACTAAAAAAAGGGTTTGAAATAATAGATTTTCTCACAAAAGAAGGGAACTTGAAAAAAAAAAGGAAAAAAAAGCGGGACCAAAGCCAAGACCCGAACCACGGAACTCCGATATCACGCCCGACCGACATACCACCTGAGCTATAACGACCGTTAATGATTTGTCGAAATTTACCTTCTTATATTGTAGCAGTTTTTTTATTGCCTGAAAACATGGACAAAAGGACATTTTCTAAAAATAAATCCAAGCGTTCGTCGCTAAAATTGTTGGAGCAGTATAATTTTCTCATCTGGTTCGGTTATATAAATATTTAAATATATAAAAATTATAAATTAAAATGAAAAGATAAAATAAATACAAAATAATATTATATTATTATTGTTATTATTATTATTATTATAAGTTGTGGTTCGGTGAAGCTGCAACCTAATGGACCATGATCTGAAATTTTTATGAAAAGAAGTGGCTGACGTCAATTATTATTATTCTTATTATTTTTTCATTACTGCCTTTTTCAACCTCACAAGATATTTGTAACTGCATAAACGTATAAGTAAGTAAATCAGTAATATAGAGTTATGTATGATTCAGACTAAATAAAGGTTCAAAAATAATGTAATAAAGAAATTGCATAAAAAATTACTCAAATAAAAATGCAATAAACTTGGTAATTTTATAGGTACTTAGTAAAATATTAAAATAATAAGTTTTTTAGGATATTTATGTAAAATATAAAGGAGTTCTAACTACGTTCACGCTTGCGCACATAAAACCGCGGAATTTCACTAGTTTTATTACCAAAATAATAATTGACAACCCTACCCTAAGTTTGCCTTTATTTTACCAACTCAAACTCGTTTTAGGAGATCAAAACATAGAGAGAAAGATAGGAGACTATTTTTTATTTAATATGGTTGGATCTTTATTTATTTGTATATTTTTTGTATTTATTTTATTTTATTGATATTTATGTATATTTATCTTTTCATTTTAATTTATATTTATAAAAACCAACCAGATGAGAAAACTATACTGATACCCCAACAATAATAATATAATAATAATAATATTCCACAAATATCACACAACGCCATCTAGTCCCAAGCTAAGCAGAGCTTGTATTATGGGTACTAGACAACTGATAAACATACTTATATATTTCTAAATACATAAATATTATAGATAAATTACACCCAGACACAGAACAAATGATCGTGCTCACCACACAAACATTTGTCCTGGGTGGGAATCGAACCCACGACCTGCGGCATAGCAGTCAGGGTCACTAACCACTAGACCAACAGGCCTGACGATAAATAAAATAAAGTCTCTAGCTCGAGAGGAGAGGAGCCGTGGTAGCTCAGATGGTTAGCGCTTGCTAAAATTTTCACAGTGTGCGAGCAAACCGGGTTCGATCCCCGCCGGCACCAATAATATTGTAATTGCAATTTTAAGTGTTGATTTACCACGTGCTCAGTGATGAAGGAAAACATTGTGAGGAAACCAGCACGTCTGAGAAATAAGAAAAATAATATTTCGAAGACATGCAAAGTTCGCCAACACGCAGTGGGGCAGCGCGGTGGATAATTCCTTTCCTAGGACCCTTTCAGAAAATAGAATAGAAATAAAAAAATAATAAATCCAAACTTCATTTAAAACCAAACATATAAATTGTAAAGTAGCTGCAGGTATCTATAACCGAGTAAAAGATATTCCTTTACTCCAACTTGTCCATGTTTCCCAAAACAATTTTTAATTAAGCTTTATATTATAATGCGGATTTTTTATATTTAAAATTTTAATAATAAAGCATTTCGTACGTCTCAGCCGAGGCGCAAATATTTTTCGGCCGCAAATTTATAAGACCGATTTGTTATTCAAACATAAACATGGTTTTTTAATTAAATCTACCAATCATAAAACGACACGCATTTTTATTGAACACTTCCTATTCAATTCACAAAGTACCTATTATATTTGTTTATATAAAAAGTATATTTAAGTATAATCATAAAACTAAATGGAAACACAAAGTAGGAAAATGCATTGAGTTATAAAACACATAAATCAATGGGCAAATGTAAAAATACTGGAGGCAGCAGCCCTATCGCATGTTTACGTACCGCACGGCTGTAATATTTATTTCTAAGATACGGCCAAGTTACAATATACCGTGACGTAAGCGCATCGGTTGGTAGGTACTCAAATAATATTATGTTTGCGGCGAAATACGGACGCAGCGACCAGCGAAGCGGCCACCTCCTACTAACGCATACAGCGTAATGCCGCCCGCACTCTGCGCACGCCCCTTTATCATAGAAGTCACACAATTTTCGGAATTATTTCAATTAAAAGAGAAAAAAGGAACTTAAAAATTTAAATAAAACGTGGAGAATATAGATTTTTTAATTATCTATCCATTAGTGTTATCCTCAAATGATTAGAGCGTTGCGTTTAGCAACAGATGCATGTAATCAAGAATTTTAGTCATTTTTTAAAAGTTGATTTTAAATGTATTTATAGCACATAAAAATAAATTAGAACGTGGAATGTGATGATAAGATATCGAACATTAATAATGTACTTTTAGATGTAGTTTATTTTTCATAACTAATGAGATAATAGAGTCTGAAAAACGCACTTTCGCAACATTTTGGTCAGGGATTCACCTTAAAATAATAGTAAATTTGATACAAGAAGCATACAAAAAATTTCATCCATCTCGGTCTCGCCTTATACAGAAGCTTTACCGCAAACAACTTGCCACTAATTAAAGAGGAAAAAGGCGTTTTAGAAAGTTCTGGCCACGCTCCCATTGTTCACGGTTAAGCGGGAGCTGAGCAACCTATCGGAGGACCTATAGGTTATTCTCAAAGAGGAGCGACCGGGGAGAACAAAATCGATAAAGTGGGTGTATATCAAGCTTTATTATAACAACTAAATCGATAGCTGACAAAGATAAAAACCACCGCGTACCCGCTCATAAACGAATCGTGGGGACGAAGTTACGAAGCTTGGAGAAGCAGTTTACTTCAAATCCTGGAGTCGAGAATACCGAAGATGCGCATAAGCTAATATACAAGACTGCATACGGGACTTTCTACGTGCGTATAGAAAACGAAGTATTCACTATTTGTCCTATCCCGGCTCTCGTGCCCTAAAGCAGTTGCCTCCCGCCGCTCTTGTAGGCATCATTCACCAATGACATACCCACCCTGGAAGGTCACCTCTTGGAGACAGAAGATGTCGTCCCAATCGTGTTATTTGCTGGACCTGCTATCATCATGGCTGGATGACTGAAGGATGGCCGAAAGTGTCGGAATGACGGCCGCTCTGCTCACCAGGCGCCTCTGTAATGTACCACCTCCACTACAACTTTAAAACCAGAATAGGCACAAGACTGGCTACTCTACAAAAAAAAACCAAGTCTGAATCCAAAAATACCTCAGATATCGTTCCTCAATGTGATGGCGGAAATTCTGTGGCAACAAAGAAACCTGAGAGCCAGCAAACTGTGTGAGGAAAATCACAGCACAGCAAAACTCATTGGGGTTCATCACTTAACAGGAAACCTGATGGAAGGTATACAACATCACCTGCTGAAACCCAATGCATCCTAATAGCAATAATGATAATGAGCAGATGCAGTGTCCGTAATAAGAGCATGCCGAGTATTAAGATATGTTCCAAAGGGATGGAGAATACCAGCAGGCTTACTCTTGAAAACAATTCCTATCTATCGGGAATCGGGATTGAAATTCTAACGTTTTTTACTTTTGAAAGCAACTCGAGCGCTAAATTGGTTTAATATTGTGTGGTGACTATGTGAACTAATTGACATTGTGTGGTGACTATGTGAACTAATTGACATCCAATCTCTAATAATAATTGAAATTGTTCAATCCGATTATAAGCAAAATCGGCACCCTCGAGTCTCGGCGCAGTTTTGACAGCATACAATACGCTGCTGTCAATAACTCTCAAAATGTTGATATTATTTTTTTTATTTAACTGGCTTTACGGCTCTGGGATCTAGCCTTTCTGAGCCTATCATTTCTTTCAGAATCTTCATTTTTCTAAGTGAGTGAGTTAGCGGTCAGCCACTGTAGAGTCTACATCACCTGAGGATGCCTCATATAGAGGAGAAACACGTGTCGTATTGTCGTCGATGGTGTGTCTTACCTGGAATAGTGGTGTTGGAAGTAGTGGTGTTGGGAGTAGTGGTGCTGGGACTAGCTAGTGGTGACGGAGTTAGAGCATGCAATTGAGGGAGGATGGGAGGTGCTCTTCAATCCAGGTAAGACACATCATTGTATTTAGTTAGCGGTAGGTTGCAAAGTAATTAATATTTTTATTATAATGGATTTCCGCAAAGTAACGCCTGATTCTATCAATTGCCATAGACTTATTAAACTACTAGATATTCCGTCGGAATTTGAATTTGGGCAATAGCAAAACATCAAAATAGTAACATTTTAGGAATTGTGTTCATATTAATCATTTGTTTTCTGCAATTATGTCATTCTTTGCGATAAAATAATGACACTTTTAGCTCTTGCGTCTATTATTCTGCGCCATATTCGTGCATTAGGCCTCTGCCTCGAATCTTGCGGGCAGCGGAGCGACGGCGACGGCGGCGCGGGAGCGGGGCGGGCAACGCAGACCCGTTCACGAAACTAGCGGGCAGATCGCGCGACACTATAGCGGCGTAGTGATGTGTTCATGGTGTGTTGTCTGAACAACGGCGACAACATCTTTTTTGATTCAAATTTATTTCTAACGCTCAATTTACTGTGGGCAAAAGAAGAAGTGAATCCCTACTACTTATAGGGCAAGGAAAAAAAAGCCGAGTTTTATCGAAATTACGAAGAACAGAGACAATGTCCCGACAAATTCTACGACTACACCAGAATGAGCGTAAAAACTTTTGACTATATTCTTGAAGCTATCAAGGGCGATTTAGATTCAGTTCGTTTTTAATTTCTTCCCATAACTAGTTATTTACTCTTCTATTTTATGGTTCACATC
The DNA here is from genome assembly GCA_907164705.1 of Parnassius apollo. NCBI lineage: Eukaryota > Metazoa > Arthropoda > Insecta > Lepidoptera > Papilionidae > Parnassius > Parnassius apollo. Next base: position 969,777 of record CAJQZP010000816.1, read on the forward strand.
TTTGCTGTTCCATATCGGTGTTCTCTCAAAAATTGTTGAAATAATTTGCTCTTGCACGTCCGAGGACATTTCGAAACGTCACAAAAATTAATTGCACAACACTGCAATGCAGACGTGCGGGCGGTCACCGCTTGACTGGAGTACACCGCTCGTTACCCGCCCCCCGCGCCGCTGCCAAGCCGCTGTTTTCGAGAGTCGGTCCATTTGATTTTACGCATAAGATCCTGCCGCTCCCGCGCCGCCGCCGCTGCCGTCCCGCTGCCCGCAAGATTCGAGGCAGAGGCCTTACAATTAAAATAAAGAAAAAATGAGCTTCAAATGATGCATTTTAAGGACTTTAACTGAGAAGTAGTGCATGAATAATAACCTAAATATGCAACCTCCGAAGAGAATATATTTTACGAATAAAGTATTGGTAATAAAAAAAGTTCACCGCAAATCTTCTCGTCTGAGAAATTTATTGGCGGGTTTCATGAACGGGGCATGAAACCACAATGTATCTCACAAGTAATACGTATTATATTAAATTAGATTGCTTAATGCGATTGCCAAGTCAATCTATATATTTAAAATATAAAAGACTTTTAAAATTGATATGGTCACTATAAAATGTTGTTAGGTTAGGTAATTACGTAATAACTTAAAACAGAAGGACCCTTAAGTAGGAATTGAATAAATTAACCGACTTGGTATTAAATGGATCTCACAACTTTTTACGGTAGAAGAACTGAGTTGCGAGACTCGGTTTTTTTTTTACAAGTTATGTTTTTAATTGCATCTCATTTCTTTTTGTATATAAGATAGTCTTAATTTTTTACCTTTCCAGTACCTTCTACTTCTTGAGTACCAACAACGTACCTATGTACACCTGTAATACATATACAAGTACACTGGTTCATTCACTGCAAATGTAACTTTGTAATTCTATATATTTATAAGGGATTACAAAGTTATTTATGCAGTTAGTGTATCTAGAAAACTGGACAGAAATTAACAAATGTTTTAGTTTTTCCTTGATTTATACTCTAAACACTAATTGCATTCTAAATTTGAAGCTTCTATGTCTGCTAGAAGTGCCTTAGAGTTTTGAAGATCGGTCAGTGAGTGACAAAATTAAGAAAGTTTAACTGGTTACAATTCTTAAACTACTGGTTCAAATTGAATGAAATTTGAAATTATACCATATCTATACAATGCTTACTTGGTTACTGAAAATTCAGTCTTCTAGTTTTATTGACCACGAAGTTATAGGGGGTCGAAAATGACCTAAATTGCTTCGAGAAAAGATGATACGGCCGTGCCGCTTTTGTGCTCGACTTGGCGGGGGCACTGCCGTGCCCCCAGATATATTAGATGAATGGAAAATCAGTTTTTTTACAATAGAAATTAAAAGAATATAAATTAATTTAAAATAACATGAAAACACTTATAAAATTAAATGAAAGTCTTTTATTTTAAATTACAGTAGTGCTATTGTTATTGTATTCTCTTTGGAAAATTGACCACCTGTGACTGCTATCAATCCCTGGTCTAATGTTGTTCAGTAGGCCAGTAATTGCTTTTTTTCCTGTGCCCAATTTTAATGACATATTTACTCCCAATATTCTTAAAAACATTTCTGGGGCACAGAAGTGCCCCCAGAAATGTTTTTAAGAATCGCAATCGCACTAAGCAATCTAATTTAATATAATATGTATTACTTGTACTTGTGAGATACATTGTGTTGTCATGCGATGGCCAAGTCAATCTACATATTTAAAACATAAATTTTTTTAACATTGATATGGTCACTATACAATTGTCGTTAAGTTAGCTAATTACTGGAGATGGGCCGAATATTCGTCTTATATTCGATATTCGGCAGCTTTACCGAATATTCGTATTCGTCCGAATATTCGGCTAAATCACCAAACATTCATTTTCATAGTGTCCAATATATTGAAATGTACGAATTGAGTAATGCAATATCTTTTACTGTAGAAAGTATGTTTTATTTATGGGTTAAATCTACTTACTTTAGAGTGCCTCAAATGCATAAATCTATACATTTATGTTTTTTAGGCACTGTAGATTTATTTCCGATTATAGCAAATAGAAACTTGATAAAATGTTTTGGAATCAAACAAAGAAACATTACATTAGTACATTCCATTTTACTTTGGTCGTCAGTTTCTCTAAAATAAGTCCAAATAGTAAATCTCCTGCTGCTCATTTTTATCATATAATTATCAATTTTCACTAAGAATAAAACATCGAAATACTTTTTTTATCACATGAATAGTCAAAACATAAGCATGTGCCGGCAATTTCCTCAGTACTAGATGATGCAATAACTGTCAGGTATGACGGGGAGCGACTGGCAGGGTCCAGCGCTAATCCCGCGCGCTTTACGGCAACAAGTTTCTATATAAATTGGTTGGGTCACGAGGTTATCCTGCCGAACAATGTTCGGCCGAATATTCGGTTCGGTAAAAGTTTTACCAAACATTCGGCCGAATATTCGTATTCGGTGAAATCCATATTCGGCCGATCCCTACTAATTACATAATAATTTAAAAGGGAAGGACCCTTAAGTAGGGACTGAATAAATTAACAGACTTGGTATTACATGGAACTCACAACTTTTTACGGTAGAAGAACTGAGTTGCGAGACTTGGTTATTTTTTACAAGTTATGGTTTGATAGCATTAATACTTACTTTAGCCCAGCCTTGACCATTATTATTTATTTTGTTCCTTCTAATGAACTTAGAGATTAATGCCTGTTTCCTCTGTTTCATGATGTTGAATTGTTTGAAAGTTGGATGGTAAGCTGTGTTATTGCATCAAAAAACTATTTCAAACTGCTTATAGTTATACCCAAATTAAATGGTGTTTTAGTAATTCACACATACTTAAAAAGCACTTCACCTTTAAGCTTTAAAAAATAGTTCTTCGAAAGTTGATCATAGTTTACTTTGTTTTTTTTTTTTAAATTTTGCAAAACAGCGTATTTTATTATAAATGTATGAAAATATGTTATGTTTGATGAATTATACCACTTCCCAGATATTTATACTACTTAAACGCTTGTTTATGAAAGTTACAAAGGGTTTATTATGCCTTCACCAGTTTAATGATAAATAAAAACATGCCTGTTGCTAAGAGTAATGCAGCTAACTTCATGTCTCACGACAAAAATTTTTGCCAATACAGGCGTAATACCAATTTCCATCCAATATTGACAAAATTGTTGTCAAGAGTATGGTAATTTGTCAAAATTGAAATTAAATTGGATTGAAATTGTTATTATATTCAAGAGTAAGCTTGAAGGTAAGTTGCTCCGACTATACTAACCCCAAATTCTATGGACCCATTAGCCTCACATCTTTACTCCTAAAAACAGTGAAGAAAATGTGTCAAAGGGAAATAAGGGGATAATTAAAGAGCTTATCACTGGATGTTGTATGATGTAAGTATGTTGTTTACCATACTTACAGCTCCAGTATAACAGAAGATTCGTCACTTCACCAGGCAGTAAATAGGATTGAAGAAGCTTCTCCAAACAAGTCCATATGTCTAAGATACTTCATAGCTATAGAAGATGCTTTGAGAAGACAAATTTCTCTAGTATAAAACCCAAACTTAACAGGCACCAAGTTGTTACTGGCTCTTACAGACTGATATGTGAATATACTTAGTGACCATACAGTGAAAATCGATGGAGAGTCAAAAGCAGACCAAATAATGAAAGGCTACCTACAATGAGGTGTTTTATAACCCCTCCTTAAGAACATAGAGATAAACAACCTCATCAGATGCAAATAAATTGTTTACAATATGATTTATATTTATATTATGAGATTATTTTTATATTTATGAGAGGATATGCAGATAACATAGCAATAGGCCAGCATTGTCTGTGACTTAACACAAGCGGCCCTATGAATAGCAATGATGGTGTTAAGACTATGAGTTAACTGCCATTTCAAAGCAGTGGCGAAGCTAGGGCTCCAAACTGGGGCAAGCCCAAGATATGGTTTTGTTTTTTTAGCAGTTTTAAAAATACCTCAATCTTGATCTGTCTCCCATTCTTCAGTTTCATATTCAGTTCTGTCGAGGACGTGTTTAACAAAGCACACAGAAGGCATACTACCGCTAGATAGGTTGTATGACCGTAGAATCAATCAATTTTCGTTCGATAAAATGACTTCACCTATAGAATTAAGTAGATGGCGCTATTAAAATTTTATATACTGAAGACTAAAGGAAATATTTTTTAAAAACCTCAATATATGATGTATTCATTTAATTTATTAAATTAAAATTTGGGCTTCACATTAAAAAAAAAGATTGTAACAATTATTGCTATAAAATTAAACTTATACCTAGGTATCTCATATTTTATGCTGCAGTACAAAATGATATTTTTAACTCATATGGTAATATAAGTATTGAGTTATTAAACCTTTAAATACGCCTAGAATAATTGAACTTTAATACTAAAGAGCCCTAAAATACCTATTAAAGTGTGAAGAAATGTTTATTGAATTAAAATTTTATTTTTAAAGATAATACCTTTTCCTCGCTGATTATCACTTTAACACACTTAATATTTATCACAAAGAACACTCTTTTCCTCCATTTTCACTAAAAATCTTTAAAAAAGTATAAATTTTCAACTCACAATATTTTACATTATAATATATTCGCTCCAGCTAACATGCAATGTAAACATTGAAATTTGTTGAATGCTGAAACTTGCAAACATATCATCGGCGTCGCCCGCGCGCCTCCGTGTCTCGACTAACTTCATACCTAACGTGACCATACGTCCCCCTTTAGGCAGGACGTTCCCAATTTAAAGGTTTGTGTCGCACTGTCCCAAAATACGTAAAAATGTCCCGCTTTGACAAACAAAAGCGTGACAATCATGCAAACTCTGTCACCCGTGCCAGCATTGTGACACTGCGCGTACCAGGTTTGCCAGCATGACTTGTATAGTTACGTGATTATTCTGAAAAGCTACACTTTTGAATTTAAAGTTACGAAGTGACAATTTTTAATTAATCTACAATAAATTATCAAATAACGTAAGTTATTTCCAATTAGTATTTATTTGATGTTCAGAATACACTTTAGATCATTAAAAGATTCAAACAACTATGTGTTTCATTTATAAACCTATATTAAAGGGCTTCAGATTGAATTTTGGTAACAAGGCCATTCTCAACGGAAAATAGCCATCTGCGCATCTGGATTATATTGCCCCAGTGTAATACTACTGCTACTGAGAATTTTGTGACAGAAAAACCCAATAAATGATTCATGACCCGACTCAGGTTTCGAACTTGGGACCACATGATCAGCAATTGCGTTTACGACCATTAGTCCAAGAAGGCAGTCAAAAGTGTTAAAACTATAATAATTTTAAAGGTGTCCCGCTCTGAGGAAAAAATTGATGATCACTAAGAAGCCGGGCTTATTATCTCCATACTAATTGCTATTTATACAATCATAGTTATGTTTCATTATAGAACATTTTGCCACAGGTTAGAAAGGGAGCGATGGCCTTCGCGAAAGCCCGGTAAAAAGCCCATGTGTGCGAGGGAGACAACCAATAGCTCAATCCAACTCTCCTTATATGTATGACAGCAGTATTCGTAAGGCTACGAGGTCGAACAGAGTGCGCGGGAAATTTGAAATAGTTTGAAACAGTTTACGAGTTATTTTATTACTTGATATAATTGATTGATTCATCTTAATGAGGCAAGCCGGGCTTCTGGGCTTGTATAGAGCCACTTCGCCACTGTCTCAAAGGAAACAATTTTGTAATGTTTACATGCAAACAAAAGCTAAACAGCTATCTCCCAAGCCTATTCAACACTAAACTCCAGCTATCTACTGAGGTTAAGTACATAGATGTAACCTTGGATAACAAATTAAACTGGATTAAACACATCATAAATAAAAGAAGCCAAATCAACATAACAATCTGACAATACATTAAACATGATTGAAATACAAACAATAGGGTATGTCGCCCAAGACTATGGTTGTACAAAACGGTGATTCAATGATCTCTTACAGCACCCTGCTATGGTGAACTAAAGCAAGCTAGTCGCCGCTATAAAAAAAACATACCACCTACCAACAAACCTACAGTAACAGGCTGCCAAAAAACTGCCCCAACTGCATTTTTTTTATTAGAGTTGTAAAAAGGAAAATGCTGTTGCTCATTGCCTGTTTAATTTTCTCCTATCTGTCTTTCGACCTCCACGGTATGATATAGATTCTCATACGTCGCAACTAAATAGCAACCTTTTATTGGATTGATTAATAACCAGTAAAGATAAAAAAGCAGCTAAAATTTTATAGGAACAAAAGTAAGCAAAAAGAAACGTTATACAGTATTTTCTAACCTCATAGTCCATGGCATCTTCGGCGAAATCATATTCTATGAATTCCCTAGGTAAACGTCCCTCTTCTACGTTATATTCCATTTTTACACAAGTTACATATTTCCAAAAACTACCGGGCATATTTTTATGCTGTTGCAGAATGAATAAATTTAGTAATTAGGTCTTTTTATGCAAATACACTGTTCACTAATAAATTTGAATAGGTAGTTACAATTTCTGTTTTGGATCTTTTCACAATAAACTTGTTTATATACTTTAACGTCATTATGTATGATTATGATGTACTTATTAATTTATAATCATAATCATAGACATAGATAAATAAATATGTAGCAATGGCAAGCTATTTAATTAATAACTTGTGGTGATTTGTGGTCACTGGTCATTATTCTTTTAATTCATAATATATTATTATTTTATCACAAAACTATGTACTTTAAGAGGTAAAAAAAAAGGCAAAAAGAACTCTGTGATAATGATAAGAGGATACTACCAAAGAGAATATAATCGTTATAATACTTGTAGATATTACCATTTACCAGTAATCTGCGTACTATAACGGTACGGTATAGTCTATGTAATAAAGCCTTGGATATATTTGGGGACTTAAACCAAGGTATTAGTGTTCTGTGACTTAACACATTCAGTGCCACCGACTCGCCCGGAGAGTTCACGTAAATCTTATTCCAGTGCCGACGACCGCGAGTTCAGTGTATATCTTTTTTTTTTTTTTTTTTTGCGCCCGAAGCAATTAAAGGGCTACCCTATACGTAGTGAGGCGGAAAATGCATTACGCATACCACGATAGCCGGTCTATCGTGGTTATGAGGGGCTCACTGTCCTACCGGGGACCCTAAGTGATACCCTCTAAAAACCGCCTTTGGGGACAGGCAACCGGCTGATTAAGCTCTATTGTGCCTTATCATGAGCGACCCTCTTTTGGGAAAAGAGGGCGCAGGCGGCTAAGTGCCGCTGAGGGAGTGCCTACGAAGGCAAATTAATGTTAGATATTACAATAATTTTATTTAATTAGAGTTGGCCTGAGCCGCCAGGAGACAGTTCAGGTCGTTTGAGAGTTTATTAGGCGGGTCCGAGAGAGAGTTTCTCGGCCTGCGGACACGATAGCGAGAGGGGGGTGGGGCTGCATAAGAAGCTGCCTCACGAATTAAATGGTTTGGGTGCGACTCTGAGGCTTTGAAGAAGTTCTCAGAGAGTTTTTTAAGAAATTGTTGAATTGTTGGAAGCTCTAAGTCCCGATGAAGGTCGGCATTGCGGACGTACCACGGTGCGTTCGCAGCTCGACGACAGAAGAGGTTCTGAACTATTTGGAGTTCATTTAAAATGTTAGGGTTTGCGTGGGCAAAGACGGGGCCCGCGTAGGACATGACTGGTCGTATACATACCTTGTAGAGGGTACGCTTGTTTCAAAGGGACATTTTACTGTGTCGGCCCAACATACTGTTGAGCCTACTCAGATAAAACCGTGCGTGACGGGTTACTCTTTTGACGTGGGGCTTGAAAGTGAGCCCTGTGTCTAGAGTGACACCTAAATATTTGGCGGACGTATGCCAGGGGACAGGGGTCCCTAGCATACGTATTGGTGGAGTGTTTTTGAGACGGCGTCGTTTATAATCGAAGTGGACGGCTGAGCTCTTCTCCGGGTTCACATCGATGCGCCATTTTTTGAACCAAGCTCCTAGGTCATCAACTGACTTTTGGATCTTGTTCCGTATAAGGGGTAGTGAGACACCTTTGCAGTAGATGGCAGTGTCATTTGCAAAGAGGGAGAGTTGAACACCTTTCGACGGGATGGGAATGTCGTTGGTGAACAGGATGTACAGCAGAGGAGCAAGTACTGAGCCCTGAGGTACACCAGCCTTGATAGTTCGCTGTGAAGAAAGCGTGCCTTCGTGTCTGAAACGAAAGGTACGATGTTTTAAATAGGAGGCCACGAGACGAACTAGACGATCGGGGAGACCTATTTTATAGAGCTTGTAGATGAGGCCTGTGTGCCAGACTCTATCGAAAGCTTTGGCTATATCGAAAAAGACCGCGATGGTCTTATGACGACGAGAGTGTATATCACAGATCACTATATATATATATACTATAGGATAGGGTGACAAACGAGCACACAGTCCACCTGATGGTAAGTGGTTGCTGTGTCCCATAGACATTTACATCCATCCTCGATTAAGAATCAAAATGCAAATGCTTTGCCACCCGTGAGGACTAAGATGGAATGCCCAGTTTCTAAAGGTGGGCGAAACTGTTATATTTTTCTAATTCGTTATGTTGTTGTAATATACTTTTCTAACTGTTGTTTTAAACTGTTATAATATATTATAACAGTTTCAAATATGAGACTGTACACGCGGTTAGTTCAGTTCAGTTGTTGGCTGTGTTAGCATTTTTTTTGTATGTTGTTATAACGATTATAAACATTTAACGATTATAAGTATTATATGAAGACAAAAAAAATATTTTTAAGTTGTATTAGCATCATTTGAGTGTTTCATGTTTTAAAAGAGAATCATTTAAAATATGTATGTTAAGTTTAATGAACTTCCCTTCCTACTTTTTACAGGCTTAGGACTGTCCGAATGTATGTTAAGCTGTGTAATTATTTTATCTGTTATAATTATTTACTCATATTTTCAAACATTTTAATAAAGATAACTCATTCAGGCGTGGTTAGAAATTTATGGATGTTATGTACATTTTGATTGAATTTTTACATTATTTAAACTGTGGTCAAAGTTTTAGTTATCTAAAATTATTTTCATTTCTTTTTCAGTTACATTATTTTTATTATTATTATTATTTTTATTCAAATACATTATTTGGTTTACTTTTGACGACGTAAGCCTTGTGAGTCTATCCGATATTAAATCCGAACGGCAAAACTCTTCATACACTCCTACGTGTCTTTGCTTAAGGTGAAGTTTTAAATTTGTAATTGTACTTTTGAAAGATAAAGTTTTTTTAATTGCACACTGCTTTTTTTTCGTCCACACTTTGGACTTAGACTTAAAATAGTTCCAAATGGCTGCGCTATGCTGACGCGACATTATTATACACTTTTACATACAACACGCTAAATCCTATCTATATTACACTAAATATTTAAAATTACTTTAGGAATAAAACTTAACGAAAAATAAACAAAAACAACAATAGCTTTTTCACGTAATATGGGGACCTGCTATAAAAACATTACGTATATAATTTAACAGATAACAGTGTTATTGTCATCTCAGCTAGACAGCTAACTGAACACTAATATATTACAACAGCCAAAAAATTAAATAACAGGCACAACAGGCAACAGCTAGCAATGAAAGAAATATTTTTGTTTACCGTTATAATTTAGTGTTAGTAAAATAAGCTCTTATTAAGTTAGCTTAGAGTTTAAATTAGTGTAAGCTATCCTATGTACGCAATCCTTGTGGCATAATGAATGTAGTATTTTATTGACTCCCATTGTGGTGCCGCGCCTCGGCCGACGGCTGGACCGTAAACGTAAACAGATGACGTTTTCTAACGATAATGAATATATTATAACAGTCAATGGTCCATTATTCTAATGTGTTGTAAGATTACAAATATATAATGAAATATATTATCTGTTGTATGTTATAACGCCCAACCAACGGTCCAAAAACGGTCCAAACGGCCCAACGGGTAAACCGTTTCCAGTAAATGGGTCTCCGGTTCTCTACACTTACCATACGAAATACAGCAGCATTAAGCTACTATTTCACGCTGGTATTCTGTGAGAGCATGGTCCTTCCCCGGTCGAGCCGACCCATTCGAAAAAAATATATATATACTAGTCTACGACAGATAGGACAGTACTCTGGTTGACGATTAGTTCCAAAAATATGCGCAATAGCGTTTATGTCATAATGTCACCTAGTGGTGACCCACAACATACTATTGAAGTGTCGATGACGATACGGCAAAGAATATCGATAGCATAGTGATGTGCCATAATTTTTATAGGGATAATATTTGCAAGGTTTATTTTTTTCTCTCTTTATGTTCATAGGATACGAATATAAAAGGATGTAAAAATAAAACGACTAGACATTTTACTTTTTATAATTTTTTCCTCTTAACCTATGGGTTCCAAATTTATCAAAGGCAATTTGTTGAGGTGCACACATCTGTCCACAAGTCTTTCTTGTACACCACCTTTTAAAATTTTATTTATTATATTGCATCAATTATGGACATTGGTACGTATCATTAAATTAAGCAACCATTCCTTTAATTCAGTTTTATGATGTGTACACCCCAACCAATTTAAATCCAATTTCTTTATTATTTCAATTTTTAAATTTTTTTTATACATTTTTTGTAAACATACTTATTTAGGCAATCATGTATAAGGCCCGAGATATCCCTATATAACATTAAAAACTTCTTTGATGGATAAGTTAAATTGTTATATTTTAAAAGGGTGTATTCCCGTTGTTCAATCCATTTATGAAATACATCTCTATTTGTTTGGGTATAAGTCTCAGAGCATCTCCTACAGTTACATTTTTTTGTCACTCTTGCACATATACCCTGCTGTATAGGCAGAAGAGTGTACACGCAATCTTTCATTCACTGGATTTAGTGCCCGATCGCAACTGATAATGTTTTTGGTCTTTGTTATGGGTCCACTACATATAGCATTTTCTTTATCTTCATCAAATATTGATGAGGAACTCTCATCAACTTTGGATGAGGATATGAGATGATAAAGGAGATACAGCAATGAATCTATTATTGTATCTCCTTTATCATCTTCACAGTTTGTATATATTGAATGTAGACCCATAACATTAGCAGTGATTTAAATGCATTCATAAAAGCATTTGCATCAGGATTGACATTCCTGTAGTTAATGGCTCTGATCCTATCAAAAAAATTCTCGAGAGGATCCTGATTTAAATTTCTAGGATAAAAATATTGTATCTCATATTTTTGGAACAACAGTTTAGACAACCTTTCGAAACTTTCTATAGTTGTAACCCATCCATTAAGAGAAGGAACTCGAACTTTATAGGTTTTGTTATTTTATTTTTATCAACCAAATGAATATTTTTTAATATTTGTTTTGCTTCTGTCCAAAAATTGTAGGGTTGATGGGCATTCGGCTTTAATGGTCCACGCAGTTTTCCCCGGATAGTGCTCCCTCGAGAACCATTCACACTATCAAAGAGCTTATTAATGAATTCTACAGCTTCACCTGTTGTGGCCATTGTTTCACTGACATTTTCACCCCAGTTTGTAGTTTCTGAAATATAACATAATTATATAAGTTTTACAGATAAAAGTATACTAAGTAAATTAGTAAAGTATATAATTATTACACATAAACAAACAAACAAAAACAACAACAGAGTATCTCTATCCTATCATTATCGGTACATTACTTTGAATCATACACCTTATCAGTCTTCTATATTGAAACTTAATTATTAAGAATCAAATTCTTTTTAAACAAAAGTAATTATATAGTGTGAATTGATTCAAATACTACATCTGCCAGTGAGTCCTGTCAAAGTCAGTCCAGCTGTTTCAGAGATTAGTCTGAACAAATAGACCGATAGACATGTGAATTTGATTTATTTATATAGTTTATTATATTATAGTTATTTATTTAATTCGATTTATTTATGTAGATTATTTGATAATGCATATTGATAACAAAGTAAAAACTTACTGAACAATACAGTGTATTTAAGCATTCCACTGGTGGTTGCACTCAGAGTTTGGGCAGCTACACTAACTTTCATCTTCTTCATTTTTGCTGCATAAACATGGTGCTCTGTTAACTTTTTATGTATTCTAGTATGACCTAGCTGGCAATCAGAGTCAAATACAGTTTCTATATCCTTCCATGTGGCAACTTTGCCTTTGAAAACCATGTCTTTTGTAAGAAGGTTGTTTCTAAGCCCTTTAAGTAAGTGTGGCGGATCATATACCACACTTAACTGTTGTCCTGATATCTCAATAGTTCCATCTGCAAACAAACAAATATTATGTTCAACAAGTTAATTTCATGCATTACACAGCCAATCTTACTAATTTGTAAATGTCAAAGTTTAGATGTTTGTTATGCAATTATAGTTTAACAGCTGAACACATTTAGATGAAATTTGGCACACAGATAGACCACAACCTTGACTGACATACAGATGGATATATTGATATTATAACGATGATGGATACTTTTAATTCCAGATCATTTCCAATGGCTATGCAGACAATGTACATGTTAAGGCTATTTATGTTTTTATTTGTAAAGTGTGGTTATCAACTCACCGTTATATTCCTCATTTAAAATCCTTTTACGCTGAGTCTCCATTTTTATTATATTTATGGCTGTTCTAAATGTCGAGCCTTGGTCACACACAATAGCTTAAGGTATGGAATCTGATGCTGACACTTTAGTGACCACTTCCTTTAAAATCCTTACTACTGTAGCAGCTGCAGTTGTTCCCTCACAAAAAAAGTAGAACAGTGGCTGTCTCCAGTTTGAGTACACTCCTTTTAGCATGAATACTAAGGCGTGATCGCAAAACCTCAATTCTTTTCCATACCCAAATTCTTTAAAACCTCTTATCTCATCTTGGGACTCAACATAAGTGAGATGAGGTGTAAGACTAACTTCATCAAACAAAATAGAGCACATTTCCTTTTTTGTGTCCCAATTTTTTGTTTTGTGCTTTAGTACTCTAAAAATATTATCATTTAGCCCTACATTGAATATTATATTTTCAGCAAGACAGTTTAGTGTTCTTTTATTGGGCAAATTAAATATTTTTTGTAACAACCTATAACCTTTTGGGCTTTCCTTCATTAGAGTCAATGCCAAATGCTTTTCGTTGGTAGTGTATCTCATTGCCTTTTTCTTTCTGTTTGCCATTTTTAATTGCATGAGTAGAAAATCTTGGGCTTGTGACATTTTATTAAAATTTTTATTAAACAATTGGCTGCAGCTCAGAGTCTTAGCAGCATCCAATCTTTGCAAAAATGATTTCTGTGACTTGTTTTCCTTAATGGCCATTTTTCTCATTTTTTTATAAAGCATCTACAGTTTGTGGTCAATTTATTAGCTGTAAAAGAATAATTACATTATTTAGTTCATAAACTGTTATAATATGCATTGACACAGTACTTTTTTAGATTCTATCCACGAAGCAAAACAAGTGTAAAGAATTTTATCATATGTATGCCGTAATTTCTACACAATAACATGATAAATTTCTTTTCTGAAAGAGTTTTGAGTACTTTATGTTTCTGCAACTAATATAGCTATAACTGTGAGATTTGTAAAAAGCTCTTTAAAGTTTTTGTTAAAAACTGTTAGTTTAAAAAAAAATTTACCTCCTCCCCCAATAACAATTTTTATTGGTGTTTTATTTTGCTTCACAGTGCGAATCAAATCTGTAAATAGAAGAAACATGCAATTATAAGTAAGGGCGATTCAAGAATATAAGGCACCTATTTAGGAACCTCAGCAATGTTATAATGTTTGCCATCAGACTATTTCTTACTACAATATTTTTTTCAATATTGCTTATTAAATTTCATTTTTGACATCTCTAAAATAAAATCAATCATAATAGACATCATAATCATAGTGAGATATTGGGTGCGTTTGGCAGAAAAAAGCGCTAGCAAGCGCTTACAAGCGCTGAAATAGTTTTCGGCCAGGACACGATTACTACTTCAGTAGCGCTGACACAATCCGCCATTTTGCTTATTTAATTTGTTTGTTTTGAAGTAGAGTTTTTAAGTTGTTTTGTGCAATATTAGTTTTAAGTAATATAATAACGTGAATAAACATATACATGTTATTAAAAATTCATGAGTGTTAAGTTTTTAATATGAATACTTTACAAACATATATTTAAATTAGGTTAGATTCCTCGGTTAAAACTAACATCGTGTCCTGGAGGAAAATAGCTATTTACGATTTGACAGCGCTTAGGACACGATGTTAGTTTTAACCGAGGAATCTAACCTAATTTAAATATATGTTTGTAAAGTATTCATATTAAAAAATTACCAATCATGAGTTTTTAATAGCATGTATATGTTTATTCATGTCATATATTACTTAAAACTAATATTGCACAAAACAACTTATAAACTCTACTTCAAAACAATCAAATTAAATAAGCAAAATGGCGGATTGTGGCAGCGCTACTGAAGTAGCAATCGTGTCCTGGCCGAAAACTATTTTAGCGCTTATAAGCGCTTGCTAGCGCTTTTTTCTGCCAAACGCACCCAATGGGTATGTTCCGAAATACAACGCAGTCGAAAAGTACTGTCCAATGCAAATGACGTATCATTTGACACTTTATTGTACTAGCGTGCCGCCGCCATATTGTGTCGGATATCCGGCCATAATAAAACAATTTTTAATTGTGTGTTTGCCGAATGAAGCATGCCAGAACTTGTTTCTATTTATTCAAATACAAAAAATTATAGAATAATTGATGGTATATCCATTAGTATGATATAATGATTTTTGGAGCACAAAATGACAAAATAATCGCCAACACTTTTCCAAATGGCGCAAAAGTATGACGTCATATACTGTCCAATGTTTTAGAACAAATCACCAGTATAGCGTCGATTCATGACGTCATTTGCATTGGACAGTACACTGCGTTGTATTTCGGAACACGCATACCCAAAAATAAACTGCTTTAAGAGTTTGTGGTAGGCGTGAGCAGCAGATGAAGTTGTATTGTAAATTGATTTTATGTATAATTTTAAAATGTATTGTCCAAGATTTTACTAACAAAAAAGAAATATAAATACCTGTTGATTCTGCTTCCAATATTGATATGGAGGGATCTTGGTCAATTTCCATGCCTTCTGTCATTTGTGAGCCAGATAAACTAGGACATGTGTGTCCTAAAACACAGAATTACTTTTTCACAATCACAATCAACACATCAAAACAAATCAAAATCAGTAACAAAAATTAGGTAAACTATTACCTTTTTACTATTAACTTATCACCTTATTACTACCAACTTATCACCTGCTACTGGTAACAAAATGGTGCGAAACTGACGCGGGACACGTGCGCTCGCTCTCGGAGCGGGAACAAGCAACACGCCCTGCGTCACATAAAGCGGGCTACATACGAGACGATATCGGTGGCGATCTAGGGTGGAAATAAATCGGGGCTTTTATCGGGGCAGACCCTACACACGGGCCTGCCTAGCAGTACGCGTTCGGACTTGGAGTGGAACGCATATGCGGTAAACTTTGATTATATACATGTCTAGATAGAGTATTTCGCTACAATCGTAACAAAAACAACGGGTCCGATTTCGAGAGCTTGTGTGCTTATTACACACACAAGTATGCGTAACTAAAAGCGCGCTGCGTCCCTCGGGGGTAGCTGAGTGATACCAGCTCTTGAATATTTCCCATTATATTAAGCACTCATTTGTCATTTTAATTTTTTTATATATATACTTATTTTGATTTGCCTAGTTACAAAATAATAAAGATTCACATGACAATTGTACTGTTAATTAATTTTATTTAATTTGATATAAATTATTTATATACTGACTTGCTTACTTATAATGATTTGATATATTATGTTAATTTCACATGTCAGATATGGTAAACATGTGGACTATGTACAACTTTTTGTCATCTTTAATGTACCATGTTTATTGGTGTTTATATAGTTAGTTTTGGTATTTATGTATTTTTAGTCATGTGTATGTGTAGTTTTAGTCATAGTTTTATAAATATATAAATGAAAATGATGAATATACATACATATCGATAAAATAAAATACATGAATAAAATACATTAATAAATAAAATCCAACCAGATGACTTCGCCAGGGGGAGAACAAAGGGCGGAGGCTTTGATTATATACTCCTTTTTATCAGATGAAAGTTAAACAAAATTGGTTTAAAAAAATTATTATGTAAATTTGTTTTATTTATTTTATTTAAATATATAATAATAATTGAAAGAACTAACAAAAATACTATTTAGTGCATGAATCATGGGTTTCATTTATTTTGTGTAGGACCTAACATTTACTGATAAAATAACTAAAGTAATATTTAAAATAATAATGTTCTCCTGATCGAAAGGTGATGTAATAATATTTGTATTTTGTCTCCCATAGTTTCGTCAAAACTCCCTAGTAGTAAACTGACAACACCGGCTGGTCAGACTAACCTACAAAGTAACGAATTAAAACATCGTGTTTTCATACAACAATAGTGGTTAAATAACAAAACTTATTGATGAAAAGTGCTATTGGTGTAATTATACGGTTTTCTCACATAATTGCGACACAATTTAACAGCACATACCGGCATAATTAATTATTTTCCGTGAGCACGTTATCCCTTAGTGATTCAAATGACACTGACGTAGGTGAGAAGCGACTCTACCAATTTTAGTAGACTTTATTTGGGCCGTTCTGTCCGGACAATGTGGCATCTAGACATGTATATAATCAAAGGCGGTAAAGTTCTTCAAAATGCCTCCGACTCTCTTAAAACATCAACGTGTTGGATTGGCATTAGCCATCTCGGTTAATTTATTCGAAAATAGAAAAAGATGAGTTGCTGGGTGAAAAAATGGCTCCAAAAGAGACAAAAATTAAGCCACATAAACGTACTAAATGGTCTGTAATCCAAAGACATGATTAATTTTCTCCGGATAGATGAAGACAGTTTTTACAACCTTCTAGAATTTTTCTATATTTATGATTTCGCAACTTATATAAAAACATCAATTTCTCCTACCTATGCTATTTAGTTATTTCTTCTCTTTGTTCATTTCTGCTTTGGTCAAAATCTGGTTATTTACTACACACAACAAACAAAGAAATAAAATACTTTTGTATAATAATATGTATACTTTTTTAATGTAATCTTTATTTATGGATTAAAACTATCAAAAAATGAAATAGCTTATATCTTTTTTTAAACATAAAGACACCTTTAATTTCGGACATAGGTACTCCCTTCTATATAGCTTGTTTGTTGATATGGAGATGGTGAAGGAGTAGGAGTTAGTTGTTGATGAGAGGATGAAGGCACGTAAGAGATATGAGTGCAGTCTGCGTGATGATAGCGTTGGAATGTGAGTTAGTTGTTGAGGAGAGACTTTATCCTCTCCTTACTTACTTCATACACCCTACTTTATGAACGGCAATAACACAATTAGTTTAGTAGGCATTCTTGACTTCGCAAGGTCACAGGCTAGGGTGTGGATATGATTTGAATTTCGATAAATTTTAATTAATTTATTTATTCAAATTATTTTTTGTTTTTGTAAAATATCAGTGCCATAGGCTTCTACTCCGTTCACATGTTTAAAATGTAAAAATTTTGTTATGTAAAAAAAGGTCATTCAGTATCATTGTTCCGTTAACGTCCTTCCGCGGGGCTGCCGACAGCGACTGCCAAATGTAGCCCGCTTAAAGGGTATGTTCCGAAATACAACGCAGTGTACTGTCCATAGATAAATAAATAGTAGAGGTAATGTCCAATGCAAATGACGTATCATTTGACACTTTATTGTACTAGCGTGACTCCGCCATATTGTGTCGGATATCCGGCCAAAATAAAATAATTTTTAATTGTGTGTTTGCCGAATGAAGCATGCCAGAATTTGTTTCTATTTATTCAAATACAAAAAATTATAGAATAATTGATGGTATATCCATTAGGAGGATATAATGATTTTTGGAGCACAAAATGACAAAATAATCGCCAACACTTTTCCAAATGGCGCAAAAGTATGACGTCACATACTGTCCAATGTTTTGAAACGAATCACCAGTATAGCGTCGATTCATGACGTCATTTGCATTGGACAGTACATTGCGTTGTATTTCGGAACATACCCAAAATGTTGCGGGCTATGTTGTGGAAAATATGGACAAAATAAGGGAGGCGCTGCCATCGCAAAGTTGTCTCAATAAAAGTCATTTTCAGTCTATTTTTCCGATCAGATGCTAAACCACTTGCACATTCTATTTCACCATTTTTAATGTTTCTTTTTGTCAAAAATTAAAAAATTACGGAGCACGATTATTTTCTCACCAAAGCCGAGAAGAAAATTTGTACGTTATTCAACTAACTTCATCTACTCGTACTCATAAACAGCTAACTTAGCAGATACGACTAACCGACGACAGTTCAAGGACAGACGTGCTATGCTTTAGGACGTAGCGATCGTTCTCCTTCTCTCTAACCTCCATGATTTGTACAAATTACCAAAGATAAATTGTATTTTTCATGGATGTTAGAAAAAAGGAGAACGATCGCTGTAGAAAATAGTGTCCCAGAAATATGGACAAAATAAGTGAGGCACTGCGATCGCTAAGCTCTCCGAATAAAAGCGGGCTGTTGCGCGCTAGTTTGAAATTATAATAATATCATTCAAAGAAAAGTAAAAAAATAACGAAGTTATTATTATTTATTAATAAATAAATTATAAATATGTTTTTTATAATTTTAATTATTACAAATATCATAAATTATTTGTTATGTATCAATATCCGGAACCATCTTGACTCAAGCACTTGTCTTTCCGCCTAAAGTCAACACTTCCGGCTACCTTACCTGCATGGAGGGGGCACCTCACCACTGTTTTTGCTTTGTTATTTAAGTAGTGATGAGTTAAGTAGTGATGAGTACCAGGTCTCGTCGATGCGCCCTCCTTTCTGCCAAGGAGGGTCGCGTTCGTATACGGCTTAGAGATGTCTAGTCAGATCGTTAAGCATCAGTACAATTCCTAAAAGGTTGGGTTTAGTGGGTAAAAGTCACCACATTACCACGCAGCCGGCTGCGTGGTATGCTATGAGCATTCCCAACCTCCCTCCCCCGCTTTCCGGAGGGTTGCCCATATTTGCTTCGGGCGCAAAAAAAAAACAGGTCTCGTCATTATAGCGTTGTTTTTCGCGCCTTTCGCAAGTCAGCCTTTGTATGCACGAAAAAGTTTCAATTTTACTAAAACTAAGTGATAAATGACTACCCTACTGATAAAATATGGAGGAACAGTGTCGACGAAGCTACATTATTAAATTCTCAAAAACGTGTGCGTACTTCATCATCGAGTTCGGATAGCAGTGATTCGTCAGAATACAGTGTTTGCAGTCAAACAAGAAAAGAAAAATGGATCAAACCGTGAGTAATGAACATTTTGAATTTTTATACCAGCAAGTCGCCTTTTTAACTAATATTATTACAAAATCTAGTGAAGTTACATGCCAAAATCAAAAAATAGTCCCTTCACTTAATCTTAACTTGCACCGACCTACAACAGAAGGCGGTGACAAAATAAACCAGCTCAAGCTATCAGATTTGAGAACCACGGTAAAAGATCCTATTTATCGACGTGCAAATGTAATAATACATTTAAAGAAATTAGTAGAATTACAGCGTTTTAATTGTGATGATTGGTGTGCTGTACGGTTTGTCGATGCCCAGAAGAAATATTTATCTACCCGCGGTTTCATCGAGCTTGCTGTAAATGATTCGCTAAAACGATTTGAATTTGCAATGTTGCGTGATGATCCTCTTTCTTATTTGCTAGAACGCTCCTTCGCCGGATTACTCCTTACTTTGCCAAAAAGAGGTATAACAAAGAGCATTACAAGCACTAGTAGATTGGGCCAGTGATTCTCAACAAACATAGACTCCAAATACATTATTTGATACAATGGAGACGTTATTTTCTAAGGAGTCACCATATAGCAAAGTAACTGAAGATTTCTTTCAAATAGTTTGTGGTAGATGAGCGGATCTTGTTAGCTTACGCACGGGTTCATTACTGCGACAGATTCCTTAAGAATATCATCGCGAGGTTTTGCAAAAAATCCATCCTAACGTAGAAACTCTATTCAACGACGATTCCATTCAGACCTACCTTTAGAAAATTGGAGGGGCAGATAAATTGATCACTTCATCCCGATCAATGCCTCGTACTCAAAAAGAAATTTTTTATGTAAATCAAAAGCCATCGACGAGTAAACAAGCTGACGATATATTTTTTCATTAAAGCAATCTCTCGAAAAGAGGAAAACGTGCACCACGCCCATCCAACCAAACGAATCAAGATAAATCTGGCAAAAATAAACAAAGAGGAAAGAAATCGCAGCTGCATTCTTCCTTTAAAGATGATCGTCCTAAATGACTCAATTTCATGGTGGCTGTATGAAACAATTTCAAAGTGTTTGGAACAATTTAGTCGCGCCGGAACAAATATGCAGACTATTAGCGGCTCGTACATCCCATTCATACTCAAGCCGCCTCTAATACTTCCAAATCAAATTGTGCTACAGAACCAAAACTTCCTTAAATATGACTCGCCAAATTCAAAGTATGTTAAAGTCCGGAGCGAACAGGCGGAGTAGAATGCCAGTTTCCTTTCTACATTCTTTTTGGTGCCAAAACTAGACTCCAGCTACCGTCCAATATTCAATTTGAAACAACTGAACAGGTTCGTCAAAACGAAACCCTTCAGACTGTTCAGCCACTTTCGAGTACCCACATTCCTGCAGCATCAGGATTGGATGGCAAAATTAGATTTAAGCCAAGCCTACTTTCACGTTCCGATTGCTCGGCGTCATCGAATATACTCGAGACTAAATTATCACATCAATTCAAACCAGCAACCAACTGCTCCAGATGACCTGCTTACCGTTTGGCCTTTCCTCTGTACCGATTGACTCAATAACAAACTGGGTAGCAGAGTTTTTCAGGAATCGGGGCATCAGATGTGTAGTTTATTTGGATGATTTTCTGTTGGCAAGCCAGTCGATGCAACAACTACAAGAATATAAATTATATCATTAACGATAAAGATCATGCAGTTACTAGGTTGGACAAGAAATTTCGAAAAGTCTGTGCTGATTCTGACACAGTGCCTCGAGTCTCTCGGCATAACATAGGACACAAAACTCAATGCAAAGTCCTTATCGGAGAAAAAGTGCTTAACGCTACGCAACGCACTTCAGCAATAGCTCTTAAAAGGCAAGTGGTCCCTCTAACAGTATCAGATCTTAAATAGGAGACTCAATTTTGCCACTCCCGGAGAGGTCGGCTTCACTGTCGAACACTACAATACTTCAGTCGACAGTTGTCAAAGGAACACGCTTATCGCCAAGTGAGTATTCCACTACCACTTCAATCCGAGATGGAGTGGTGGCTACAAGCTGTAGGTCAATCTGTACCGATACACATGAATGCAGTAGTAACTCACCTTCTAACAACCGATTCTTCAGATATTGGCTGGGGCGCTCAATTTGGTGATTTTAATTACCAGGGGGCCCTGGATAAACCGGCAACTAACCTGGCACGCAAACAGAAAACAAATGTTTGCATTTCATGAAGCGATATCACACGAACAAAATCTGCTACAGAACTCGCAAGTGCTTCAGACAGACAATCGAACAGTGGCGTCTTATATAAACAACGAAGGCGGAACCAAGTCCAAAAAGCTTCTCGAGCAAACTCGACAACTCCTTGCACTTCTAGACAAATTGAATATACACCTTCAGGCCCAGTACTTTCCAGGCATATTCAATGTCAAAGTGGACTCTTTATCACGCCAAAAGGCTTGCCCCGACTGGCACCTCACAAAGCGGCGACATCCAAAATATTTCGAATGTGGGGCACACCGGAGATAGACCTATTTGCGTCAAGTACTGCTCACGTGACCCCGTAGTATGTTTCAGTGAAGTGGCACTACAAACTAGCGTGGTTATTCCCACCACCCAATCTTATTCCCAGAGTCCTAAACCATTTAAAACAAACCAGCGGATATTGCCGAAATGGAACAAGGTGTTATGGCAGGCAGATGTTCTACGCCGAGCTCTACACCCCCTTATCGAAATCCAGACCTAGTACACACTCTAGTAGACACGAGAACAGGCATACACCCACCATAGATTCAAGACTATCTCTTGGAAGCATGGCTGATTTTGGGTGGCAAGATATGCTAACGAAATGGACGGATAAAGAACAGAGCTTGTTAATATCCAGTTGGTGAGGCGCTACGAGCAACACAAGCCAGCGTGGATTAGATGGAAAAAATAGTGCGAGTCTAAATCGGTTAATCATAAATATCCTAACCCAGAACAAGTATCACGTTATCTAGCACAATTTACATTGTGATATACATAGGTCTTGCTTACAGAACAATTTTAGTACATAAATCTGTGATTTCAACATTCACTCACTTAACTCCAGAAATAGATTTATCTTCAAATTTATTTATAAAACATATGTTAGAAGCAATATCTATGGCCCGTATCAAACCAGCAAATCCACCAATTTGGAATCCTAAGTTTCTTATGCAGTATATAAGTAAATATAATTTAAATGAAAACAATCTGTATGAAGTATCTAGGCATACAGCTACATTATTACTTTTGGCTTCTAGTCGGAGAGCTCATGACCGCACTTTGTTGCATATTGACAATAACAGTTTAATAGACTAACAAAGTAGCATAATCTTATGGCCAGCTTTTGGTTCCAAAACGGACATCATTAATCAAAGACAGTCTGGTTGGATGCTTAAAGAACATACTGATAAAAAATTTAATATTATTTTCTGGATAAGACAATTATTAAAGATATCTAAAAATCGCAGAAAGGCATTATATATACATAAATCATTTATTTATTACAGCTAGAGGTGACGCTAAACCAGCATCCCGTACTGTAATTCCTGGGTGGGTAAAATCGCTTTTGAGAGAGGCGGGTGTTGAAGCTACTCCTGGTTCAGTAAGATCAGCAGTATCTTCGTTAGAAAACTTTTCCCTAGATAAAATCCTTGCGACGGGTAATTGGAAAACCGTGCACACATTTCAAAATTACTATAAAAAATAACTAAAGGAAATTGCGGCAAATAATTCTGTATCTTTATCAAATTATTTTGATGCCATTAATTGATTGATAGAACAAATATTATATTAGTTTGATTTATTATTGTAATTAACAAAACCAAAACTTATTGTCATGGTCGCCAGTTATAATCAAATAATGTAATTATGGTGTAATATATAATGTTTTTTGCTGTGTATCTCTTGCAATAATTATTTTATTGTTTACCTTACACGTTATAGCGTTAATAACTATCACAAGTTATTAGAACCAGGTGATAACAAATACATCACTCAAGTTGGATTCCGGATATTGATATATAACAAATAATAGTTTTACCATAAAATAAAACTTACCTATTATTTTTTTATCAATATCCGGAATCCAGGTAAGGGCTACCTAGTGCATCCTGAGTGCCATAATGACGAGACCTGGTGCTCATCACTACTTAAATAACAAAGCAAAAACAGTGGTGAGGTACCCCCTCCATGCAGGTAAGGTAGCCGTAAGTGCTGACTTTATGCGGAAAGACAAGTGCTTGACTCGAGATGGATTCCGGATATTGATTAAAAATAATAGGGAAGTTTTATTTTATGGTAAAACTCTCTATTATTACAAATATAAATTATTGATTTATTATTATTTTTTTTTTTTTCTTTTTTCTCATCTGGTTGGGTGCTATAAATATATAATTATAAATGAAAATGAAAAGACAAATATACATAAATATCAATAACATAAAATAAATATAAAAGTACATAAATAAATAAAAGCCCAACCAGATGGAGGCCCTCGGCAGGGGAGACCAAACGGCCGAGGGTTAGGGGGGAAAGGGAAAGAAACCGGCGGACGATGCGGGCGGTATCGAGGAGCACCGCCTTCTGCATTTGAACCTGGAGCGGTCCGCCACGTAGTCCCAGCCGCCTCAGATGACCCGAGAGGCTGACTGGGATTAGCCCGTTTGCAGAGACGACTACAGGAATAATTTCGGTCGGCAGACCACCCCACATGTCGGTCACCTCGTGAGCCAGGTCCAGATATTTTGTTTGCTTGTCTGTTTCGGCTTTCACGAGGTTCTCGTCATACGGAATGGTAATGTCGACCAAAAATATCCTTGACTGTGCCCGGTCCATCAGCACAATATCAGGCTTATTCGCAAGAATAGTCCTGTCTGTGATGATGGCCCGGTCCCAATAGAGCCTGGCGCGATCATTTTCGAGCACGGCTTCCGGCAAGTACTTGTAATACGGCAATTTCCGATCCACGAGACCGTATTTCAGAGCGAGCTCCTGGTGTAGAATTCTGGCTACTAGGTTGTGCCTGTGCAAGTACTCAGAGTTAGAAAGCGCCGAACAACCGGAGATAACATGCCTAAGTGACTCACCGGGATGGCGACAAGCTCGACAGATGTCGACGGTGCCATCCTTTAGGATGTATCTCCGATAGTTGTTGGTCTTAATAACCTGATCCTGTATTGCACAGACAAAACCCTCGGTTTCCCCGAAGAGATCACCAAAGCGTAGCCAGTGGAGGGAGGCTACTGTGTCTACGAAAGGCTCATGTAGAGCCTTGTAGAACCTCCCGTGGAGCTCCTTCTCCTTCCATACGGTCTCCCGGTTGGAAATGCTCTGCACTGCCGGGTCTTGCCATTGCTCGTTGGCTAAGGATAGAGGGGTAAGTCCTTTATCACAAGAAATGACGTCCTTATAGAATGGATCATCCGATCTCGCCAGGAAGTAATCACGGAGACTGCACACTTCGCGATTATGCATGGTGAGCGCGCTCAAGAAGCCACGACCACCATGCTTCCGCGGCAAGTACAGCCTCATTACCGACGATCTCGGATGATGCATCCTATGGGACGTCATTGTAGTGCGGACTTTTCTATCCAGGGCGTTAAGTTCAGTCTGAGTCCACCTAAGTATGCCAAAGGTATACATGAGGACAGGCATGACCCAGCCGTTATATGCGTGTGCCTTATTCACACCGGACAAAAGGCTGTTAAGCACTTTGGTCAAGCGTGCATAAAACACGTCGCAAACTGACTGTTTCATACCAGTCTCATCGATACCGATGTTTTGTGACATACCCAGGTATCGGTATGTTTCAGCCTCGGAAAGGGTCCTTAAGTTGACGGGCATAGATAAGTCTACGCCCTCAGAGTTAGCAACCCTTCCCCTTTCAACATGGAGGACCGCACACTTATCCGTCCCCAGCTCCATTCCAATGGAATTGCTAAATTCACAAGTGATGTTTAGCAATTCCATAAGATGGGAGCGACTGGAGGCGAATAACTTGAGGTCATCCATATAGAAAAGGTGGGTCACTTTTGTCCCTCCTTTCCGTAGCTGAAATCCCCTCCCGGAGCCCTCCAGTAAGGTACTGAGAGGGTTCAGAGAGAGGCAGAACCAGATTGGACTCAGACAATCGCCCTGGAAGATACCCCTTCTTATCCTTATGTGGTTCTCCGCAGCCATCATCCGCTCGCCTAGATGACAAAGGATCGTACTCCACTGCCCCATACACTGCTCGAGGAAGTCTCTAACTGTACAGTCTATCTTGTACAGCTCGAGGACTCTCTTTAGCCATGTATGGGGCACCGAGTCGAATGCCTTTCTGTAGTCTATCCAGGCGGCGGAGAAGGTCCGACGGTTGCGTTTCACCACTTTGCCAATGACCGCGTCAATGAGGAGTGGTTCCTTGGTTCCACGACCACCGCCCCGACATCCATTTTGAGCGCGCGACATCACCTGATTTGAGTCCAGGTGACAAGTGATTCTCGCGCTCAAAATGGATGTTAGTGTCTTGTATATGGTCGGTAGACACGTGATGGGGCGGTATTTGCTCGGGTCTGTGGTACCCTGGTCTTTAGGAACCAAATGAGTGATCCCAGTAGTGAAGAGGCTTGGGAGCGACTTCTGGTTGAGAGCCTCTTGAAACTGTCGGGCAAGCACAGAGTGACACACCATGAACCCCTTCAGCCAGTAGTGATGCAGCCCGTCAAGCCCCGGACTTTTCCAGTTCGGGGCCCTACGGACCGCCTCAGCTACGTCATCCGGCGTTATGATGACGGGGTCCATGGGCGTAATACCCGCACACTGACTCGCCACAACTTCCGTCCAAGGGCCCTCGCTGTGGTTTACGGGCTCTGACCACAGGCCGCGCCAGAATGCTACAGTGTCGGCCTGATTCGGTGCTGGACCCGTTTCACTTACCATTGGTCGCTCCAATGATTCATAGAGCCTCTTCTGATCACTCTGGAAGAGACGATTCTGGTTGAACCGTGTCGACCTCTCGGTATATCGCCGAATCCGTTTTCCCCAAGCAGCGATTCTCTGCTTCAGATCATCTATGCGCTCCGTCAGTTTTTGCGTTATATCCGGCTGGGACAAACTGACATTTGTCCCAGCAAACGCCATCCTGACGGTGCGCACAATTCTTGGCCTGTTGTTGCCTGATCTGAAGCATATCAGTCTGCCGATGAGAGCTCTAGCCCTTGCGATACGTTCCTCAATTCTTCTTCTCCATGCTGGGATAGCGCTACTATGGCCAGTAGCGCGTCCAGCCGTGGAAACCTTGGCGCCTATGATACGGCAGACTGCCAGCGCGGCGCCAAAAAGAATTGAGTCCGTCTCGCAAAGGTCCCGGCTGGCTTCCAAATAGGTAACCAGCATTGGGTTCAGAGCCCTCACGACAGCCCGATTCCGCTTGCTTAGGGCTATGCGGGGAAGTCGCGGTCGATTTTCGAGAGGCGTACTGCGCGTTTCCACAATCGCCTCTTCCAATATACTCCTCATATGCTCTAATTCCAGTTCCTGGGCGACTGTTCCATCATCGTTTGAATCAACCACAACTGGGGTATTCACGGCGGCATCCACGTTTGCGGGTTCCTCTACCATTTGTGGCGCCGCATCCTCAGCCGTAGCATTCTCATCCGACGAGGGAACAGCCTCACGTCGTAGCCGTTCGAGTTCGGCGACATCAAATATATTTGAGCGCAAGATATACCGAACTCGGTCTGCCAGGTTTTGCTCTGTGACGATTAAAGATGGCTCCAGCTCAGCAAAAAGACGATGCATCCTAGCCCGATACGCCAAACATCCAGTTTCTTCCCCTTTTGCCCTAAAGTACGCCCGCAGTGCGTTTGCATTCATTTCTTGTGACCAACGCATGCGACGTGCTCCACCAGCGGCGGGTGCCGCTTGCTGAGTCCGAGAAGACCCAGCCGACACCAAGCCTTCTGGTGGGGATGATGGATGCGGAGGGCTGGTAGATGACCGTGCAGCTCCTCGCGCTCGGCTGGCGGCCCGCATGCTGCCGCGTCCAGCGCCAGCTCCAGACGCGCCCCGGCGACCCCCCAGGCAGCGGCCCTTTGCGCACTATCTTTTTATCCATCATCCATTATTTGGGCGTCCATTAACGGGAGACGCCCAGGCCCGGCACCGTTTCGTGTGTAGCCATAAGCACAAACGGGCCTCTGCACCCTAAATTCTGCCGCGGCACGGCGCTCACACCTCTCGCAAGGCGCTGACTGACTGCGTTGACGTAGCAGTTTTGTCACTTAACTGTTACGTCAGTTACGTTATTATTATTATTATTAGTCTTATTATTTCCCCATTTTTTTTAATGTTTCTTTTTATCAATAATTATAAAATTACTTCGTAGATACTACTTACCGACGAGAGCGCGGCTATAAATTCTACAAATTTTCAGGGACAGGCGAGCTATGCTTTATTACGTAGCATCGTTCTCCTGTTTTCTAACCTTCATGTTATGGAGTGTAGAGGTAAGGAGTACAGACTCTGTATAAAAAAGTGTCCGTAGGGAAGCGCCATTGAGTATTCAACCAACTGGAGAGGCCATGCGCGTTAATTACTAAACAAAAATTCTGTCAACATCGACTACACAGCTGTCAAGTTCACTTCCGTTTCCTACTTATCTTGGCATGGCGTCTCAGCTAATGGATGTTAATATAGCGCATAGCGCCATATTATAGCGCGCTATCTCTTCATAACGCATAGCGCGTGTTATGTAAGTAGTCGCCATGACGCTATGACTCTTTGGTGCTATTCATATGAAGCGGCAATTAGTTTTAGCAGCAGCGCTGTTGGAAGTAGAGACGTGTGACGCAAATTTAATCTAGCAGCACGCTATTCATCGCGCGCAAACTAATTTAGTGTTAAACGTTATTTAGTTAGTTGTCTGCCACAAAAGAAGCCTAACTAATGTTTTTAAATGTAAATAAAATATAGATACAAAAGTGTATATAATAGTGTTTATAAATAGTTGATTTTTGTATATACAATCAATAACTTTTAAATACACCTTTAATTGATTTATAATTTATATTAAGGTTAAAATAACGTTTACATCAATTATAATAAAAAAATGATTAATTTTATTTTGTTTTAAAAAGTACACGCCTCAAAAATATTTTTAGGGTTATAGAAAGTCGTAAGCCTGAAAAGTATGAAAGAGCGTTCATTGATTTTTTTACCACTTAATTTTATCTTAATCTAAAATGCGACTTATTACGAAATTATATTCTTATAAAGCACGCGGTCTATCCAATGAACAACATCTAAGAGATATAGCGTGCTGCTAAACTTAACGCGCTTGCCGGCCTCCTACACACTTTTTTATAAATAGCGCGCTATAATATAGCGTATTTAATAGCACGCTAGAAATTTCTAGTTTATAGTCTGTAGCTTGCTATTGATTTATAGTCGTTTTGAACAACTTTAGTCTTAGCAGTATAGAGAGCGCAGTGCCGTCTATTAAGAATTATGTGATTATTATTATATTATATAGATATTATTACGAATTTTGTTTCAGAAGTTTTGAATAATTTAATTTAATTATTAAATCAATTAATTGAAATATGGATTAACGAACATTCACTAAAAAATTCAGTTTACACCTATGTCGCTTATAGTATAAGTCTGTAAAACATTCACGGTAACATGCATAATATTTACTTGTACCAATAATATAGTTTAACTAGTACAGCACTAGCTACAAGTACCGGTAATTAAAGAAAAGTATAGCAACAATGAACTGCATTGAAAAGAAAGGGATGCATAGTCCGAAAATATCCGAAGATGTCCGAATAAATCAACGCGAGTCTGATTTAATTTTAATTGATGAATTTTGAAATTAAAATTCACTTATCTATGAAAAGTGAGCCCTTTTTTTTGAAATTACACGTTTGGCTACTATTTCTGCACCATTTTATTGTAAGGAACATCCAGCAACAAAACACAAAACCATCCGTCTGTCCACAGGGGGGCGCAAGAAAAACACACAAATGTATACTTAACTACAAATGCAAAATTAAATCGCGTCAATATAAACGCACACTACAGAATTTGTGTTTGTGTTCATTGCGTTTACCCATACCATCAAATTTTACACGTGTCGATACACTGATGGCGATATCTATAGTTCATAAGATAGCTTGATCTCTGCGACAGCTGTCGGTAAAAATCACGCCTATGAAGTCCTGAATTTCTTAGTAGTACAGACAGTACCTGTTAATGTCATACTTTATGGGCATGCACTAATTAGGTCGGCATACCCATAAAGTATGATATTGACAGGTACTGTTTATTTCAAAAACTCAAATCAAGAAGAAGAGTAGGTATAAAAAATATACCTTCGTTAAAAATAGTGCCATATATTTTAGACAGATTTAATTAAAGACTGGGAGTATAGGAACTTACATCTATTTAATAAAATAAAAGAATTTGTTAAGCATATATTTATTTATTTTCCTACCTGTGGCCACCAGATTCTGACAACCCTAACACCTACAAATTGCTTGTAATATGAAAACAAATGGATATAGAGGGCTAAAATTGCCCAAATATTTTATAGTGAATCTATTGTGCAAAAGCGTTTGGTACTGTGATAGAACGTCCACTTTGCCTTTAAAGTTATATTAGTTTTTGACAAGAATGCCATAGGAGCTACAGTTCCGCAAATAATGGATGCGGGCAAACATGGACAAAAATAAAGATAAATTTTCCAGTTATCAAAATTTCAAATTACTTGAAATTTTATGTTAATAAGACTGAATTTACAATCTTAACACAATTCCATAATCCGCTAGGTCATCCTTACAAAATGAGAAGTATAACATACATTTTTTTAAGAAAATCATTATTGTAAAAAAGCGGGCAAAATTGGACGGTTTGCCGGTACTTTTTTACAATGGTAGATCCACGCGTCAGCTTTGCTGTTGCACGTATGGGCCGACTCAAACTGAGGGGGTACCACGACCTCACAGAATACCGGCGTGAAGTGGAAGCTCTGCTTCCGCGTTTCGTCTGGTGAGTGTAGGTCTGTAGGCCCAACTCCCCCCCACCCCCATAACATGATAGCGGAATTAAGTGAATATCTACCCGAGGAGGGTACCAGCACCCCTGGAGAATCCCTCGCCGAACATCCAGGACCAATTTATTCGGCTCAGCTCTTTCTGACCGAGATGCTGGTGTCCCTCCGGCTGATGCTTCGTATCTCTCCTATCCGGGGTATAAACTGGAACACTCTTTTGTGCCTCGGGCTGGAGTTTGCCTATACGTCAGAGAGGACAGTTGTTCTCGATGTCGCGGCAGTCTTAAAGGTTCGGACCTGTCCATCCTTTGGCTACGCGTAGATAGCGACAACTATCCGCACGTCTACAAGTGCCTCTATAGGTCCTATAGCGTTAATGCCGAAATAGACCGACTATTCATGATTTTGCCTTGGCATGTGGTCTCACATAAATGGTTACTTCGCCTACGCGGATTTTAGTTGTGGAGGATCATGCACCTTACCTGTTCGACCTTCTGCTGACCTCTCATCCGGATGGATATCAGTTTTCTATCGACGCCTCTTTGGGCTCCTCGAACCATTGTCTTATGCGGAGTGTGGTACCACTCACGCTAATGTCGCGGTTGCATTCTGCATGCTGCCGCCGTGTTTGGTACTATAGGTCAGCTGATTGGGATAGGATGCGGTTTTTCTTTGCATCCTACCCTTGGGGGCGGGTTTGCTTCTCGCCGGACGACCTCAACGTTGTTGCTGATTCTGTCGCTGATGTGGTACTGCAGAGTATGGAACTTTTTATTCCTTCCTCTGTGGTGCCCATCATAGGCAAATCTCAGCCATGGTTTGGTCGCTCTTGTAAATAGCATCATGCCATAAGCAGGAGTGCTACCAAGCCTGGGATGACGCATCAACGTCCCGGGATGTAAGCACCAGCGCTCTAAAAAAGAAGTATAATTCCGTTTCCAGGTCCTTCAAAAGAGTTATTGCCAAGTCAGAGCACAGGCAGAATTGACGAGAAACTAGTTCGCCTTCCTTCTGGAACCCCTGTGCATTCTGGTCTCTCGCCAAGGCTGTCCGGGGGAATTTCTGTCGGCCATCTCTTCCATTTCTGCATAGGGAGGACGACTCTCTGGCTCATGCCGCAAAGGAGAAAGCCGATCTGCTAGGCTCTTTCTTTGCGTCCAACTCGACTTTCGATGACGGGGGGAGTACGCCGTCGACCATCCCGCGGTGTGAGTGCTCCATGCCGGAAGTGCAGTTCACATAGCGCTTGGTTCGCAAAGCACTCCTCTTCCTGGACATCCACAAGTCTAATGGGCCTGACGGAATCCCCCCCAATTGTTCCGAGGGCGTGTGCTCCAGCGTTGGCACCGGTTTTAACGCGTCTTTTCCGGTACTCCTACTTCCTAGGCGTAGTACCAAAATCATGGAAGCTTTCGTCCACGCGATCGCTAAAAAAGGCGACCGCTCAGACCCGACCAACTACCGGGCCATCGCCATCACCTCCTTGTTCTCCAAAACAATGGAGTTCATTGTAAACTGCCAGCTCATGAGGTACCTTGAGGATCACCAGCTGATTAGTGATCGCCAATACCGTTTTCACCGTAGTCGATCGGCTGGTGATCTTTTTATCTACCTAACTCATAGATCGGCGGAGGCAGTAGAGTCCAAGGAGTCTCGAAAACAATGTCCTCTCTGATGTACACGCAAACTCCAGCCCGAGGCACAGAGGTGTGCTATTTGTACCCCAGTTAGGAGAGATTCTAAGTATCAGTCGGAGAGGACACCCGTGTCTCGGTTAGAAAGAGCAAGGCCGACTTCGCCGTTCTAGATGGTAGTGGACAGCGCTAAGGTTTGAATGAAGTCCCCTAATGTTACAGAAATTTACGGATAGCGTGGCAGGGGGCGCCTTTCTCTTAATGCTCGGCTTGCTCCGAGCAGGTTTAGTCTCAAGAATTCGCCCCCCCCAACCGCGAATACGCGGAGTAAGAGTAGGGTAGCTGGGTCGTGGATGCTTAGCGAGATTCTGCGTCACCAGGGGTGCTGGTATCCTCCTGGGGTTTTATTCTATTTAACTCAGCTACCACTCACCAGACAAAATGCAGAAGCAGAGCTTCTACTTGACGCTGGTCCTCTGTGAGGTTGTGGTACCACCCCGGTTCGAACCGGCTCAAGTGCAACAGCAAAAGCTGCCGCGTGGCTCTACCACTGTTTATTACTCAACTCATCATAATATAATATATATAAAAGAAGAAGCACCACATTGCGAAATTTTTGAGAAGTTCAGCGATAGTTTAACCAGCAGACATTCGAGTTTTGTCACGACAAACAATAAAAAGACATTAGATATTCACACGTCATTAGCTGGTTTTTTATTTAGGTGTTTCTTTACACATCGTGGGTGACTAAGTTGTTTTTATATTTGTTGAAAACCTTTTTTTCAAGTCCGTCCGGGGTAAAATTGATTGTAACAAAATATCCGGGCTTTTTTTAACGTTATTATCCAGCATCGGCACAATAGGGTTTAGTTGAGGTATGTTCTACATATCCATATTAATGCCCCTGTGTATCTTTTGTAAATGGATTTAAACTCTTATGTATACACGAAAAGAAATGGTTAATTGCGGCAAGAGTAGTATGTAGTAAATAATATATCGGTCAGCGTAGATGGCGGTAGCGAGCGCTCGTCTATTTTGATCTGTTATTTTATTATTAGCGACTCGCCGCGTCTTCGTCCAGATACAATCAAAATTTATAAAAAAAATTAAAAATTACCCCATGTCGTTAATAGTCTTGTAGTTTCCCTAGAGATTTGGGTACCTAATGTAATAAAATACAATTATTTGGTAAATACTTTATTATTGGAATGTTACATAATTGGCTACAGTAATATAAAACTACACGCAGTTCCGTGTCGTGAGAAACAGGTCAGCAAAACGTGGGGAGAAAAATCGTCCAATATTGTAATTATGGCGGTTAACAGAAACGCTTTGGCTCTTTATGAAAACTGTACAAAACTATGCAGGAGCATAAATTAAGGAATACAAATACCTATAATTAAGTATCAAGTAGTGGGTGGGTACGTGTCTTGTGAAGTTTTATAACACAATAATTGTAAAACTCAGTCGCTTATCTTTTATGTACAGCATATCAGTCGCAATAACGCATATTCACAATAAATTATATCTAACGTGGACATAAAATAGATTTAATAAAGAATATTATTAAGAGTATACATATCGCAAAAACTGAGATATCAGCACCTACAGATTATACAAAAGTTTTCTTAGCAGTATTGATTTCTTTTTAGCTTGTATAGAAAAGAGCCTTTTGATTCCTTTTCTATCTAATCGCAGCATAGTAAAATGTAAAATCACTCAAAGTTAGCATTTAGGTTACATTACAATATTACTTCAAGGATAAGCACAGCGAATAAACACTGGGTCCTACAATAGTATAAATAACTCATAATTTAACAATAT
Source organism: Parnassius apollo (assembly GCA_907164705.1). Classification (NCBI taxonomy): domain Eukaryota; kingdom Metazoa; phylum Arthropoda; class Insecta; order Lepidoptera; family Papilionidae; genus Parnassius; species Parnassius apollo. The sequence goes on from CAJQZP010000816.1 coordinate 1,003,869, forward strand.
TATAATTTTAAACTGGAATTCCAAAGACAAAACATGCCATAATGTGAAATGATGCGGATGTAATCGAAAATTTTTATAAATTAGAAAAAAAAAAAACGAAACGTCGGAATGTTGTTATATTATGTGACTACAGTAACATAACACTATTGTTGTCATATTTTCACTTTTAACAATGTAGTCTCTTCGAGACAGAAAATACTGTATTACAGGATGTTAGTGTAAACACCGTTATCCTTTAAACCAGTGGTTTGGTTTCACTTATAGAATGTGAATTCAATGAAAAATAACATTTTTTAAAAGTAAAATCTCAATTTTTCCTTAATTCCTCAATTTTTGCCTGTCCTAAGCCAGGATGAAGGTATGAAAGAAAAGTTACATCACAGGTTATGTTGTATGGGTGTATTGTGGGTATATAGGTGTATTGTGTTTTTATTGGAATGTTGTGTAGTTAGCTAGCGCGGGCGGTGATCTTTACAGTGATTACGTCACTCGGGCGCATAGGGTATCCATGAATTTACGGTCGGTGTCGGACAGAAACTTAATTTTATGAAAGAAAATAGCGTATTTTTTTGAAAAAATTCGGATAAATATTTTTATACTAAAACCTATGGTTTTAGTGACAACGGTGTTTACACTTACACCTTGTATATAATTTATACTTACCATCAGGTGAGCCGCATGCTCGTTTACCCCCTCTTCTATAGAAATATTGTAGAAATGGTTTTACGTTTAGAACTTCGAAAAATCTAAAATTGATCCGCCTATTACATGTACAGATTAGAAAACTTATTGCTCTTTTTCGATGATAGAGGTATATTGGTGTAATATTGAACTAGCCCTAGGGTACCATTTACTGCATATAATTTAAATAATTCAAAATATACCTTTGATAGTAGTTAATAAAATAAAACCTCAAGCAATCAATGACTACAATAAATTAATAATGTAACGAAATCTCGGTATTTGTAATTTTGTATGAAATAACAAATGTTCATCAAAATCAAAATGTGATCAACGGAATCATAAAATTTTCTAGTAATGGTGATTTAAATATTGATACCATATAATGTGTTCATTGTTCACAATTTCTTTCTGAAAAGTAACAACCTTTAAACGTAAAAAATCTCACACCGTCACAAAAGCTGTCGACAAAATAAGACTTAAACTAATAAAGCTTTCTTTTGATCATGATAACCTAAGCTTACATTAAATACTCGTATATGTACAGAACATTACGATAAATTATTGTTAGTCGGTAATAATGGTGTCACGATAACATTAAATAATTTGCGTCTGAAGGCACTCGCATAGATAGTTTAAATTTTATGCATAACTAAAACTTTATTGCAGTTTTTTTTTAATAACATATACAAATATATTTCACGTTTATTTGTACTGGAGACTACTGCCCACAAATTTTATGTTCAACTTAGACTATTCCATTGGACAGCTAAGTATTATTCTACTCTTTGATTTTAAGTGTTATTTATTTATTCATTTTCTCACCAATTCTAACAGAAAGCCAATATAATCAGACATTATGATATTATAGTTAAAATTGCATTAAATTTGTAGCAAACGAAAATTACTTGATTCAAACTTAGATTATGTCATTTGGTCATCGATCACTAATAAAAAACTAGATACACAATCAGTGACAAAAACGACCTCACCAAATGAGCACCCATTCGAACATTTGGGTGCGCTTTTAATCTAGTAACATTCGAACACTCCGACGGTAAAAATGCCTGTGCTCGTTTAAAAAGTGTAAAAATCACACATCCAGGACGCTAAAAAAGGATGGAATTTCCTAATTTTGGGTACGTATTAATATTATCGTTATTTAATTGTTATCACTGTATTGTAAATACTTATATTTTGTCAAGAAATCTCCTAGTCATAATTGTTCGTTGACTTTGTTCCATTTGTTGGAGACGTTATTATTTTTTTATTATTTGATTTTTTTTGTTTAATGAAACTTCTTTATAGTTTCTCCAAATATTATAGTAACATATTAAAGATTTAATTTTGAATATGTGCAATAGTAGAAACTGATTGTGCATGTAGTAAAATTAAAGATGTGAGATTTTATTTTTAATTTTTCAGCTTTCCTCGAGATCCAGTTAGGTGTGCAGAATGGATATCAGTCATAGCATGTCAAAGGTCCGAAGAATTCTTCAACTCAAGGAAGCGTTGTATGTTCGAAGCATGTTTTAGAAACTGATGAATATGTAATTACGACTTACAATTTTCTTTACATACTTTTTATATTTAGTAACTATTGAATTTAGATTTAAGTTCTTTGTCAAGCAATATTTTTACATTTTTGACACAAGATGAAGAATAAATAAATAATTATGACTGTTACAAGTACTTTCGTTACTAAATAAATGTGGTGTCCTATCCAAAAACGTACATTATAACCATTACACATAATACATCATAGAATAGAATAGAATATGCTTTATGTACACCAGTTTTTAAAACAAGTTTGAAACATTTTAAAATTAAAATAACAGTAACAAAAATATTGGGCAGTTCGACTCCAATGATTCCTTGTCTAAACTACGAGCCTCGGTCGTAAAATGTGATTCCTTTTTACTAGCACTTTGTAATTCTGACTTTAAAACACGCGTGTAAGGTTGAATTTGTTTTGATATAGGTTGACCAGCCAGTATCAGTCATAAAAATTTATTGATTTTCGTACGTATCTTTGTGAATACCACTATAGGCAATGTATTTAAGGTTGAATTTACATAAATGTATATTTATTTCAACTAGAGTTACGTCACAACAATTGGCGACAGTTTTTAGAGAACTTTTGTATAGGATTGTGCATCTACTTCTTTATTAGTGATCGATGCATTTGGTATATCATTTCTTTAATTAAGAGTTAGCTATAGGAAATAAACGATGTATAAAATTGAAGTTAATGTACAAACATATTATGTCTTGCGTGATGCCGAGTACGAGCAGCTTAGTGCTAACGCAATTATTCTTACTGTAATAATATTTGGCAGGTAAAAGTCTGTATACAATAACAAATTACGCACTAATTACTTACATACTTAAACGTTTCATTATGCTAAAAATTCTACCTTCGATTACTCAGTAAGACTTAATACATTCTAAATATAAATTGACTTGTGATCAACTTAGCAGCTGTTGGTTGCGTAGAAATATACAATACATTAAATTGGTGTTCAAATTATAGTTGTAGTTTAATCCTAAGTTAATAATTATTTTTGGATACCTACACGAATAATAAATTAATCAAGTGATAATATAAAAAAGATTTCGATAAAATCTACCTAATATAAGGCTACTTTAACTAGTAATGTAACAATACGTTTGTGTATGTTAATACGATAGAAACAGCAACGTTTAATATACATTTAGTATAACTTCAGCCGATAACAAACAAACATGTCGATGCATATATGGTTATCATTACTACCAACGTATTCGTAATGTACGCCAAACAAAGGCCTTATCAACAAGCACATAAAGGCACAAAATTCATAAGAAACAGCGCGTAATTCACAGGTTCATAGTTTTTGATATAAAATTACACATACAAGACATTGGATATAAAAAAAATTAAAACTCAAGTAGAGCAGTACTGTCACTTAATATTTAATATTTGTAACTTTATGTATGTACCAATTTACCATATTCCATTAGGTATGTCGCTAAATTATTAGTCTATGATAAAGAAATATAAAATTATCTATGTACTTCCAGTAAATTCAGTGTTTATGGTGAAAATTCATGGAGAATCAAATTACTGTTAACACTATTTTCTTAGGTCTGTTTTTAACTCCCATTGTTATGTAACGTCTAATTTATGTCATAAGGATTAATCGAAATGACTTTCCTCCTTTAATTAAAATTGAAATCTACTTTAAATTGACGATAGCGAATCATTTTATAAATACGTTTTAGTTCTCTTCCATATTTTCGAGCTTACAATAGGCTCTGTTGTTGAGTTGAACACCCAGTAGTCATAAGGGAAGTGGATCACTGCCTGTCGACGGTTCGCTTCAGCCACTGCGTAAAATGTCTGAGCTGCCACACTGCCCTTGCAGACTCTTCACGTAACCGCGCGTTGTGACGTCTTAAGCGACGTACCTGGAACAGTATATATTATATATATATATATATATATATATATATATATATATATATATATATATATATATAATAAAATTATTGGCGATATATAAGTTAATTTTATTGCCATGGTATTTCCCCATAACTTGTTAAGGAAAAAACATTATTAAAAATTAAATTAACAAAACAAGGGCCCTTGTTTTGTGCAGTGGAATTTATTTTAATTGTAATCACTTAAAATCACATTCATAATACTTATACATATACTATAATATCATTTATTTAATAAAAACAAAAATATTTATCAAAGCATATAATAGCATACACGGCTATTAAAACTAAGAACGTTACTGGTAACATAAACTTAATACCTACATGAATAGAATAGTAATATGTACATTAAGATATCGGTAATATTCATGTATTAATTGAAATATTAATCACTTACGAATATATTCATATTAACTATACGAAATATATCGGTATTACTACTAGCCCTCGGCCAGGGCAGTCGGCGACTGCCCGTTCCACACCCCGCGCGCCTCTCAAGGCCCCCGCACACATCCAGACACCCACACATAGCCGCAAGCGATTTTACGGCACACATGCTAAGTGTCGTTTCTTTTCGCGTAGTGATATATTCTTTACCACGTATAAGAAACTCTTGACAAAAGATTTCAAAAAGAACAACCAATTAAGCTCATACTTGATTTTTATACTTTCTTCTAATAGATGATCGTCTGTGGACAGGTGTCTAATTAATGCTTGCGATTAATTTCAGTGTTTTTGATTAACATAATTAATAACAGCGTAAATGTCGACATCCACTACATTATATCATGTGTGTAAATTCAATTTACACGACATTATCGGTAGGTAGTTATTTTTTTCAATTTCAGTGCTCATCATCCAAATTCATATATTTTTGAATTGTTGTAACTTGTCAATTTAGAAAATTTATCATTCCATATTGCCCCTTCTGCGTCGTTATAGCAAGATACGACTAAGGGTAATTCCACAAAAGTATTCTAGTCTCTGATAGATGGAGGAATCAACTTGCACAAGCCAGACAATAGTAATAGAACTGCAATGACGACTTTTCAGCCATCAGAGTGGCGTCACTATGGAATGAGTGGAAATATATGACAGATTTTATAGCAAGGAAGTTAATTCGTTAGGAATATGTGAGGGATAATATTTTTATTAAGTAGATTTAAAACTATCTTCTCAAATAAATGACATTGTGTAACAAAAAACTTCACCTCGGTCCGAAATAGTGGCATTTGGTGAGCGGAAGATTATTACCCGACTTCGAACAGAGGAGTGCTCAGAGGAATTGTTTGCACTAATTCCAGCCGCTCAATTTCACCATCGTACACCGCGATAAAGTTTGTGCTATCAGCCATACCATATGGATGATCAGCAGTACATCACTGTGCCATTTACTACAAGTTGTCTAGCTCGCACAACTTGATTGTAGAATCGACTACCACCAGCGATTTTTCCGGGCCGATACGACTTAGGGACCATCAAGAAAACAGCCTACAGTCAAACCTGGGTAAGGGAGAACTGGATAAGTGAGAAAACTCTATAAGTGAGAGTAATAGCCAGGACCCGTCATTTTAAGCTCCCAAAACCTCTATTAGCGAGAAACAGAAACCTCTGTAAGAGAGAGTCGTTTTCCCTCATGGACCTCCGTAAGTGAGACTGCTACTTATCTACACCTCTATAAGCGACAGTCGAGCTTTATTTATTTATATTATTTAGGAGGAACTATAGCTACAATAAAAAAAGATATACATAAATGATACACTCATACAGTAACAAATGACAAAACAAATTACAAATTTAACATTTGCTATTTTATGACCCATTCTTAACTTTCCTGGAGCTTCCTACCATTGTTTTTGTATTGTTTTCTCGTCAATATTGTACCTATTCTATTTCGTGGAACTAAATAACGTTGTTATTTTATCGCATTCTTTTCGAATGGACACGTGTACCGTCCTGTATGTCGGACTAACTCAGTTTATAGTTAATCAATTGCGAAGGAAAGTACTGTTCTGCATCATGTCAAAACGGAAAATTAAAGTACCGTCATTAAGTGATAAACTTGAAATAGTGAATGCGCTTGAACCCGGAAAATCGCGAAATGAAATTCAGAGAGAGTTTAATGTACCAGAATCCACCCTTATAAAGTACTTATATGTCGAAATCTAATGAACGTAACATATACACACTATTAAAAATATATATGTAGATATACATACATGTTGTGCATATTATTCACCTAATTTTATCATATTACATATTTACTACATTCGTACTTGTTATTGCTGCGTACCTCTATAAGAGAGAAAACGCTACCCATGTACCTGCATTAGCGAGAAACTCGGGTTAGTGAGAAACCTCTATAAGCGAGAATGAGATTGTGCTCCCTTGAACACTCGGTTATCCAGGTTTGACTGTACTTGTATTTAAAAGGCCGGCTACGCAGCCGTGATTCCCCTCGTGTTGCAGTTGTTCATGGGAGGCGGTAGCCATTTACCATCAGGTGAGCCGCATGCTCGTTTGCTCGCTCTCCTATAAAAAAATGCATCAAAAACGCAAAATATTATCGTTACTTGAAATACTTTTTTTACGTGGTAGAGCCATGCTGCAGTTATAATAGTAGTATAGTTGTAGCACGAATGGGTCGGCTCGACCGCGGAAGGACCACGCTCTCACAGAATACCAGCGTAAAATAGTAGCTTAATGCTTGCTGTGTTTCGTATGGTGAGTGTAGAGGACCGGAGACCCTTTTTACTGGCAACGAGGCATTCCACCTAAGTCCTCACGGATGACAACTGAATTTTTGATTCGTAACTGAGGATAGATGTAGATGTCTATGGGCCACAGCAACCACTTACCATCAGGTGGATTGTGTGCTAGCTTGTCAACCTATCCTATAAAAAAAATACTAACCTCCTCTTCCAGCTGGTTGTTCTGTCGCTGAGCGCAAGCGGCGTCCGCTTCTAACACGGCCACCCGCGCGGCGAGTCCGCAGGCGCACGACGCCCCGCCGCCCGCCCCGTTCGTCGCCCCGCCCGCCACAGTACTCGCCGCCCCACTCGACATGCCACTGGGACTGTTAGACATCACCGTTGATATCGACGTTGACGTCTCTGACATCTGAAGAAAAATGGCGGTTCTTGAGTTTTTAGCATGGAGGTTAGAGAACAGGAGAACGATCGCTGCATAGCCCGGCATAGCCCGCCTGTCCTTAAAAATTGTAGAATTTATAGCCGAGCTGCCGTCGGTGAGTAGTGACTGCGAAGTTAGCTGTTTATGAGTACAAGTAGATGAAGTTAGTTGAATAATGTACAAATTTTCTTCGCGGCATTGATGAGAAAATTTTCATCCCCGTAATTTTTTAATTTTTGACAAAAAGAAACATTAAAAAATGGAGAAACATTTTATTTTGCGCGGATGTGAAAAATAGGAATAATAGAAAAATAGACTGAAAATGAATTTTATTGAGCGAACTTAGCGATCGCAGCGCCTCACTTACGGTGTCCATATTTCTGGGACACTATTTTCTACGGCGAACGTTCTCCTGTTTTCTAACCTCCATGGTTTTTAGGATCAGACTTTAATATAGGTTTTTTTTTTCTTGCTTATCCTTATGTCTCCAATATTCAAGCTGCAAGAAACTTCAACAATTGTTTTTTTACGATCTATTGCTTTCTCGCTTTGCCTGCGTGTCCGAGGTAGGCAAAGGACAGAGACGACTGTAGCTTAGACTGATTATACCTATGAAATATTTCTTTTTGACATCATCATCACGTTTTCTCCTGTTTCCTCTTTCAAAACTAGACAGTTTTAAATTTTTCTTTGTTAACATTATCTGAAGGATTACGCAACTGTCTGTATGTTTTTTATTCGTTAATGACGGTGCAATGCTAGATTTTAAAAAAGCAATAGGAGTACGGCAGTAGTACATATAGATTGTTTCGTAAGAAATATTTACTCTAGTGTGTGGCCGTGGTAGGAAAAGGGGAGATCTCCCGCCGGGCAAGGTGTTCTGCCCGGGGAGCGGCCGACACTCCGTGTGATAGTTCGGAGATGTTCTATATATACTGTCTATGATTCGGAATGTTAATAGCGTGATTTAGGCTTCGGTGTGTTTCGGTGTGCTAATGGCGCGACGACAGCGTCGCTACATCACCCCCCTGCTCAGACCGGAGGTCGATAGTGCAGTCTCGTTGTCGACGAATGTGCAAGTGCCAGGAGATTGCCTTGTAGTCTACGGTGAGTCGAGAAGGAGGCAAGTAATCTGCGAGAGTGCCGTGAAGCAGAGGCGAGCAGTAAGGCTCAGAGCCGTGCCGAACACTGTACAGCGCAGAGAGTAGCTTGAAGGAACAGGAAGCATTATTATTCCAGTGCTGCGATGAACCTTGTGAAGCTAGATGGCTTGCAGAATATGAAGACTGCAGACGATATCTGCTCGGGAGCGAATGGGTGGGGTATTCTATGACGATGACGAAGCTTGAAGTTTCCGAAGGTTGTTTGGTTGCGTGTTCAGATCACGTCGGGGTCACCACTGTGGCCGTGGTAGGAAAAGGGGAGATCTCCCGCCGGGCAAGGTGTTCTGCCCGGGGAGCGGCCGACACTCCGTGTGATAGTTCGGAGATGTTCTATATATACTGTCTATGATTCGGAATGTTAATAGCGTGATTTAGGCTTCGGTGTGTTTCGGTGTGCTAATGGCGCGACGACAGCGTCGCTACAAGTGTCATTATTCAGAAAGAAAACAAAGCAATACGTTTGTATGGCCTAAACGCCACCACGAATTATCTTAAGGAGCGATGTAGTGATGAAATACAAGGTTTTAGGTGCTATGCCACAAAAATAAAAGTTACAAGTGATTATTAAAGTACAATTTGAATGTCACTAATACACGGTAATAATTATAGATTGAGGGCTAATCGCTCCAATATATCAATATTTTTTTTTTAATATTCTTTCTGACTTGTGTGACCTGTTGAAGTTTTAGGTTATATTCAAATTCGAAAAGGTCCTAATAAAGTTGGATATTTAGGAAATTTACAACCTTTTTCTGATGCTATTAAATTATTTACTACAGAACAAGGTTTTCTCAATGTCAATCAAAGTATATATTCTAATTATATTTCTTATTATTTTTCTTCTATTATTAGCTTTATTTCATCTCTAATAGTATGGATATTAATGCCTTATTATTTTAATATAATTAGATTTAATTTAGGAATTATGCTTTTTTTATGTTGTACAAGAATAGGAGTTTATACTGTTATGGTTGCAGGATGATCTTCAAATTCTAATTATTCTTTATGTGGCTTACGAGCTGTTGCACAAACAATTTCTTATAAAGTAAGATTAGCTTTAATTATATTATCAAGAATTATATCAATTATAGATTTTAATATAATGAAATTTTTTATTTATCAGAATTTAATTGGATTTCTTTTAATATTACCTTTAAGAATATGTTGAATTTCTTCAAGATTAGCTGAAACTAATCGAACTCCTTTTAATTTTGCAGAAGGAGAAAGAGAGTTAGTTTCAGGGTTTAATATTGAATATAGAAGGTTTGCTTTAATTTTTTTAGCTGAATATGTGCAATACATTGCATTCTAATGTTATTATAAACCAGGGCTTGATCAATTTTATAATAATAATATTATTTATAATTTTTAAATATATTATTTGGATCATGAATTTTTATACACTTCGAAATTGTACTACTATGGTACAAAACTGTATGAAATTTAAATCATAATACTGATAAGACCATTAGCTCATTACTGTAATATGTAATTAGCGTTTATATATAACTATAAAGCGTAAACTAAATAAATTTATTAAAATTTCACAAGTCGGAGCCCCGCTACAATGTACTATACTCGTAGCTGTGTCACGAATGGGTCGACTCAACCGGGGAAGGGACACGCTTGCACAGGACACCTGCGTGAAATAGCAACATAATGATGCTGTTTCGCATGGTGACAAAAATGAACGATATATGAGGTAAAAAAAGACATAAATGGATCAGGTAGATAAATGTATTATCAGGTGACCTACGTGTGTAGCCTTACTTACAAAAAGCTTAAATATGTATTACAAAAGTGAAGATACTTACTGGTCCTTCGGGCCAAGAGTCTTGTAAGGGTTCATTAGTAGATGCGTCCAACGGCGATTCTATGTTGTCTATTGACGGATACTGATGTTCTTCACATATCTAGAATTAAGATTGCGTGTTTATAAACAATATATAATAATAATAATGTCCTCCAGAACGAATTTCGGTCTCGGCGGCCTGCCTCAACGGAGGCTAGCCATCTGCGCAGGACAGGATTATAGTGCCCAAGTATATGCGCAAGCACAGGTGCACTCTCTATTCCCTCACTCTCGTAATCCGATGGGACGGTAAACTGACACGACCGGAGAGAGGCGCAGGACCAACGGCTTTACGTGCTTTCCGAGGCATGGGGGTAAGACACCACCAACTTCCTGACTTCGCGCAGCTACTGAGAATTTCTTGACAGAAAAACTCAATAATTGATTTTTTTGGCCCGACCCGGGATTCGAACAGCAATGCAACGCCCGGGATTAGCAGTCGCACTACTAGAACCACTCGACCAACGAGGCAGTCAACAATATATAGTATACAAAAGTAAGCAAACAAGATTTATATGAATTTTGCGGTTCAAGACACTTTCCATAAGTGTTGTATAAAATCAAATAAAACTAAACCTGCCTGAGTACAATGTAATATTAAGTGGCAACTTAATATTACATTGTACTCAATACTGTAGTAACTTAAGAAATCTTTGGAGCATATCTTCAGAGCCAAAGAGACGTGAGATGGTTATTATGGTATTTATCCTCGATTAAGAATTAAAATCTAAATGCGTTGCCACTCCTGAGCACTAAGATAGAATGCTACGTTTCAAGAAAAAAGGGTCTCCGGTTCTCTACACTCACCATACGAAACACAGCAGCATTGAGCAGCTATTCCGTGAGAGCGTATTATTGTATTGGTAACTTAAGTCATCCCTTTCCCTCGCGCTTTTGTAGCTCATCGCGAGTGAGGCGAGGACTCAGTTTCGATTTACCCTCTCAATATAATCTAATATAAGGAATGTTTATGAGTTTTTCGAGATTTTATATTAGTTTACCTTTCCATCTATGCAAAATAAAAGCTGGTTCACCTGGACAAAAGCCGCTCGCGTAATTTAAAAAAAAATACTGTTAAGAAAAATGAGTGGGCTAAAATTCGGTCTGTGATTCTGTTGGACTTTCGGTAGGATCTGTATTCTTATTTAACCCGTCTTGTGTCCTACAGGTTGTTCCGAAACTCAACGTCAAGCGGATACGAGACGACAAGCTAGGTTGTACAAGTTCTAGCAAAAATAAAAAAAAATATCCATGTTACTTGGTTAATTGATAATAGGTATACTTTTGAAAATGTTGAAAATAAACAACCGAGATCATATATTTAGATACTGTGCTCGCAAATTTCTTAACTTTTCAGTTTTTTTTCTAATGTAATCTTAAATAACTATGCTATAGATTGCATTCACAAATTCAATATTAAGAGATTGTGTGAGATATTGTGAGTTTAGTACAAAAAAAAGTGAAATTAAATCATGGTTAAAAACGTTTTAACATATAACTTTGACACCTTGTCTTAAAAATATACTATACTACCATAGGAAAGTTGTTTTAAAAACTGACCCTCAACTGAAAAACTGGATTTCAAAATAGTACAACACGGACTCGTACCAAATTACATACTATATATACGAACTTTCTTTCTCATGCATATGATGTAATTATTTTAACGGAAACATGGTTACATAGTCATATTTCTGATAACGAATTTATTGATACCAGATATACTGTGTATAGATGCGACAGAAATCGTGATGCGTGTGATCGGAGGGACGGTGGGGGAGTGCTCATAGCGGTACGCAGTACGCTTAGCACTGTCGAGGTCCGGACTTCTTTCTCTGCGTCCGCACTTTCCCCACTTATAGATTACGTTACACTTGAGATTAGGGGTGGCAAAAAACTTTATCTATTAAATGCTGTCTATATTGCGCCTAACCAAAAGAGTGATTTATACTTGAGCTATATAGAATATTTGTCAGGTATAGTTAATCAATACCAATTATGTAATAATTTTTATCTAGTAGGAGACTACAATATGCCATCTATAGATTGGAATGAAATTTAATAAATTTTATATCACTTTATAATTTTACACAAATTAATACATGTAAAAATTCAAATAATGTTATTCTAGATCTATTTATTACTAACATAAATGACTATATATTATGTCCAGCCCTTATTCCTTTAGTAAGTACTGATAAACATCATCCTCCATTTTATGTAATAGTACCGTTTGCCGAGAAGATACGAGGCATGCCGAGTAAACACACACGTTACTGTTTTGAAAGTGCGGACTACGTATTGATTAATAAAGTAATATTAGATACTGAATGGAAGGCTTTGATGAAAGACGACGTTTCTGCTGAAGCTGCTGTGGACTTATTTTATGACGGAATATATGGTATTATACGCAAATATATAGAAAGGAAAACTGTAAAAAAAAAGCAATTTTCCTAAGTGGTTTGATTCATCACTGATACATATCTTCAAAAATAAAAATAATGGTTGGGTTAAATGGAAAAAGTACGGAAATTTGTCAGATTATAGAACATTCGCATTGTACAGAAAACGTTTTAAAACTGAATCTAAATTACGTTATGCTCATTATATGGATACTGTCGAGAATTGTGTAAAGCAAAATATTAAATATTTCTGGAAATATGTAACAAATTGCAAAAGTAGCCTAGAAACTCCGTCAGAAATTTTTTATAAAGACAAATTTGCTAGTAACCCCAAGGAAGTATGTAATTTATTCTCTGATTTTTTCTTTTCGGTATTTGAACCCACTTCAGTTACTGATGATTTGAATTATGATATCATTAATATATCAAATAATAACAATTGTGATTTCGTTATTACTGACATTTCTATTTTTGAAAAAGATGTAACAAAGTCCCTTTTAGATTTAGACGCGAATAAAGGAGCTGGTATTGACAACATTCCTCCTTATTTTTTGAAAGCTACAGCACATACTATTGCAAAACCAATTCATTACCTTTTTAATAAATACTTAAAAGATGGCATATGTCCATCTATTTGGAAAACAGCTGGTGTTGTACCAATTTACAAGGCAGGCTCAAAAAAAGATGTTTAGAATTACAGACCGGTATCGATCTTATCAACACTCGCTAAAACTTTTGAAAGGTTAATACATAATGTGTTATATCCTAGTCTTCACAATATAATAATTCCACAGCAGCACGGTTTTATTAAGAAGCGTTCAACTATATCTAACTTATTAATTTATACAAACTACTTATTTGAGAATCTGGATAGTAACGTCCAGACTGATTGCATATACACAGATTTCCGCAAAGCTTTCGATCGCGTAGACCATAAACTACTTCTGGAAAAGCTGGCCTTTAATGGTATCCGTGGTAACTTGTGGAGATGGTTTAAGTCGTATATGACAGATCGTACACAAAAAGTAGTAATAAGAGGTTTTGAGTCAGATATTGTGCATATAAGTTCTGGTGTGCCACAAGGATCAATCTTAGGGCCTCTTCTTTTCGTCCTGTACATTAATGATGTTAATAGTTGTTTCATGTTTTGTAATTTTATTCTGTACGCAGATTATATTAAAATTTATCGCAAAATTCAATATTATCATGACCACCTTAACCTTCAAAAAGATTTAGATAATTTTACAACTTACTGTAAAAACAATAAGTTAGATTTGAGTGTTAATAAATGTAAAGCCATAACGTTTACCCGTAAGTGACAGGTAAGTAATTTCAATTATTCTTTATGTAGAGTTCCATTAGAAAAAGTTTATAAAATTAAAGATTTAGGAATAATATTAGATAGTAAACTTATCTTTGATACACATGTTGAAAATGTCATTAATAAGGCTCTTAAAATGTATGGATTCGTGATGCGTATTGCAAGTGAATTTAAAAAACCTCTGACTTATTTACACCTCTATAAATCTTTAATAAGATCGCAACTGGAATATGCGGTAGCTATTTGGTGTCCGTATTATAATAAATATATAGATAAAATAGAATCCATTCAGAAAAGTTTTTGCGTAGTGTAAATTACAAGTGCAGACGAGTTAAATTACCCTACTATCAACTGCTGGTTGAATATAACTTACTAAAATTAGAATCCAGACGTCAACAGATTCAAGCTATGTTACTGTACGATATTTGTCATAACAGGTACGATAGTATAGAACAGTTAAAATGATACAATACAGAGTACCAAATAGGCCATTGTGTCGCAGAGTTCGTGCCAACTACACATTTTTTACTAATAAATGTCGAACCAACGTAGGTAAAAGATCCCCCATATATATGTTGTTAAATTGTTATAATAATACTTTCAATAATATTGACATTTTTGCTCACAAGGTGGGTATTTATAAAAAAAGAATTACTTTCAGTACTTAGAGGAGAATGAGTTTGTATAATTGATTATTACAATAATTCTTATTTTTATTATTGTGTTATTTGAAAACACAATCACTGTATTATATGAAAAAGTTGTACGCTTTTATCAATCTAAACATTTGGTAATAGTAATTGGTGGTCAACGGTGTTGGTTGCACTATTATATTATATTTTTGTAGTGAATGTATTTTAGATTAAAAAATATTGTGTAAACTGTTTGTTGATTCTAATAAATTAAAAAAAAAAACACTTTTTCCTAGTAGCTACTTTTTCCATGAAAAACATTATTGCATATTTACTGTCAAAAGGACTTAATTTCAAACAAACTTTTTACCTAAAAAGTACTTTTGTGTGCAAAAGGATTTGCTTTATTATTGTGTAAGCGATACAGACAGATGTGATAGAGTCAGATAGACAGTAAAAATATCAGAATATCCGTCGAATATTGTACCCGGATATCACTAGTTTTGGTATCCAAATAAGATGAATAATACGGTTAAGTTAATATTTATTAAAGTACAAGTTATTCTTGAAAATTTAATATATCAAAATCACTAACATAATCTATACTAATATTATAAAGAGAAAGTACGAATTTTGTGGGTTTGTATATATGTGGAGGGTAATCTCCGGAACCATTGCACCAATTTGAATATTTTTTTCACCATACATACAGTGGTAGAGCCATGCTGTAGTTATATTAGTAGCATAGTTGTAGAAAGAATGGGTCGGCTCGATCAGGGAAGGACAACGCTCTTACAGAATACCAGCGTAAAATCGTATACCTTTAAACGAGCAATTCTTGTATATATATATATATATATATATATATATATAAGTCGGAATCTCGGAAACGGCTCCTACGATTTTCATAAAATTTTGTGTGCAGGGAGTTCCGGGGGCAATAAATCGATCTAGCTAGTATTTATTTTTAGAAAATCTCTTTTTCTGAGTGTTTTTAGGCAATGAAAAACTGCTACAATATCGTTAGAATAAGAAGGTAAATTTTTGACAATTTATTAATGATTACAAATAGCTTAATTGGTATATTGGGCGGTCACAAAATCGTAATACCATGGTTCGAGCCCAGACCGACCGACCGACTTTTTTTAATTTAATTTTTTTTTCAAGTTCCTTTCTTTTTTTTGAGAAAATCTATTTTTTCGTTCCCTTTTTTTAGTATTTTTTAAAAACACGAAAATTTAAATTAAACTAATTGCACTCATGATTTTTTATTCAAATAACCAGTTCAGTTTTTTCTATTATGTCGCTACGATCAAAAAATATTCGTATTTCATCAGTATGTAATTTGTATCTAAATATAATTCCCAAAACACACGAATTAAAAAAAAAAACGAGCGAAAAATACCGAGCAAAGCTCGGTCAACCGGGTACTAGTAGCTTAATGCTGCTGTGTTTCGTATGGTGAGTGTAGAGAACCGGAAACCATTTCTACTGGAAACGAAGCATTCTATCTTAGTCTACAGGGGTGGCAACACATCCGCATTTTGATTCTTAATCGAGGATAGATGTTGATGTTTATGGGCCACAGCAACCACTTACCATCAGGTGGACTGTGTGCTCGCTTGTCATCCTATCCTATAAAAAATAACCATTTGAAAGGTACATTATTTCACATGGACATAGGCTATATATGATGTGTATATGCTTACATTATGGCTAAACCTTATGGTAATATTTGTCAACTCAGCCGTACAAAGTCGTGACTCTTGAGAGCTTCCACAGCGTGCGCTGCATTAATAGTTAAAGTTATGCGAAAATAATGTATGGCTGAATTGTTCCTCTAAAAAAAAAAAATTCTAAAAAAAAAGTCCACGGCAGCATATATCTATCTCCTAAGGATAACTCACTTATAGCCATTTTTATATAAAAAAAGTTGTCGCATGATCAGCAATAACTATTTTATTATGATGGCGGTCGGCGCGGCGCAATGATGACGGAAGGGGCTGCGGTAAGCGGAGGGGGAGGTGACGTGTCAAAGTGAGCAATCCAAACGGGCAGACACATGAGGGCAAATGTTGTTGACGGTCATCTTAAATTTGCGAATTTGCATTTTAGTGCGGCCTATCACATAATTTAGTTGATATGATGGCCAAGATCCGGATCATCCGGCTTTACAGGAACAGTGTTCTGGAAGTATACGAAATATCAGAATAGCAAAATGAGGCGAATAATTTCAGTCCTACGAGTGACATGCGATATGCTCCGAGTGCAACATATACATAGGACTTATCGAGTGCAATATGCATAAGTAAAAAATGTGATATGCGACTAGCAAATGCAACATGTGACAGGGTATGTACCGAATGTAATATATACTCCGTGACCAAAACATTTAGGCGCATGACAGCTAAGACGTCATTAAAACTAGGGAGGGAACACCAGAACGGTGATTGGTCACTAGTAGAAACGCGGGGATAGAGGGAGTGTGCGAGCGTCGGAAACGCAATCCTCTCAAAGTAGTAGAAATACTCTGCTCCAATTGAAGAAGTTGCATGTGACCTATTATTACGTGACTTACGAAGTTCAACAAATTTGGATTATACCTGGAGCATGGCCGTGGTGGCCGTGTGCACGAGCGTGGCCCAGTCCAGTGCGGTCGCGTCGGGCAGCGGCAGTGGCGGACCGCGGGATCCCCCTTCACCAAGCTCCGCGTCCATTATACGCATGAGCTCTTCCTGTAATACACAACACTTGATAATATGTTTTTGTACGTAACATTGCTAATGTCAGGAAATAGATTTAATTTGATCTGATTGCTGCGTTGTACGTACGTGATTATTGTAAAATTTTTGACATAAATCTTTCGTGACTAAGGTCAATAGTACAAAAAATTCTCAGATCTAGGACATCTGGTTTAGTGTTGGTAAGCCACATGGCGAGATATAAAAAAGTAATTTGTTAGTGCATGCATATTGAAGAAAGATTTTATGATAGAAGTCGTTTAAGAGCATAATATAGTTCGTTATGATATAGCGTGAGTGTAATATCATAGTCCATTGAGAAGCGATGCGATTACTGACCGTAAGCGATTTGCCAGAGGGAGTTGCGGGAGCAGAGGGGGCGGCAGGGGCGGCGGGAGACGAGCGCGGGCGACGGGCGTGCCGCGGCTCGGCGCGCCGCACGCCCTCCGACACCGGCGACGTCTGCGGCGACCGCCGCACGCTGCGCCCCGACCCACCTGCCAACACAACCGTAATGAAACGTTTAGATATTCGCCGAGTACATACGAATAGCCACGAGTACGAACATAGAATACTATAATACATACATAATAGAACGGGGGAGTGGGCGGAGCCCGCGTAGCCACTAAAATGTCACTAACACGTCAATTCACACGTATAAATGTCAACACGAGATGTGTTTTGACGTTACAATCGTTTCCAAATTTCGCATGCAAATTATTTAGAAAATGCCGAATTGCACCCTATTTACAAATAAATATGTATTAAAATTTAATGATGATCTTAAAACATTAATCAAAAGTCTAAAATGTGTTAATTTACTTAGTCTGTCAACACAGCGAATCGGGTTTGGCGACGCCAACCCTCGTATAAAATGAAGTCGACAGCCATTCTATTGTGTATTATAAGTATTCTATGAGTACGAACATGTAAACGATTTGTTCGGGTGTGCTCGCTACTCGGCCCGGGTACTCACATGTTCTCCACTCGATTTCAGTTTTTTAGCTCGAATCAACGGATTATGTGTATTCGTATCGGTGTTTATACTCGTTATTATTCTGTTGACCCGTGAACTTATAACGAGGGTGATCCAAAAGTAACGATAATGAATTAAGTATTCTTTATCATTACATTATACATGGTGGTTACAGTAAAAAAAAAATATTTTTCTACGTAATCTCCTAAGAAATAAATGCATTTAATCCATCGTTTTTCTAAACCCGGAATTCCCTTAGAAAAAAGAAAACCTGATTTCGTGCCTCCAAAAAAAGCCTATACAGCGTCCATCTCTTCGCTATCCAACCGAATGACAACCGAATGAAAAAAACCGCTATGAACCAAGGAAATAGAAGTCAAGACAGTAGATCTGGCGAAAAGGACGGCGTTCGAGCAGTTCAACTCCCGTTTCTTGAACCACAGCCATCGTAACTGCGGCTTTAAGAGTCGGAACGTTGTCTAGGTGACAGCACTCCAGTTCGCAGTTTGCCGCGCCATTTTTTTCCTAATAGCCTCTTGCAAAATTCTTATTTGGCCTGCGTGGTAAGAGTCCGAAATAGTGGCTCGGTTTTCGAAATATTCTATACATAATTATTCCCTCACTGTCCCAAAAAACGGATGCCATAACATTTCCTATGAATGAATCCCCATTTAACATGAATTTTTTCGGCGTCGGTGAGGGGGTTCGTTTCCAAACCATAGATTGTTTGATTCCACGATCAAAATGGTGGATCCAGGTCACGTCCATGGTCACGAAACGTGACAAAAAAATTTCGTGATCTGCTAGGAATCTTTAGAAATCCACTCTCAAAATGTCGACTCGTTTTTTCTTTTGCTCGTCGGTTAACATTCTTGGTACCCAACGCACAGAGACCTATGTGACCTTAGCCTTATGCCTGATAGTCACTCTTCGATCTGTCAATACATCTTCAACTTTTTAGACGTAATCTTCAGTGCGGGACGTGGATGGGCATCCTTTGTGATGTTCATCTTCCATGGATGTTCTGCCCACCTTAAACTCCTTGGCCCAGCGTGCAACTGTGAAATACTGTGGTAGATCAAAGTCCCCCAAGTTACTGTGTATGTCTTTGGTAGACATTTTTTCTGATGTTATGTACTCAAAGCAAGCAATTTCGCAATTTTTTAGGTTTTTATGTGAACTGGAAATTACCGATTACTTTTGGATCACGTTTAACGGTTAACCGGTGCCGTAGGACGAAACGCAGCAGCAGCTAGTGGCGGCAAGTGTCAGTCGGTGCAGCGGCTGTGTGTGTGTGTGTGTGTGTGTGTGTGTGTGTGTGTGTGTGTGTGTGTGTGTGTGTATGTGTGCGCGTGCGTGTGTGTGCGCGCGTGCGTGCGCACGCGCTTGTGAGTGTGGTGTGTGTGTGTGTGTGTGTGTGCGCGCACTCACCGGTGCCATAGGCCGAACTGTCGGAGCGCAGCGGCGAGTGTGTCGGTGCGG
Source organism: Parnassius apollo (assembly GCA_907164705.1). Taxonomy (NCBI): domain Eukaryota; kingdom Metazoa; phylum Arthropoda; class Insecta; order Lepidoptera; family Papilionidae; genus Parnassius; species Parnassius apollo. Next base: position 1,023,734 of record CAJQZP010000816.1, read on the forward strand.
CGGTATGTGTGTTTGTGTGCGAGTGTGTGTGCGCGCACTCACCGGTGCCATAGCCCGAGCTGTCGGAGCGCGGCGGCGAGTGGCGGTCGGCGCGGCGCGCGCGGCCGGGCTGCTGCGCGTCCGCACGCGCCGTGGCAGCCGCCCACTCCTCTCCCATCGCCTCGCAACCGCAACGCGTGCTCGACGCGAAGGTCACTGTCACCTGTTCATAAAACAGAATACCTCATCACAAGTCTAAAGCTGACTTGGTTTCACGCCAGTTTTCGAAAATCGAGGTTTCATCACATCTCGACGTTTTGAGGTCGTAGAAAGCTATTCCGACTATTCCTACGAGGATGTCACTATGTCACCAAAGCAAAAATTTTCAATACTGTTTCAACCGGTTTGTACCGGTACATTTAGAGAACTCTCAAAAATATGTTTTTTTTAACCGACTTCAAAAAGGAGGAGGTTTTATACCAGTACCAACCGATATTTAAATGGTGAATCTCACCATCATCCTTCACAGTTAGCTACCGTGGGTAAATCTTTGTTTCAGAGATCACGAGGGATCTGTGACAGAAAACATCTGGCCGTCGAACTTCAGCATGTCAAGCAAGTGTTGCAAGACAACAAGCTTCGGATCCCGCGCCTACGTCACAGTGCCCGAGTGAAGCCGGCCACAGTCGAGCGTGTGCCTGCTGTACTACCATATGTCAGAGGAGTCACAGACAAGGTTGGCTACATCTTGAAGCGAGCTTCCATTAAAACATACTACAAGCCGCCGAAGAAGATTAGTCAATTTTTACCATCCGTCAAGTGTAATATCCCTCTACAAGATGCAGGAGTGTACAAGTTAGATTGTGAATGTGGTTTCTCTTACATAGGTCAAACAAAAAGATCCATAAAAACCCGCGTAAAAGAACATATAGCTGACGTGAAGCACCGACGCTCCGAGAAGTCTGCAGTCTGTGAACATGTTCAGGATCGTCCCCACCATTACATCAGATTTGATAAACCACAAGTCCTCGCAAAAGAACACCGATTCCTACCAAGGATGATACGTGACGCTATTGAAATTAAAAAACATCCTAATTTCAATAGAGAAGATGGTTGGGTGCTGCCATCTGCTTGGGATCCTATAATTAACAAAATTAAACCCAAACCCAAGCATACTTCTGCAAGACTTCAAGATACAGTAAGTTCGTTTTGCGTAAATCGGACCAAAAATTAATATTCAAAAACTGAAGGTAGCCGGGCTAACAATGACATTGGGATGTCAAACATCTCAGTCCCCCCCGTGACCATGGGTGCTGTAAAGCACCCGAAACGTCGGGATAATAATAAAAATAAATTAAAGTAATTAAACGCGATAAAATCTGTAAATAATAGTTTTATTCAATGTGTAGTGTTCGCGTAAATTTAAGAAATCATTAAGTCAGAATCTGATGATGGGATCCCAGGGAAAAGCGAGGGCAACCCTGAAATTTTATATGCACATACAATGTTTTTCATATTCTTTCTAACGTAATTTAGGTATTTGTGCCAGGTAATCGTGATCTTATGTTGCTGAGCTGATGATGGAAGGTATAAGTCAGGATCTGACGATAGGATTCCAGGAAAATTAAGAGAAACCCTCAAATTTTATGGGTATTGATTAAAACAGTATACTTTTAATGTGATTCCATGGTCATTAGGTCGGGATTTTATGATAGGATTCCAGGAAAATTAAGAGCAACCCTCAAATTTTATTAGCACCTACAATGTTTTTTTGTGTACTTCCTAAAGCAATTCAGATATTTGTGTCTGATAGTCATCATCTCATGGTGCTGAGCTGATGATGGAAGTGAGAACTTCTTAACGGTTCTAAAAGAGTTGGTTCCTAAAAATATTATAGGTTACGTTTAGACCGTTACTTAAATTATTTATGTATGTGCGCCTAACGCCTCCATGGTACAATAGCTAAAGTGTCTAAGTCTCAACAAAGTTTCATAATCTTTTTAATAAAAAAGATTAATCCTCAATTAACAATATCCAAATGAGGAACTCCACTTTCTTTGGACTTATAATATAGCGTCACGCTTGTAATCCCCAAGGGATGGGCAGAGTACATATCTAATCAGCAGTGATTTACTTTTACTCAAACCATAACGAGTGGCTTACGTCGTAACAAGGAAGTGACTAAGCTAATGCTAAGCAAGTACCACAGTTGGCAAACTCTTTTTTTTTGTTATAAATACCCAAAGTCCCAGACAAACACGGACTTTTTTTAAGTTAGTTAAATAAATAAATACTATCAGTATTTTGACATTTTGTCAAATCAGTATTTTTTTAATATAGTACGTTTTTAAAACAGACCAAAAACTATAAAATTTCTCTTTTTTCATATTCACATCATCACATTGTCATCCGATTCTGACATATGTTGAAAATTCAAGTCTCTAGCTCATTGGAAAGTTAGTTTTAATTCAATTACTAAATTCGACACGAACAGATGTACTCGACTGCGATAAAAAGTTTACCAAAACGAGAACCTATGTCACTCCCAGAATAAAGACGAATCTAATGAGCTAATGACATGTCATATGTTGACTCATTAATTCCCATGCTTATGTGTTCGCCAAAAAATATTACTTTATTTTACTATATGGTACACGTACATTTAGTATAGACCAAGGAATAATTTAAAAATAAGACAACTTATTTTTTATATCAAAATAAGTAAACTTTATGAGCTGTTTAAACAATGTCCAGTGTTGAATAAAACTATTATTTACGGATTTTATCGCGTTTAATTACTTTAATTTATTTTTATTATTATCCCGACGTTTCGGGTGCTTTACAGCACCCATGGTCACGGGGGGGGGGACTGAGATGTTTGACGTCCCAATGTCATAGTTAGTCCGGCTACCTTCAGTTTTTTTTTAATATTAATTTTTGGTCCGATTTACGCAAAACGAGCTTATAGTATCATGAAGTCTTGCAGTGGTATGCTTGGGTTTGGGTTTAATTTTGTTAATTATGGGATCCCAAGCAGATGGTAGCACCCAACCATCTTCTCTATTGAAATTTGGATGTTTTTTAATTTCAATAGCCTCACGTATCATCCTTGGTAGGAATCGGTGTTCTTTTGCGAGAATTTGTGGTTTATCAAATCTAATGTAATGGTGGGGACGATCTTGAACATGTTCACAGTCTGGAGACTTCCCGGAGTGTCGGTGATTCACATCAGCTATATGTTCCTTCACGCAGGTTTTTATAGATCTCTTTGTTTGATCTATGTAAGAGAGACCACATTCACAATCTAGCTTGTACACACCTGCATCTTGTAGAGGAATATTACATTTGATGGATGGTAAAAATTGACTAATCATCTTCAGCGGCTTGTAGTATGTCTTAATGGACGCTCGCTTCAAGATGTAGCCAACCTTGTCCGTGACTCCTCTGACATATGGTAGTAGAGCAGGCGCGCGCTCGACTGTGGCCGGCTTCACTCGTTCACAGTGTAGCACCCAACCATCTGCTTGGGATCCTATAATTAACAAAATTAAACCCAAACCCAAGCATACCACTGCAAGACTTCATGATACTATAAGCTCGTTTTGCGTAAATCGGACCAAAAATTAATATTAAAAAAAACTGAAGGTAGCCGGACTAACTATGACATTGGGACGTCAAACATCTCAGTCCCCCCCCGTGACCATGGGTGCTGTAAAGCACCCGAAACGTCGGGATAATAATAAAAATAAATTAAAGTAATTAAACGCGATAAAATCCGTAAATAATAGTTTTATTCAATGTGTAGTGTTCGCGTAAATTTAAGAAATCATTAAATGTCCAGTGTCACATATATATTCACTGACACTGACACTGGACATTGTTTAAACAGCTCATTTTTCACTTTCTTTACGGATGAATAAAACATTCAAATACGCGCGAATGTACTGAATGAATTTGACAAATGACATTTAGTTAGTGTTGAAATAGAATAATAATAAATTCAATGACTAATCTTTGTAGTAATAATGGTAAGGTACAAAATTTTCTCTCATTGTAGGAAAAAATGTTAAACATCGATGACCTGTAGGTCACAATGTTTAACATTTTTTAAGGCTACATACTTAATTTTGAAAAATACTGCATCGTTGGCATACTCGTCGTGAACGCGGTTGCTGATCCTGAGTTGGAATCTCGGGTCAGGCCAAATTGAGTTACTGGGCTTTTCTGTCAAGAAATTCTTAGTAGCAGCCCGGAGTTAAAAAGTTGGGGGTGTTTCACCCTCGTGTATCGGAAAGCACGTAAGACCGCCGAATTACCGTCCCATCGGACTATGAGAGATGTGCATATGTGCTTGTGCAAACACTTTTGGACTATAATATTGTCTCGCACAGATGGCTAGTATCCTGAGGACATTAGCCTCCGTGTGGGGTAATGGGGCAGTGGGGCAGTAGGGTATAGTGTGCGTGCTCACGGTGACGGGGTCGGAGGTCTTGAGCAGGTCGACGAGCTGGTCGTGGTGCAGCGCGACGACGGCGGCGCGGCACACCTCCAGCAGGCGCGCGCCGCGCCGCACGCCCGCGCGCGCCGCGCAGCCGCCGCCCTCCACCGCCGTCACCAGCCCGTCCGGCTGCACGTGGAACCCTGCGCACACACCGCCGCCTTACTACTCACGAACATTGTCTGCACAAATGCTGCCTTGCGCACACCAATGTCTATAATACTCGCCAAAGTGTATACTTTTTACAAAAAACTAGCAAATGACGCCATATACGAGTATGCGTTGTAATAAGCGTTTTTGTGCTTCTAGTTTCAGGCCCGAGTAACACAACATAAATGTTTATTGTACTTTTGTTTTAAGTGTTAATTTGTAGTTTCAATTATTAAGTTACCGAAAATAAATATTATATGTTAATTGATTTATAGAGGGAAATAAATCAGGAGATGAGCAGTAGCGTCTTCTTAATAACGTCACATTTTTTAATAAAAAACTGCAGTTGTCAACCCGCGTGGCAAGCGTGGCACGGCAATACTCTATGAGGCAATGTATGGGGAAAGTCTATATTCAGCCGTGGACTTATATAGGCTACAATGGATGAATGGAAAGCATGCCCTTAAAACGTACAGAAAAAAAATCTATCAGAAAAGACATCACCGACTACAAGAAATCCATCGTCCGTTTTTAACGCACGCCGGATGCATGACAACCGGATGTCAGACACTTGACTAGTCGGAATGTCGGCAGACGCGCTCTCTATGCATTTCGTATTAAAAACCGCACTTCACCAGAAATTTAATTATTGTGGTGGAAAAACTTTCTGATATTTTTATAGTGTATTAGGTTTGTTGATGGTATTACGGTGCGCGTTGGTTATTTTCTCACAGAAAACTAACTACTATGTACGATTGAATAGGGTTTGTTGCTTCGCAAAGGACACATAAATTATTTTATCACTATGAACAACTTTTCAAGTCTCTGCGACTACCCATCTGGGTAAAGACATAAATGTAATATGGTAATTCGTTGTAAACGACTTGTGAGGTGGTCAGCTTCGCTGATAAGAGTTCTGAACGGGTGCACAGCGCCAAGTGGGTAAGAGGCGGAAGTAAGTAGCGGCATCTTCACAATGTAATGATTCCGCATAAAAAAATTGTGAGTGCTGACCTGTCTGAAAATTATGGCAACTCAGACCGAGTCATACAATGGGTAGGTAATTTGAGCATATAATCACAGTACATTACTGTGATCATTTGCTTTGTGTGTGTGTGAGTGTGTGTGTGTGTGTTAGCGTAAAGATAACATTGTGAGTGGGTGGGCACGCACGGAGCGCTGGGCGAGCGCACGGGCGCACGAGTACTGACCGAGCTGCGCAGCCTGACCGCGCTCGAGCGTGATCTCGTGCAGAGCGTGCGCATGCGGTGGCGCCACGCTGGCCAGGCGGCGCAGCAGCGGCTCGGCCGCGCCGCGCACGCGCACGCTCTCCCCGCGGTGGTAGAATATGCGGCTCCAGCCGCCGCTCACCACCCACCCTGCCACACACCATCACATCCCATCTTATAACACTCAATACAAGCAAAACTGGTTAATACTCAGTACAACAATCCAATCCATACTGGTATACTGCATATCAGTGTGGGGCTCAGCTGCTAAAACTGCTCTACTATGTCTGGAACGAGCTCAAAGGTTGCTGATAAAAGTAATGCTTCTAAAACCATATAGATACCCCACCAAGATTTTTTCCCAGAAGATCTTTATCGGGAAGCTAATCTTCTATCAGTTAGGAAACTATACATATTAGACATTGTTCTTAGAATGCACAAATCTCTACCCTTTGATGCTAAATTGCCAAGAGAAGAAAGTATACAGTTGCTGTAGTTCCCACAGTGAAATCTGACTTTGCAAGACGGCAGTACTCTTTGCAGTCTGCCTCAATCTACAATAAAATAAATAAGTATCTTAACATATTTCCCCTTCATAAAAAAGATTGTAAGAAAACGGTTTTGGAATGGCTAAAATCAATAAGTTACTCTGAGACAGAACTGATGATTAAAAACTAACATATCTTTATTACGTGTAGGTATCCATAGGTCTTATAGCGCATACAGGTTCCAGTTATCGCCAATACTATCACTTAAGGTGAGTATTTGAAAATATTAAATAACAAATATTAGTTATATAACACAAACACACACACACACACACACACACGCACACACGCACGCACGCACGCACGCGCGCGCACACACACACACACACGCACACACGCACACACGCACGCACGCACGCACGCACGCACGCACGCACGCACGCACGCACGCACGCACGCACGCACGCACGCACGCACGCACGCACGCACGCACGCACGCACGCACGCACGCACGCACGCACGCACGCACGCACGCACGCACGCACGCACGCACGCACGCACGCACGCACGCACGCACGCACGCACGCACGCACGCACGCACGCACGCACGCACGCACACACACACACACACACACACACACACACACACACACACACACACACACACACACACACACACACACACACACACACACACACACACACACACACACACACACACACACACACACACACACGAGCAGAAGGAAACACAACAAAATAAAAAAAATAATATTAATTACATGTAAACTTGCTCGTTTTAGTGTATATTAGTTGTAATTTAGTTTTCTATGTAACTGTTTGTAAAAAGAGCGGTTCTTCCCACCACAGGCGATTTTTTGCCTAAAGGGGAGTTCCCACATCTAATAACGCATACATGTTCGTCGGTTAAGGGTACTCTTAATTTAGCCCATTTTTAATATATCGCCAATTTGGTCGACAAACTTTCGCCTAGGACGTCACTTTCCGACTCTTCCATTCACTTCCCCAATACATATTTTCTACATGACCAAACCACCGAAGCATTCCTTTCTTAATCCTTGTCACCGCATCATCTTGCAAAACACATTCTTCTTTTATCACACAGTTTATCACCCTGTCATTCAGATTCAGCCCTAACATACTTCTTAGCGACCGCATTTCTACTGTATTTATTCTACTCTCGTGCTTCTTCTGCCACACCCAACTTTCACTGCCATATGTTAAAGTAGGGACTAATACAGCATTGTGAATTGCCATACGTGCCTTTTTTGACACATTCTGACTTTTCACAATAGAGTGTAGAGCCCCATTTACTTTATTTCCTGCATTCACTCGTCGTTCAATATCCTTATCATGTCTCCCATCCCTGCTGAATACACATCCCAAATATATAAATTCATCTACTTACTCGACCATCTCCCCTTCTATTCTTATTTCACATATCGTTTTACTTTCTTCTCTTTCAAAAACCATAACTTTCGTTTTACTTGCATTCACTTTCATTCCCCTTTCTTTTGTAACCAATGACCTTTCATTAATGTAACCATCATTTCCAACTCGGCCGCCGACGAAGCAAGTATGACTTGATCATTGGCATACAAAAGGCATTTGTGCAGTTACCTTACCAATTCTTAACCCGCATTCTTCAACTTTCAAATTTTCCAAACAACTGCTTATAAATAGCTTGAACAGTCACGGGGAAGCTACACAGCTCTGACTGACACCTTTATGGATGCCAAACCAGTCCGAGTAGGCCCCGTTGATCCTAACACAAGCACTCGAGTCCCTATACAGAGACTTTAATGCCTGTATCAACCCAGCGTTCAACCTAAATCAGTTCAGCGTTTGCCATAACACATCCCTGTCACTATGTCATAAGCCTTTTCCAAGTCCATGAACACACAAAAAACTTTTTGGTTTTTCGCCAAAAACTTCTCCGCGATCATGCGCATGGAAAAGACTTGATCTGTACACCCCATTCCTTTTCTAAATCCCACTTGCACATCCCAAATATTTCCATCAGTTTCTTGCATATCTCTTTCAATTAGTACCTTAGCATACAGTTTTCCCACAGTGCTAAGAAGGCTGATACCACGGTAGTTTTTACAGTCCTGCTGTTACCCTTTTCCCTTATATATTGGGACTATCACGGCTTTGTACTAGTCTCCCGGTACCCGCTTTGGTTCCCAACATAAATTAAACAAGTGTACAGCAGGCCTGCCACCACTTCCTCTCCAGCCCTTAGCATTTCGAGTGAAACTCTATCATATCTGGCTGCCTTACCTACTTTCATGCTTTTCATTGCTTTCATTATTTCATCTATACTTATCTCCCTATCTCTTTCATCTTCTTTCGGAATTATAATGAAATATAAATAAGCTATATTGTCACAGACGAAGTTATCGGAGTTGGGCAGCCCCAGCATACATTTCTGTGCCATCAAATATTACGTAGAGATTACATTAAAAGATACGGTACAATAAAAAACTTAAATTTCACATATTTCAAATTTCTTTGTCAATAAACAGTACTTACTATTTAATTTGAAAAATATTAGTAATTTAATATTAAATTGAACGTAAAAACATATTCTGAAATCATAAAATCATACCAAGTAGAGTATTGGTCGGTAGGACTAAAATAATCTGCCTTGAACTGTCTTCAATGAACACTATGCTGTCAGCAGATACGCCCATTATGCAGTCGAGCAAAGAACCACCGGCACCTTCATCCTGCACTTGTACCTAAAAGTAATTATATTATAATTTAGATTTACGATGATATAAATACAAATTTGTGTTCAATTTTGTATAGGCATTAATATAAAATTAATTTAAAGAGTACCCAAGAATCTATCAAATATTTTTTTTTTTGTTTAATATAGGTTATAAATAATCTATCAAAGCCCAATAATACTAATATTAACATGTCATCTCCATAGGTATAGAGCATTAAAGAACAAAAGATATCAAATGACAAAATATTTTTGTAATATTGCTGTGATGTAACTAGTTATAGTTACTGCTTGAGGTTCTTAAGAGGTTGCCACACCAGAATTAGTAACATAGCACAGATATCACTATCAAGAAACAGCATATATCTTCCAAATAAGAAATTTAATTTTAGCCCTTAGAGGCGATAATGCTCTTTACCTCGACTTCACAGTAGACATGAACATGTTGATGGTCTGTGAACATGTACTTTATTCAAAACTTACATGAAAGCACAAAGCACCTCCAACTAGCACATCATTAGTGCAATTGTCGACGCGAGAAATAACTGTGTTGCTATTTGAATTATTTCCACTTTTCATTAGCAATGATGAGAAGATGGCTGAAATAAAAATTAAATAAAGCTTAAGTGACAATAACAAGATTTATATTTTTTGAATTATAATTTTTTAACACGAAATTTATTGCATCTTGATAAAATTAGGCTGCAAAATATTTTATTAAGTTGTTGTCATTTTTAATTGCACTATTTGTAAAAACTTATTTTAACAAGAAGCTATTTGGCAATAACTGTAAATCGAATTGTTGAATATTACTTTACACATTCCATACGTACAACAAAAGTCTTGGTTCTTGAAAAAATTGTAGCGCGTATGTATACTCTCGCACTGGTATGCTGCTTGGCGTCAACAGTTTATGAAATTCGGCTTCGACATTTTTGTACGGAATTTCCGTCAAAATTATAATCAACTTGCAGGTGAGGTTGTCATTTAAAAAAAGATATTTGCAGGTAAATACACCTCTCCCATTGTTAATAAAGCGTAAATATAATTTTTGTGATTCTAAGTTTTTTACATGGTAATGCCAATCTGCAGCTATAACATAATGGTTGAAGCACGAATGGGTGGGCTCTACCGGAAAGGACCACGCACTCACAGAATACCAGTGTAAAATAGCAGTTTCATACTGCTGTTACGTATGGTGACCCTTTTCACTGGAAACAAGGCATTCCATCTTAGTCCTCAGAAGTGACAATAGATCTGCATTATGATTCTTAATTAAGAATAAATGTAGATATCTACGCCCATCATCAGGTGGTCTGTGTGCTATTTTGTCACCTCAACTACGAAAAAAAAAAGATTTGGTCTTGAAATGAAACAAACTGAAGACAAAATGGATATTGTATATTTTAATGGTTTACTTCGATAAAATTGAGAAAATAATATACTACACGTATCATAAGTTGTAGCAAATAAAACTGGGGATTTTTTTTAATGATCTTATTAAATTTAAAATAAAATGAATACATACAGAACTTTTGTCCAGTTTCGACAGTTGTAGCCGTAACATAGTTCTTGGCTAAATCTTTCAGGTACTCTTGACGTGTGCGCGTTGCCATTGTGCTGAATTTAGGCGATTGTATAGCAGCATTCTCTCCATTTATTACCTACAGAGCAAAAAAGATATACTATAAATTAATATAGTAATCACGATAGATTTCATTTCATATAATTCTTTTAGGTTGATTTTGCAATGTTTAAATGCTTAAAATTATTAAAAACTTTGGAGCTAATTGGAGCCCAGGAATAATATTCGCATCTGATTGTATTGCCGCTATTTATTTAGCACTGTATCCTGACCTATTTTACTGTATGAATGTGAGTGAGTGTCTTCGTGACAGCTCTAAAAGCTTACGAATATTTAGGAGTGGTTGTCATGATTAAAATCAGTCAGAAAGTCATGAATACATTTTAAATTTGTTGCAAACTTCTATCAGTTATGCATTTATAATTATGTCAAAATTATCCTGAAGTTGATTAATCAATATAATTTCACCGTTAATAATTATTAAAATTATGTGTAACATAATTTAAAAACTTTAAACACTTTCTTTTAGTTATTTAACAACTGTGTCTCAGAACAGTTTGTGTGCTTATCTTATAGTTTAAAGATCTTAATGTGTTTGAGACGAAAGGAATTTGATCACTCATATTTTTATATTAATTTTTTCACTCTACCATAAATAAAAACAGTGATAAGACAAGTATTTGGAAGTAATTTCTTCCAAACATTTGTTTTATACCTACTGAAAAAAGTACTTATACAAGTTATTAATTAATTATTATTAATTGATCTATATAAAACTGAATAATATTTTTTACATACCTTACTTAGAAGCAAATCAGTAAAAGCATCACCCTTAGGATACACAGCACCATCTTTGATTGGAGGTCCAAATAAAGGCACTTCTTTCGCACGACTCACAGCTATACTATAATGTGTATTTTCAGTACATGGATCGATAACTCTTACAACTACAAAAACATGTTGAAACTGAGATCGAATATTTCTAGGTGTGAATGGAGCAGCACCAGGTTCCTGGAAGACTATTGTTACTATATCATTTCCGATGTGTCGTTTTCTTAATAACTGTTGCCTGTTGTTAGGTGTGTAGGGAAGCATTGTAGACACATGAAACATAATTTCACAGCCTTGGTATGTTGTGTAAACAGAGTAGAGACCTGTAGAATCAGTCCGATTGTCTAGTCCTGCTTTATACTTATCAAAATCTTTTAATCTAACAGTCTGTCCCAGCATTTGGAGGAACTCTACAAAAGCTGGGCCAGCTTCCTGATTGTTATACATCTCCTCTTCGGTGGATTGTCCACTCTTGCAATACATAACTCCAACTTTGTAATGTCTGGTCACACATTGTTCATCCAAACGTAATAATTGTTCTTCTGCACCACTATTTGTAATTCCTAGTCTGAAAATCATTATATTAAATTACTCATTTACTGCTAAGTAAAGTAAGTAAAAGTAAAATATACTTTATTGTACACCAAGGAACATATTACATTATTTATATATTTAAAGGGACATTGGTACAACAGGCGGCCTTATCGCTAAAACAGCGATCTCTTCCAGGCAACCTTAGGGCAGAGGATACTATTTTAAAAGATAGCGGAAGGGGTGTACAGAATATGATAAAGAAAGATAAATAGAAGAACATAAATGATTAAAAATGAATGACGACAGGTAGTAACTTAAGAGGAAAGGTAATAAAGTTTTAATTTATTTTTAAATATAGGAAGAGATTTAGATTTTTTGATATGTAAGGGGAGAGAATTCCATAGTCGTATAGCGGTAACCGTAAAAGAATTAGAATAGAAGGAAGGGGAATGTCTAGGGGTACTTAGAAGGAGATTATTTTGAGATCGTAAACTACTTAAATATATAAATCGGTCTTTCAAATAAGAAGGAGTGGTCGGATTGAACAGAATGCAGTAAAGAAGATGAAGAATGTGAGTATTCCTGCGAAGACGAATCGGGAGCCACTTGAGCTTATGGCGGAATTCGGATATGTGGTCATACTTTCGTAACCCAAATATAAACCTTACTGCTATATTTTTAATCTATTTTTTTATTTAATACAAGTCAGAGTAACAAAAAACATTGTATAAAATTTGTTAATTTTTTTAAATATTTCTACTTTGTTTTTTTTTTAAATTTTACTCTATTTTGTTAAGTGTCAAATTAGTGGCAATTTACATACATAATTTTCACAAGGATAAAAATCCAGACCTTGGAACCCTCAAAATATATATATATATATATATATATATATATATATATAATATATGAACCCTCAATATATGTATATGAACACTATTAAGTATCATGTATCATACACCAATTTCAGAATAAAGATTTTGAAGCATGTACCTTAAACAGCTAAGTTGTATTTCTGGCGCGACATAATCCATGACATCTTTGGTATTGTATGTAGCACTGTTGTTGCTAGGTTTGGCAGTGAGTATAGCATCTTCTAGAACTGAGCCACGTAACGTTAACAATTCAGCGGTACGCACAATAATACGATACTGCCATGCTAACTGTGATGCGGGCGCTGATGCATCTCCACCACCACGACGTAATTCCACGCGTTCTTTTTTAATCGAAATTGCTACAGGACCTAGATTCTCATCCATTCCAAACCAATTTTGATGTGCTGAAAAGTAATTTTAATTTGATACTTGTTTGTAAATTTTTCTTTATGTATATAAATCTGTCCATGTGTCTGTGTCTGAATTCCATATAATCAACCGGACCGATTTTGATAAAATTTTCTGTGTGATTAAGTTAATTCCAGAATGGTTTACATTCACAATCGGACCCAGGTATGTATGTTACCAGGACCATAATCTGTAGTAACCACTTACCACCAGGTAGACTGCAGGTTCTATTTATAACTTCAGTTTTACAAAAGAAAGCATTAAATATAATGTAAAATAAATTATATTAAAAACATACAACCTTACTTTTAACTGTTCATTGTCATATATTTAAATTAAGTATTAATTATCTCTTTACCTGCCTCTTTCTATTGTCATATAGTGAGGAGAGTGAGAGAGTAACCTTACAATTTTCCTTAAAATAACATTAATTTCTATAAGTAATGCAGATCAAGTATAACTTACGTTGGGTGTAAAAATAATTCCTATAATACAATGCTCCAAGATCTTGGCTTTCAACAGGCAATGGTGCGAGAGCTCGTGCAAATGGACAACCTTGTCGCCAATGTGTATGTCCTGGAGGGAATTCTAATACTGAAAAGCCGTATGCTGCACGTGGCCTATGCCATCCTCCATATTGACCAGGTATGGCACCACGGGCAGTTCGTGAGCATAGTGAAATGCAACGCTCTTCTTCTCCTACAAATATATTAAGATTATAATATTTAACTGAAGCTATCTAACAAAAATTGTGTGCGAAATTAGGTAAAATAATGTTACATCTTTACATCTTTAAAATCCTACCAAGTATTATTACAACATACATACTAAATAGTAAATAAATAAATATCTGAGTTAGTATGTGCAACATATTTGAAAAAAGTCAGAAGACTATATTAATTCAAACATTATAATATTTATTAGCAATTACCATGTTAAGCAAGAGGCTCATACATTATCATATTAGGACCATTTTAAAATTTAGGACACAATATATGAAAATTATGTTATCATCATCATCATCATCATCACAGCCCTTCACAAGTCCACTGCTGAACATAGGCCTCCCCCAAGTAATGCCACAAAGCACGGTCCTGAGCCACCTGCATCCATCGACTTCCTGCATATCTTACCAGGTCGTCACTCCATCTAGTGGGGGGTCGCCCTACACTACGCCTACCGGTACGAGGCTGCCACTCGAGAACCTTTCTTCCCCATCGGTTATCGGTTCTACGAGCTATATGGCCGGCCCATTGCCACTTCAGCTTACTAATCCGTTGGGCTATGTCGGTCAATCTGGTTTTACTGCGGATATCCTCATTTCTGAGTCTATCACGCAGAGAAACTCCGAGCATAGCCCTCTCCATAGCTCGCTGAGCGACCTTGAGCGTCCTCATACGGCCAGCAGTGAAGGACCACGTCTCTGATCCGTAAGTCATCACTGGCAACACGCACTGGTTGTACACTTTAGTTTTCAGAGATTGAGGTATACCTGACGAGAAGATATGTCGTAATTTCCCGAACGCTGCCCAGCCGAGTTGAATCCGTCGATTGACCTCTCGGTCGAAGTTGGACTTACCTAGTCGGAATATTTGTCCCAGGTAAACGTACTCATCAACAACTTCGAGCATAGTGCTCCCAACAACTACCGGCATAGGTGTGACATGGACATTAAACATAATCTTTGTTTTGTCCATGTTCATCTTAAGACCTATCCGTTGGGAGGCACTATTGAGGTCATTGAGCATAGTGCTTAAGTCCTCCAGCGATTCTGCCATAAGGACTATATCGTCGGCAAATCGAAGGTGAGTGATGTACTCGCCATTGATGTTAATACCGTATCCTTTCCAGTCCAGTAGCTTGAAAACGACTTCCAAAGCAGCGGTGAAGAGTTTCGGGGATATAACGTCACCCTGTCTTACACCTCTCTGCAGTTGGATAGGTTTCGAGCTCTGGTTCTGTACTCGGATAGCCATCGTAGCCCTACTGTACAAACACTTCAGCACTTCGATATACCGACAGTCAACTTGGCACCGCTGAAGGGACTGCAGCACCGCCCAAATTTCGACGGAATCAAAGGCTTTCTCATAGTCCACATACGCCAGGCAAAGTGGCAAATTGTACTCTTCAGTCTTCTGTACAATCTGCCGCAGGGTATGTATGTGGTCTATGGTACTGAAGCCTTTTCGGAAACCGGCTTGTTCGGGAGGCTGGAAGTCGTCGAGTCTGCGTGCGAGACGATTCGTAATGACTCTCGAAAACAGCACGTAGACGCGGCTCAGAAGGGAAATCGGTCTGTAGTTCTTCAAGAGAGCGTTGTCGCCTTTCTTAAAGAACAAGACCACCGCACTTCTGCTCCATGCCTCTGGAGTAGTGCCACCATGGAGGACGGAATTGAAGAGCTTCTGAAGGACTTCAAGTACCGGTGTTCCACCCGCTTTCAGAAGCTCCGCTGTGATTCCATCCTCGCCTGGGGCCCTGCCGTTTTTAAGGTGCTGGAGAGCCATTCTAATCTCGCTTAGACTGACGTCCGGGATATCATCGGAATAGTGTCGGATAAGACTTGCTCTTGGATCGTTACTCACACTTGCGTGTGGCTCCAACGATGATGTGTACAGCTGCCCATAGAACCTCTCAATCTCACTCAAAATATCAGGTGTCCCGGAAACGATGCTGCCACACTCAGTCTTCAGCCTTGACAGTTGGCTCTTTCTGGCAGACAGATCTCTGGCAAAGACTTTGGAGCCCTGGTTCCGCTCGATCGCTTCTTTAATACGAGCAGTATTAAAGTTGCGTAAGTCTCGCCGCATGCATTTGGAGATCTGTCTGTTCAGTTGCCTGTATGCTGTCAAATCTGTTGACGATTGCAGCCTCATCTCCCGTCTAACAGCCATGAGATTAAGAGTGTGATCGGAGAGTTTTTGTGTTCTTCTGCGGCGGGTCTTGCAGAACTTAGCTCCGACCGCATGGACAGTTTCCACGAGCTTGTCATTCATATCGTCCACTGCATTGCAATCTTGTAGGCACTGAAAGCGGTTGTGTAACTCGAGCTGAAAGTTTTCGGGATTTTGGATCAGAGCACGAGGGGGACGGAGCGTTGACTTCATTAGACGAGACCTCTCCAACTTAACGTTTAGGTTCAGTGTGCCTCTAACCATTCGGTGATCGCTGTCAGTTTTCACCCTTGCGATCACTGAGACATCACTGAACAGTTGGCGTCTGGTCGTCATAATGAAGTCAATCTCATTTTTTGTCGAACCGTCGGGGCTCGACCAGGTCCACTTCCTGTGGGGCCGCTTCTGGAAGAAAGAGTTCATCATAAAGAGTCCCTCTTTCTCCATAAAGTCGGCCAGCTGCTGGCCCCTTCGGTTCCGTTGCCCTACTCCAAATTTCCCTAACTTCAGCTCACCGTTTTCTCTTGTGCCTAGTTTTGCGTTGAAGTCTCCCATCAACACCGTGTAGTGGGTTTTGGAGGAATGTATGGCTTTGGAAATATCCTCATACATTTCCTCCACCTCCTCATCGGAATGTGCCGACGTTGGTGCGTAAACCTGTATGACCTTCAGCGAATACCGTTTGGTGATTCTGAGTATCAGGTACGCGACCCTCGTCGACACACTCTCAATCTGTACAACGTTGTTGACGAGAGACTTGTGGACGATAAATCCGACACCTTCTTGGGACAGATGGTCGCCCTCCCGGTGATAGAACAAGTTGCCGGATTCGAGAATCACCGTGTCCTCCCCCTCTCTTCGGACCTCGGATAATCCTATAATACTCCAGCGCAACTTGTCTATCTCTTCTTCCAGCTCCAGGATCTTCTCGTCAGTCCTCAGTGTGCGTGCGTTAAATGTTGCCAGGTCGAGTCGTCGTAGGTGGCAACCGAACCTCCACCGGAGATT
The DNA here is from genome assembly GCA_907164705.1 of Parnassius apollo. NCBI lineage: Eukaryota > Metazoa > Arthropoda > Insecta > Lepidoptera > Papilionidae > Parnassius > Parnassius apollo. Next base: position 1,040,968 of record CAJQZP010000816.1, read on the forward strand.
CTTAGCACCCCCTGCCCCGCCGTTACCATGGTCGCCACCGTAGCCAGGAATAGCGGGGCCGCCGGGGACTGGGGGCCGTCTATTTGTGTAATTGTTCATGGGGGGTATATTGCCATAGTTGCCACGCTTGGCGAGCGGGTTGGCAACCGCAGTTTTTTTTTGTCGTACAGTTGCTGTTATCAGGAAGATGCTGCTGCCCATCTCCTGCCTGTCTCCCTCTGTCGCCTCTTACGACACCCACGGGAAGATATGGGGTAGTGGATATTCTTGACCGCCACTACACGGACGGAAAATTATGTTATATCTATAACTATTATGTCCTCCAGACCGAATTTCGGCCACGGCGGCCTGCCTCAACGGAGGCTAGCCATCGGCGCAATACAGGATTATCGTGCCCAAGTATATGCGCAAGCACACAGGTGCACTCTCTATTCCCTCACTCTCATAATCCGATGGGATGGTAAGCCGACACGACCGGAGAGAGATCAGGCGCAGGACCAACGGCTTTACGTGCTTTCCGAGGCACGGGGGTGAGACACCGCCAACTTCCTGACTCCGGAGCAACTACTGAGAATTTCTTGACAGAAAAACTCAATAATTAATTTATTGGCCCGACCCGGGATTTGAACCTATAACTATTACATATGTTCTAAAGCACTGAATGCATACTGACAAGCAATGGATGCTAGATCTGAAGAAGTTTGTGGCAGAATAGCATAATAACTGTCTACTGCTTCATAAATTATTGAATTGATCCCAACATAACCGACAATTATACAAAACAAACTGTTGGTTTCAGGTTGGATAGGTAGTATCTTTCTTATCTTTTGTTATGTTCCATTTGAAAATACATCTGATTTATAAAAGGGTTTGTGCAAAAATTTGTTCACAATAAAATACTTTATTTATAGTTTGTAATATTCAGAAGTAATTGCAGTGATTGAAATTTGTTATGAGAGGATTACAATCAATATTTTAAACAATTTTCATAATGTTTTAATCAAGAATTGGTGAATGAATCCATCACTCCCACTTTAATCCATGATGATTGAAGAGGCAATATATATAATAATGGAAATGCCAGCAAAACCTCTTACTCTTATAGATGACAACATTTATTTTAGATGTAAAATATGTAGAACAGTGACAGGGGCTGTGCAAAGATGGGGGACATGTGGTACTGTAATTGCCAATCTGCTTGTTAAGCTTTAATTTATTTATTGTTTAAAACATATCCTCCCTACAATGTGAAAGGCTTATGTCTAGCAGTAAACTTATGTGCATTGATAAAGAAAAAACAAAGATGAAAAACGTTCATCAATAGTCCTGATTTCAATAACCACGGGGGGAGGTCAAAAAGTTTATGAATGGCGGGGTTGGAGAGGGTGAGTTTACTCATCCAGGTAGGCGCTAGTTGAGTGACTCATTGTTATTATTGTATATAAGTATTGGTATATACCAAGTTTTAGCCTAATCGGGTCATTAGGTTTTGAATTATCAAAGAGTAAACAAGTCACTTGGGAAGAAAGTGGCCCTTCCTAAGAAGTATAAGGTATCTCAATCAGCCGGAAAAATCATGGCAATGGTATTCTTTTGAATGATTATAAGGAATGTGGTGTTTCTGTAACAGGAGAATACTATGCTTCTTTACAATATCAATATAAAGGAGGTATTAAAGAAAAAAGGCAAACAAAGCTTACAAAAGGCATGCTTCTTTTGCACGACAATGCATCCGTGCACACAAGCAATGAAGTGACGGCTGCCGTTCACTGGTGCGGTTTTGAACAACTGCGCCACCCACCCTACAGATCAAACCTGGCCCCAAGCAACTATTAATTGTTTCCAAAACTGAAGAAATATTCGCATGAGAAAAAAATTGGCGACAATGATGAATTAAAATCTACAATTTCGGCCTATTTTGACACCCAATCAAATCTTTTTTCTAGAGAGTATTAAAAAGTTATTTGACAGATCTAATAAATGTGTTAGGGTGAAGGGAGAATACTTTGAACAGATAGAATAGTTTAATATTTCATTTCATTATCCTTCCCTGTAATTCTGTGAGCTTTTTGACCTCACCTCGTAATATTCTATAGTATGAACTAAACATATTGAATTATTGTATACTACTAACAATATGAACTAATCACTAACAAGTCCATGGTAACTGTAGTCCCCATGAAAATTCTTGCATTAGCTATCCATGGTGACTACATTCACGGAGCGACTTTTGATTGCATTTGATTTGATATAAAAGACTACTGACTCATTAAACTCAACTGGTTATCAGTGATGGGGCATGAGGAGTGAGCATTGCAGCATGTTGACTGCTGACTATAAACAACAACCTTGAGCCTGTGAGTCAGCTCCTACACCCAGTAATGTAAGTTGGCACTCATGCAATCATCATTTTTTAGTTCTTTATTTTTTTCATTATACATTTTTATACAAAATTCTATTTTGATAATGTAAGTTAATATTTAATGTTATTTTTAATGTATGTCAAATACTTTGACTATTACTTAGCCTTTTAGAATATGAGAATATGCATCACAGGAAACCAGTTCTATGAGTCACCATGCAGGAATGCCATGTAGCTTACACAAGAATAATTTGTAAACACTAATAGCTTACCCCCTAATTCATTTCTAAAAAAAGGACAACTTTCCAACAGCTCATTGGATCTTCCATCTCCAGTATCTGGAATAGCATCTTCTCCAGGGGGTAATCCACGTGTTGCCAATAGTGATGCGGCAGATGCTCCAGTTGTTGTATTGCGGCGTCTGCTCAATAATGCTCCACGAATTTCTGCTGCATAACTTAAATTAGCCATTAGAGATTGACAATCATAATGAGCAAACTGTTTTCTTTTAGTTTCTTCAGGAACAGACGAGTTAATAGCACCATCATCTAGATGTTGACGTGGTATCACAGGTGCTGCTCCACCCCATAGTTTATTCAACTTTAAACGTGGTTTAGGGCTAACACTAGACCTTGGAGGAGGTCCATCAGCATGGTCGCCAGCCAACACTTCGGCCAAACGATCAGATGCGCGACCCAACCCTGGAGGCTTGTCAGGAGTCGATACACCGCTGTAATTATGCACCATAGCTGGCAGTCGATCACCGGTTCCACCTATTACGTCAATTGATCCATGACTTCCATATTCTCGGCGTAAACCGTTTCCCGATGGATGCTCGGTGTATATCAAGTCAAGACTCGAATTGCTTCGGTACATAACATCTCGGACTTCTTTTCTTCTAAGATGATCTGGAGCGTACATTGCATAGTTTTGACATGTACTGAATTACTACGTTCACTTTTAAGTAAAAAGATCTATTGACGGTCGTTATACTTGCATACATAAATATCGCTTCTTCATCATATTAATAATTTACATCACGAAGTTTCAATACAAGGCACTAAGTGAATAATTATAACACGAAATCATAACTGCTAAAAATTCTCACACGGTTACATTTTTTAAAAACCAATCTAGAATTGAATTATAAATGTATACAAATAATTTTTTCACATTGAAGTAATTACAATTATGTCAAATTAAATTTTACCAATATTTTTGTAAAGTACAAAATATTCTCTGCAATTTTTTTTAACATCAATGGACAGTGCTGCCAATAGTAAAATATAAAATACCCGATATCGCTAACGGACAAAGCTAAAAATTAAAAATACCCTACAACAAAGACATGAACACAGTTAAAATAACATGTAGCGTAAAATATAATTTTACTTCTCGATAAACCTGAATTCCAAAAAGTATGTCAATATTTTCTTACATGTTTATATCCAAGAAAAATTTATTTAATTATCTACCATTTTTATATAAACATTGACTTTAACTGTGATTTAAAATTTTTATGCCTAGAAAAAAAATGCAAGTGTGAAACTGTACAACATGCAAAATTAGTTTTTAAAATTAAAAAATAAAGAAGAAGTAAAAACCTTTTATGTGCGGCTTTTAATTGAGAGTTAATAATCAGTAAGACTTTATTCGCACGGAAGCTTATTAATGTCCTTTAAAAAAGCATTCAAATAGAACAAATGCATTCCCAAGTATATATTCACACGCATTCAGCGCTTTTAAATCGACGCTTTTTTAAATACCATATTATGAAACTTCTTTATTACTATTCACATGAGCGCTAAAAAAGCGCTGACACTGCGTTCAGCGTAGATTACTACATATTAAATTACTTATGAGTGCATCGCGCGTTTGCTCAGCAATCGGACATGTTTGTTTGTGTGCAGTGCGCTCGCTCAATAGTTGCACGTGTCCTTTTTGGGTTGATTTCATCAGAACTTCGATACGATTACGTGGGCTGTAGATCCCGATGTGCTAATTATTGAGGTGGAGTCTCGTACACATTTATAAGCAAAAACATTGCCAGATTACTCAAATAAAATTGTGAAGAATATAGCCTGGGAGGACGTAACAAAAAAACTCTCAGAGGCTCTGAGAATAGGAAACTTTCACAAATGAGAAAAAATATAGTCAATGTAAATAAATAATGTATTTAATCTTTGAGTAATAAACCAAAGGAGACGGCATCGCAAGGCATACCCCTCTGTAAAAGGTACGAGAGTCAGACGCATATATTACCGTTATATGAAACTAGTTGCTCCCGTCATAAAAAAGTACTCTGTGGTCATCGTGCGCCATTACGCAAGTGATCGTGCCAGTCAAATTAGCTCTTACAAAAATACCGAATAGCAGTGTATTTTCATGCAAAAAACTATTGATTTTTATGTTACACTAGATTAATAATTACCGCGCCAAAGCGTTGCCACTGCACATATGGCCACAGCCATATGCCTAGCTAGCGTCAGTTCAGTGTTCAATGTGACGCCAACAGAGTTGAGCCAAACGATCCGTGATAAAAAATTGGTAAATGCGTGGTGAAAGAATGCAATTCAAGGCTACAAAAACAATAAATCACTATTCACACATACATTTTAGTTCATGTTTTAGTATAATCGTAAAAACCTCAAATAATTAAATAAAATTCCCGAATATTGCGATTTAGGTTCAATGTTGGCACTTTTCCGCTTTTGTGATTATCTCACCTTAATGGGAGACTATATAATTAATTAATGGAGTAAGTTAATTTGTTACCTCTGATTTTAAATATTTTGGAAATTATAGTATAAACTACGTTTTACTTTCATACAAAATAATTAATTATTCTTATTTTAGTTCATTCATGAATATCTATCTTAATAAACATAAATTACGTGTCACGTTCTTTGTCCGCGATGGACTCCTAAACTACCTAACCAATTTTAATAAAATTTGCATGATTTCCGGCACCGTGCAGTGGCGGTTGAGAATATCCTCTACCCCACATCTTCCCGTGGGTGTCGTAAGAGGCGACAGAGGGAGACAGGCAGGAGACGGGCAGCAGCATCTTCCTAATAACAACAATAATTTAATAAAAAAAACTGCGGTTTCCAACCCGCTCGCCAAGCGTGGCAACTATGGCAAATATCCCCCCATGAATAACTACACAAACAAACTGCCCCCAGTCCCCGGCGGCCCCGCTATTTCTGGCTACGGTGGTGACCATGGTAACGGCGGGGCAGGGGAGGTGCCATCTACGACGACTCGACCTGGCAACATATAAGGCACGCGCCCTGAGAACTGACGAGAAGATACTGGAGCTGGAAGAAGAGGTAGACAAGTTACGCTGGCCAGTGGCGAAGCTTCCATTAAAGCCGAAAAGCCGGGCTTGCCTTATTAAACCTGAATCAATCAATAATATCAACTAATAAAATAACTCGTAAAATGTTTCAAGCTATTTCAAATTTCCCGCGCACTCCACTGTTCGACACATGTCGACCGATGACCTCGTATTGCCTTAGCGATACTGCTGCTGTCATAAAAAATGAGTTTTAATAGAGCTAATAGTTGTCTCCCTCGCTCGCGTGGGCTTTTTACGGGGGAAGACTATCGCTCTCTTTCTAACCTATGGCAAAATATTCTATAATGAAATATAACTACGATTGTATATATAGCAATTAGTATAGAGATTTAAAGCCAGGCTTTGGGAATAAATTTGTTAAAAGCGGAGGCGCGCGGGTAATACGTTTGCAAGTTCATTTCACGTTTCAATGTTTATTTACTCTGTGTGCTTATCTTAAGCGATTTAATACGAGTTCAAAATTTATGCTTTTTTAAAGATTTTTAATGAAAATGGAGGATAATAGTGTTCCTTGTGATGAAGTGTGTTAAAGTTAAAATGATAATCGGAGAGGAAATCTTTAAACTTTGTTGACATAATACACAAGGTTAAGAGTGTATTTCAGACTTATCAATTATCGCAATTAAAAACAGTTATTGGTACAATTAAAACGTTCACAAACATTTTACGTAGACCTAATTAAATCTTTCCATAAGAAAGCGAGACGATTCCGCTTATCTTATCGCATCTCTTATCCATTAGAATGTAAATAATTTTTTTTTAATTTTGTACATAGTTTGTTTGTACTTTGTTCGTGTTTTACTTTTGTAATGATGTAAATATTTTTTTTCTTTCGCTTAAACAAACCCAAACGGCTTTCTTCAAAGCCACCGAAGCTATGCAATTGCTGATATGTAATACCTAGCAGTGTATGCCTTCTGTGTGCTTTGTAAACACGTCCTTGACAGCACTGAATATGAAACTGAAGCGTGGAGACAGATCAAGATTGGTATATTTTTATAAAACTGCTAAAAACAACAATCTATATTTTTATCAATATATATCTTGGACTTGCCCTAGCTTGGACCTCTAGTTTCGCCACTGACGCTGGCATATTATCGAATTATTCGAGTTCCGAAGAGAGGGGGAGGACACGGTAATCCTCGAGTCCGGCAACTTGTTCTATCACCGGGGAGGGCGACCATCTGTCCCAAGGAGGTGTCGGAGTTATCGTCCACAAGTCTTTCGTCAACAACGTTGTAAAGATTGGGAGTGTGTCGACGAGGATCGCGTACCTAATACTCAGAATCACCAAACGGTTTTCGCTGAAGGTCATACAGGTTTACGCACCAACCTCGGCACATCCCGATGAGGAGGTCGAGGAAATGTATGAGGATATTTCCAGAGCCTAAAGATACCTCCAAAACCCACTACACGGTGTTGATGGGATACTTCAACGCAAAACTAGGCACAAGAGAAAGCGGTGAGCTAAAGTTAAGGAAATTTGGAGTAGGGCAACGGAACCATAGGGGCAAGCAGCTGGCCGACTGGAGAAAGAGGGACTCTTTATGATGAACTCTTTCTTCCAGAAGCGGTCCCACAGGAAGTGGACCTGGTCGAGCCCCGACGGTTCGACAAAAATGAGATCGACTTCATTATGACGACCAGACGCTAACTGTTCAGTGATGTCTCAGTGATCGCAAGGGTGAAAACTGGCAGCGATCACCGAATGGTTAGAGAGACATACTGAACCTAAACGTTAAGTTGGAGAGGTCTCGTCTAATGAAGTCGCTCCGTCCCCCTCGTGCTCTAATCCAGAATCCCGAAACTTTTCAGCTCGAGTTACGTAACCGTTTTCAGTGCATAGAAGATTGCAATAAAGTAGACGATATGAACGACAAGCTCGTGGAAACTGTCCATGCGGTCGGAGCTAAGTTTTGCAAGACCCGCCTCAGAAGAACACAAAAACTCTCCGGTCACACTCTTAATCTGATGGCTGTTAGACGGGAGATGGGGCTGCAATCATCAACAGATTTGACAGCATACAGGCAACTGAACAGACAGATCTCCAAATGCATGCGGCGAGACTTGCGCAACTTTAATAGTGCTCGTATTGAAGAAGCGATCGAGCGGAATCAGGGCTCCAAAGTCTTTGCCAGAGATCTGTCTGCCAGTAAGAGCCAACTGTCAAAGCTGAAAACTGAGTGTGGCAGCATCGTTTCCGGGACACTTGAGATTTTGAGTAAGATTGAGAGGTTCTATGGGCAGCTGTACACATCATCGTTGGAGCCACACGCAAGTGTGAGTAACGATCCAAGAGCAAGTCTTATCCGACACTATTCCGATGATACCCCGAACGTCAGTCTGAGCGAGATTAGAATGGCTCTCCAGCACTTTAAAAACGGCAGGGCCCCAGGCAAGGATGGAATTACAGCGGAGCTTCTGAAAGCAGGTGGAACACCGGTACTTGAAGTCCTTCAGAAGCTCTTCAATTCCGTCCTCCATGGTGGCACTACTCCGGAGACGTGGAGCAGAAGTGCGGTGGTCTTGTTCTTTAAGAAAGGCGACAACGCTCTCTTGAAGAACTACAGACCGATTTCCCTTCTGAGCCGCGTCTACGTGCTGTTTTCGAGAGACATTACGAATCGACTCGCACGCAGACTCGACGAATTCCAACCTCCCGAACAAGCCGGTTTCCGTAAAGGCTTGTGTGCCATAGACCACATACATACCCTTTTTTTTTTTTTTTTTTTTTTGCATGGGGAAATGCCTACGCATACCCGCCTCGCGGGGGGCAAGGACGGGTTATGTCGGACTCGCACCGACTAAAACCCCATGGTGTTCCACCTTTGTCGCATATTGGCAGGGCTACGGGAACGCTTTCGCACACATCCGCGGCCCTACTAGCGCCTGCCGCCCCATGGCAGCACCTCCTCGGGAGAGGAAAATTCCTCCCCATTCTCCTTCCCAGGTAAGGCGCACCAGAACACATGGCGCGCCTTCCTCCACGGCCTCCAACTACGTCTGTGCAACAGACGCCCCCGCGTCCGATGCACAAAGGCCATGGGGCCAGGAAAAACGAGCACTTAAAAGTACTAGCCTTCCCAACCCCAGCGGCGGATCTGGTCTATGGCTCCGCCGCCAACCAAGATTCGGCAGCGGAGGGTAGGGAGAGCGGCGCCTCGCAATACCGACAATCCTCTCCCCCCGCAGCCCCACCACCACCGCATCAACGGTGCGGCCCCGTTTGAGTCGCGAAGGATAGGGCGAGTGGCGCATCGCCATACCAACACTCCTCTTCCTCCGCGACTCCACCTCGGCTGCAGCGGTAGAGGGTGCGCGAGTCCCCACTCGCTGCAGTCCACCAGCTCACATCCAAAGTGGGCTCCCCAAGCCCACTCGGAGCGGCCACCTCAGGCCGGCCCTTCACCTCGGGCCAGCCACGTGGGTTCCTCTTTGTTCACCGTGGGAGACCAAGCCACGGCTACTAAGCCCCCCGCCACGACAAGGCGGGAACCCGTTCGGGGGGGGACATACATACCCTGCGGCAGATTGTACAGAAGACCGAAGAGTACAATCTGCCATTTTGCCTGGCGTTTGTGGACTATGCGAAAGCCTTTGATTCCGTCGAAATTTGGGCGGTGCTACAGTCCCTTTCGCGGTGCCAAGTTGATTGTCGGTATATCGAAGTGCTGAAGTGTTTGTACAGTAGGGCTACGATGGCTATCCGAGTACAGAACCAGAGTTCGAAACCTATCCAACTGCAGAGAGGTGTAAGACAGGGTGACGTTATATCCCCGAAACTCTTCACCGCTGCGTTGGAAGACGTTTTCAAGCTACTGGACTGGAAAGGATACGGTATTAACATCAATGGCGAGTACATTACTCACCTTCGATTTGCCGACGATGTAGTCCTTATGGCAGAATCGCTGGAGGGCCTTAGCACTATGCTCAATGACCTCAATGGTGTCTCCCAACGGATAGGTCTTAAGATTAACATGGACAAAACAAAGAACATGTTTAATGTCCATGTCACACCTATGCCGGTAGTTGTTGGGAGCACTATGCTCGAAGTTGTGGACGAGTTCGTTTATCTGGGACAAATAGTCCGACTAGGTAAGTCCAACTCCGACCGAGAGGTCAATCGACGGATTCAACTCGGCTGGGCAGCGTTCGGGAAATTACGACATATCTTCTCGTCTGGTATACCTCAATCTCTGAAAACTAAAGTGTACAACCAGTGCGTGTTGCCAGTGATGACTTACGGATCAGAGACGTGGTCCTTCACTGCTGGCCGTATGAGGACGCTCAAGGTCGCTCAGCGAGCTATGGAGAGGGCTATGCTCGGAGTTTCTCTGCGTGATAGACTCAGAAATGAGGATATCCGCAGTAAAACCAAAGTGACCGACATAGCCCAACGGATTAGTAAGCTGAAGTGGCAATGGGCGGGCCATATAGCTCGAAGAACCGATAACCGATGGGGAAGAAAGGTTCTCGAGTGGCAGCCTCGTACCGGTAGGCGTAGTGTAGGGCGACCCTCCACTAGATGGAGTGACGACCTGGTAAGACATGCAGGAAGTCTATGGATACAGGTGGCTCAGGACCGTGCTTTGTGGCGTTACTTGGGGTAGGCCTATGTTCAGCAGTGGACTTGTGAAGATGCTGTAATGATGATGATGATGATGATGATATTTTATTCGCTATTTTGTATTGTTTGATTTATTAGTACAATAAAAATACTGATAAAAATGTTTTATTTCATCAGTTATGTTTACTTGTCTATTCATCTGATAAGAAAATACGCTTTTTTAAAATAAAAGAATTAACTGCAGCTTAAAAAAACTCCTTTCAATTGCGCATTTTGGGTAAAATTTTATATAGTAAGTCACACCAACCCGCCATTGCATGTTTGTGTGTCTATCTTTATCTAATCTTAGCGACGGTATTGTTTTCGCAACTTGTGTAAGTGAGACAGATGTTTATTTAAAATGTTTAGTAATTTCCAAGCTACGTCTTCGCGGTTGGATAATGGTTACACTTTTTTTGACGCGTGGTAATGTGGTCTGCTCCTCTAGTTTTCTATAACTCAATGCAAAAAACAATCAAAACCGTCAAATCTGCAAAAAGACAACGTGACTTTTCATCTGTAATAAAATACTTTTAACATAATATTATCGTTAAAACTCATATTTTCTAAATATTTTTGTTAACTACCAAGTGTTGCCAGTATAGTTCATGAAGTGAAAAATAAGTGATTTTAAAGTAAATATAATTTACTATACAAAATAAATATATTAAGGAAAATTTATTTAATATCAACTAAATCAGTTTGTGATGAGTAATAATAATTACATTAAGATGTGTAGTGGATTTTGTCAAATGCTTTTAATATTCAGTTCAATCCCAACACGATTATGAATATATTATAATTTAATATAATCCATAACTAGTCTTTATCAAAATATACAAAATAAAATACCAAGTGATAAGTCAAATACCAAGTGTTGCCAGTATAGTTTATGAAGTTAAAAATAATCTATTTTTCAATAAATATAATTTACTACACAATATTAACGAAAATGTATTTCCTAATAACTAAAGCAATTTGTGATGAATAATAATCATTACATATAGATGTGTATTGGATTTTATTAAATGATTTATATATTCAGCTCAATTTCAACACGATTCTGAATATTATATAATTTAATATAGTCGATAACTAGTATTTATCAAAATATTAAACGACAGCTGTAGCCATTACGTTTTACCTTCTTTTGGCAAAATAAAGGCCAAATAAGTCGAATTGAAACTTGCTTATTCGTAACAAATGTATGCAATTTTTGTAAAATGAACTGGTATCACTGCAAAACTGCAAAGTTCTGCAATGTAGTTACGTATGCCACAAATTTAGCTATCGATAAGTTAATTAATCCATTCGGGTTTGTCTGCCGAACAGGTTTTTATTTTTTGTTTATATTTTATAATAAAGTATTACAAAAATTGGTAAACTTTTCTATTATTGGTTTAATAATAATAATAATAATAAATAAAATGAGTTTATTCCAAAAATGATCATACATAAATCATAACCGGTGATGAGGTCTCCTGTGTTAGGAGATTACGCTCTTCCATAGCACTTACATTACTACTTGCATGATTTTTACATAATAATTAACTATAAAAATAAAAAACTAATAATATTCATGCCAATTCTATCAATATTCGTAGCCGTGGTAGCTCAGATGATTAACGCTCGCTGTAAATAGAACGCGAGTAACCCGGGTTCGATCCCCGCCGGCACCATTGAAATTGTTAATTGCAATTTTAAGTGCTGATTTACCACGTGCTAGGCGGTGAAGGAAAACATCGTGAGAAAATGCATGTCTGAGGAATATGAAAAAAAATTTCGAAGACATGTGAAGTTCGCCAACACGCATTGGGGGAGCGTGGCGGACACTTCCTTACCCTAAAACCCTCTCAGAAATGAGGGGAGGCCTGTGCCCAGCAGTGGAACGTAAATAGGCTGTAACTTTACTTTACTTTTTATTCATGTAAAAGGTAACATACGCGCGTGCGCGCGTGTTTGTGTGTGTGTGTGTGTGTGTATGTATGTGGGTGTGTGTGTGTGTGTGTGTGTGTGTGTATGTATGTGGGTGTGTGTTATAAATAAATTTTATTATTTCATATTGCTTAAAAGAGCCTTTTTGTTAGAAGATATTTCCACTTATGGTAGTTAAGACTCGCTGGCTGAAGAGTCACTGAATATTTTACATATTGCTTTCTAACTAAAACAGTTTTAACAGCGACAGCTGTAGCCATTACGTTTTACCTTCTTTTGGCTACAATACAACGGTTAAATTATATACCTAGAACTGAATATAAGATGTACGGTTTTCCAACAGTAAGTACATTATTATTAAGACTTTATTGCTTATACTAAACATTTTCTTACATAATAGATGATTGTCTTAACTTAATTATAATCTAGCATATTGGTTTTTCAAGTTCAGTGATCAGCGTGTCTAGTAGTGCAGTACAGTAAGTTCATTACTTATGACAAAAAGATTTTCTGTAGGGAATCTTTTTGGTTTAAAATGCATAGTTTTTGTAAATTTCTTTGTGTCTTTTCAACTTATTTTGGTTTTTGTAGCTCCACTCCGTACAGGAATACAATATAAGTACTAAGATAGATTGAGCCAAAGCAATATATATTTGGTAAAGTAACTTTTTCATCTTAGTGTTTTAAATATCCATGTAAGTTTCTTAAGTATATTCATGATTAATTCAATGTGTCTATGCCATGACAAATGTTGATCAACTATAAATTCTAAATACTTGCTTTCAGAGACCTTACTAATTAATAAACAGCTGCAAATAGTACTATAAGGGATCATAGCATGTGTGAAGTTTAACTTGGAAATTAATAATAGGCTGAGTTCGAATATAATTTGTAAAATATATAAAACTAGTTTACAAAGTATTTAAAGAAAGTAGGTTAGTGTTCCGCCACTTAGCGATTCTAGCAAGGCCTTCTACAGCAGATCTACGAACAGAATCCCAGAAGTCATCAGTAAATATTGCTGCAGTATCATCTGCATAGGAGATTATATTGCCCTCGTTAATATCCATCCTGGTTAGATTATCTATGTAGATTAAAAACAAAGTAAGATCCAGGATACTACCCTGTGGAACTCCGAATGTTATATCTGATTCATTGCCTAAGTATTCACCTATCTTTATGTTACGGTCCTGAGTTATCCTGACAAAAGTCGACCGGACTAGGGCCCACAGTATTCCAACTCGACGAGAAATAGAGACGGGAGGGTCCAATGACCTATGGATAATTAAATTATAACGGCTAACAAAGAAGCAAGCACCACTTACCGATTGCGGAGGTAGGGTTGACCACGGGGTACCGGTCAGGTAATAAGTGATGTGCATGTAAGTAGTGTGTAGTAATGTGTACAATGTGTAACCTGACATTCCCGCTAGTCCTGGACTGCAGATCCCAAGGCGCTGCCTCTCTCCAAATGTGGGATCCATCCAGGGGGACGTTCACCAATTGAAACTTCTGCTTCTATTTTCACTATATTAGTTTATCAACTTTATTGTACATTTAATTAACTTCAAATTCAACCAAATCAACGTTAATCGACATTAAAACAAGTGACACGCTGCACAACTTAAGGACGGTTGGCAAAGTTCAAAGTCCCAGGTTTACTTAACATAAAACTATAACCACGAGAAGAACGCGGTCTCTTCTCGAGGCCCCACGTTCCGCGTTCTCTGGACAAAGTAAAAGTCTTATCACGCTATCAAACGACGCACTAATAACTCGTCGATGTAATAAACGGCATAAAGGTTCCTTTAATTACTCCAAACTCCAAGTAGGCCTCTTGTCACGTAACACGTTCAAACAGACAACTAAATTCGAGGCGGTCTAATTAGACCCAAATGTTCAATAGTAATTCAAAATGGCAGGCACAATTAATACAGATTTTAGGCCTCAAAATCCAAACACCGGCCGCCCGCAATCGTATACCAGTCACAAACAATACTTAAAACGGTTACAACAACAATTATATTATCTGGCTTCGTTATCACGAAAAGCAAATTAAGATAACACTTTAGAAGGCTCGCGACGGACCGCCGCGTAACTATGTTTTTTACATCCTAGGAGATTAGGCCGCGGCGTGGTGGACATACCACTCCTTAAGCCACCCGGCACACGACAGGGGCAGCGGTCACAGCACAAGGCTTCGGGGAGCGGCCTACGGCCCGCCCCCTCTGGCGGTGTTTACCTCACCTTGATACCGTCGGGTGAACGCGCAGAGCGCGTGTATTGGATGCAATTTCAAATGCCCATTTTTGGCCAAAACACTTTACTTTTTGCTTGCGATCCTTAACGTAGTAAGCCCTTATATCTACATCTTCAAGGCTATGCACAAGGATTGATTTTCCATATTTCCAAGAGATATTTTTAAGCGGCGGACTACGATTGCAGCTTGTAGAAATCATGGATCTTGGATACCTAAACGAATTACCTTCGACTCTGAATATTATATAATCGATCAGTATTTATTAAAATATTATATAAACTAAAAACCAAAGAAGTCGAATCGATACCTACCACTTCGTAGCAAACGTATGCAATTTTTGTAACATAAACTGGTATCACTGCATCCAAAAGCACTGCAATGTAGCGATGTACTTCACAATTTTAGCTATCGATAAGTTAATTAACCATTCGGGTTTTTCTGCCGATCAGGTTTTTATTTTTTATTTAGATTTTACAATAAAGTATTATATATACATTATATTATATACTGCTTTGTAATACATAAGTATTACATAATATTACAAAGCAGTGAATTATTCTATAATTGGTTTGATTTTTACATATTTCCAAGAGTGTCTCTTAGGTGGCATACTTGGAGTGCAGCTTGCAGAAATTATGAATCTTGGGTACCTAAACGGAATAGTACCATTTGCTCCAAACATTTTGATAAATCATATTTCATATCCCAAGCTATCAATAAAAGAAGGTTTGTCGATATTGCTGTTCCAATCTTGAAACTGTGGGGGATAATGTCTAGCTGTAATTACATCATCATCATCATCATCATTACAGCCCTTCACAAGTCCACTGCTGAACATAGGCCTCCCCTAAGGTATGCCACAAAGCACGGTGCTGAGCCACCTGCATCCATCGACTTCCTGCATGTCTTACCAGGTCGACACTCCATCTAGTGGGGGGTCGCCCTACACTTCGCCTACCGGTACGAGGCTGCCACTTTTTTTCCCCAACGGTTGTCGGTTCTTCGAGCTAAATGGCCGGCCCATTGCCACTTCAGCTTACTAATCCGTTGGGCTATGTCGGTCACTCTGCTTCTACTGCAGATATCCTTATAGATTATATATTTTTATAATTACCCTTGACGTCAACATTATTCTTCTAAAAATATTGTACAATTTCAATAAGTTTACAATAATGACTTCTCATATTAACGCGAACACTACATATTAATTGAAACTAATCTTACGGATTTTATCGCGTTTAATTTTGACTTTTGATTCCCGAAGTGTTTCGGGTGCGTTACAACACAAACTTTAATGTCACGTCTTTGACAAAATGCGGTAAATGTTGAGGCGACGCGGCACAAAAACGACCGTATCTAACAGAAAGAAACCGTATCGAACGACCAGACTGTACCCCAAGGAAAATTAAACTAAAAATCGCTTCAAAAGCAATAGCAAAAAAGCTTCAATCGCAGTTACGATATTTAAAGAAAAAAATTACAAGTTTGCTAGAAATACTAGATTCGCTGACAGAGACATCTATGATAAATAAAGAAAACAAACAGATACTAGAAAAGATATGTACTGCACCAAGGATATTGACTAAGTGGTACAGTATCCTCAATGGTCGACCAGGGTTTACTCAAGAAGCGCTGACTGACTGGCATTGAGAGCGGAGAGAAAACCTGATAAAAAAATTGTTATACCTTGGTCATGGATGACTTAAAAATTAAGCAGTTGATGGAATACCATGTTAGCAGCCAAAGGCATTATGGCTATGTCGACTACGGGTTTGATATTATATCCGATTATTCCCATTAAACTACCAACGCATTAGTGTTTTTAGTGGTTGAATATACACGACGTGGAAAGTACCCAAAGTCAACTTTTTGAATAAATTTGAATTAAAATCTTAGTTTGATCAGTCTTACTTACACTAAAAAACCCTTCACTGCCGGCTGTATGAGGAAGCTCAAAGTCACTCAGCGAGCTACGGAGACGACTATGCTCGGGGTTTTCTGCATAATAAACTTAGAAATAAGGATATTCGCAGTAGAACCAGAGTGATCGATATAGCCCAAAGGATAAGTAAGCTGAAGTGGCAATGGGTTGACCATATAGCTCGAAGAACCGACAACCGATGGCAAAAAAGGTTCTCTAGTGGCAGCCTCGTACCAGTGGGCGAAGTGTAGGGTGACTCCCAAATAGATGGAGTGATGACCTGGTAGGCATGCACGATGTCAATGGATGCAGGTGGCTCGGGACTGTGCTTTGTGGCATTCCTTGGTTGAGGCCTACGTTCAGCAGCGGACTTGTGAAGGGCTGTAATGAATGAAAAAACACTAACGCCACTTTAACCAACACAGAACTTATGCGGGCTATGATGATTTGTTTATTGATAAAAATATCGACATAGTCCTCGCCCTACGTTGCTTATATATGTAGACAGCGGCACCAGTGTATCAATACGTGAACAGTTTGATCGTATGCGTAAATGCAATGAACACAAACACAAATGTTGTAGTGTGCGTGTATAGTGACACAATTAAATTTTGCATTAGTTATAAGGTGGGTAAGTTGTAAGGACGTGTTCGGCACGGCTCTGAACCTTACTGCTCGCCTCTGCTTCACGGCACTCTCGCAGATTACTTGCCTTCTCCTCGACTCACCGCAGACTACAAGGCAATCTCCTGGCACTTGTCCATTCGTCGGCAACGAAGCTCTACCACGGGTCTGAGCAGGGGGGTGATGTGGCGGCGCTGTCGTCGCACCGCAAGCGAAACACACTGAAGCCTAAATCACGCTATCAACATTCGAATCACAAACAGTTTATATAGAACATCTCCAACCTATAACACGGAGTGTCGCCCGCTCCCCGGGCAGAACACCTTGCCCGGCGGGAGATCTCCCCTTTTCCTTCCACGGCCACAGGTGCATCAAAATTTTGCATTATAAAGTGGTAGACTTTTGTTTAGGAATTAACGCACATGGCTTCTCCAGTTGGTTGAATACTCAAAGGCTATAATTAACAAGATTTTACGCTTTTGTACCTATTTTGAATTCTATTTCTTTGCATTCAAATCATTAGTATTGTTACGAGCTTGAGGTTCGTGACAATAAAAGTTGCCGATAAAATTACCTAAATTAACACTTTAATTTACTTTACACAAATTAAAGTTAAAACACTAATAATTTAAACACACTAATTCACTTAATTCCACTCCGAAGCTTCGCTTGTTTCGCCCAAATCAACACTGCCTCGATCGCATCTTGCAGCGCCTATATATTTGAATTAGCAAAGAAATATCCAGAATGTTCAAGTAAACACGCGGAAGGTACCGAGCGTTCGAGTTTCGACTAGGCGCTGTCAGTTGAGCGATTTGTGATGTCATTTTCTCAATGCTCCCCTCGCTCTCGTTCTTGACACTAGATGGCGCTAGTTGACTTATTCATGCAACACTGCCCCCTCCTAAGACATGCTCGTCCCGAGCATTATCGGTCCCATAATAACGCGCCAAGCGATCCACATGGACGATCTTAGGAGTCCCTCTTGCGCCTTTCTGTATCCGGTAGGTCACATCGTTGATCCTGGTTACAATCCGGTACGGGCCGTCCCATTTAGCTTGAAGCTTAGGAGATTTCCCTTTGCTGCGGACTGGATTGTGCAACCACACAAGTGAACCTTCGTCGAACCCTTTGTTGTTCATTTTGCGGTCATACCGGGTTTTCATCTTTTCAGACATTTGCTGGCCCGATTGTCTGACGTGCTCATAAACGTCATTCATTTTTTTCCGCAAGTCATTTGCATAATCGGTTATACTGCGTGGAGCATCGGGTGGTATCCCGGTGATCAGGTCTGCAGGCAGCCGTAATTCTCTTCCAAAGTTTGCGAAAGCTGGTGTCACTGCTGTACTTTCGTGAACAGAACTTCGATATGACAACAAAAACGGTTGTATGTGCTTGTCCCAATCTCGTTGCCGATTGTCTACAACTTTTGCTAGGTACCTCTCCAATGTCTGATTAAATCGTTCCACCATTCCATCAGATTGCGGGTGATAAGAAGTCGTTCTTGTTTTATGAGTACCCATAACTCGGCAAGTTTCCTGGAATATTTGAGACTCAAAATTCCTTCCTTGATCGCTGTGAATCTCTAAAGGTACTCCAAAACGACAGAAGACTTCATGAACTAGTTTATCTGCAACTGTTGAAGCTTCTTGATTTGGAATGGCGAAGACTTCTGGCCACTTAGTGAAGTAATCCATCACAACCATGAAATACTTGTTACCGCTTTCACTCTCCGGAAACGGCCCCGCCACGTCAATGGCTATTCTCTCCCATGGTGCACCAACATTGTACAACTTCAATGCACCTCTACTACGAGTCTGAGGTCCCTTTACAGCCGCACAACTTGTACATTTGCGACACCAGTCCTCGACATCGTTTCGACAGTGGACCCAGTAAAACCGTTCTCGGATCTTCAGTAGAGTTCGTTTAACTCCCAGATGGCCTCCTGAACAATCATTATGGTACAGCTGTAGAACATCCGGTACTTTAACTTTAGGGACAACCATTTGCAAATGACAGCTGTCTCCCCGTACGTTTTCCCATTTACGACACAGAACTCCATCCTGAAGCAGCAAGCTGTCCCACTGGGCCCAATAGCTTTTAGTGGTCGAACTCATCGCTGAGACGTCACTCCACTTGGGCTTGGGAGCACTGGCCTTTATCCATTCCAGAATCGGCTTGATGTCCGGATCTTCCTGCTGTGCATGTAGTAAGCTGTCCTTCCACTCGTTGCTGAGGTGGTCTGCCCTGAGCGTCCTCACGGATACCACTTCCTTACTCTCTTGCCTAGTACAATGTTTGCAATCTTCAGGACAAGGTCTTCTTGACAATGCATCTGCGTTGCCATGAGATTTCCCGCTGCGATGTTCGATCTCAAAGTCGTATTCCTGCAGTAGTTCAATCCACCTCGCAACTTGTCCTTCTGGGTTTTTAAACTGCAATAGCCATTTTAGTGCAGCATGGTCAGTTCGTAAGTGAAATTTTCGTCCCAGAAGATATTTGCTAAAATGTTGCAACGACTTTACCACAGCTAGCAATTCGCGTCTTGTGACACAGTAGT
Organism: Parnassius apollo; assembly: GCA_907164705.1. Classification (NCBI taxonomy): domain Eukaryota; kingdom Metazoa; phylum Arthropoda; class Insecta; order Lepidoptera; family Papilionidae; genus Parnassius; species Parnassius apollo. The sequence continues at coordinate 1,060,597 of CAJQZP010000816.1, forward strand.
TCCTTTCCGGTTTTGACAACGACTTGCTGAAGTACGCTATCACGACCTCTTGGTCACCATTCCGTTGAGACAACACACCGCCGAGTCCTATATCACTTGCGTCTGTGTCAACTATAAATTCTTTGCTTGCATCAGGGTATCCCAAAATAGGTGTTTTGCACAGACGGTCCTTGAGCTCCTGGAATGCGATATTGCAACTTTCATCCCAGCAGAAATGTCGCTTCTCCTCGGTTAGCTTGTGCAGAGGTTTGGCTATATCTGCAAAGTTCTTCACGAATCGCCGGTAATAGGAGCACAAACCCAAAAATGCTCTAACCTGCGTCTTGTCTTTTGGAACCGGCCAATCCTTGACAGCGGCGATTTTCTCTGGATCTGTGCGGATACCTTCTTCCGATACTACAAACCCCAAAAAGTTAACTTGCCGTTGAAATAGTGAACATTTCTTCGGGCTCAACTTGAGGTTGGCACTCTGAATCTTCATGAGCACGCGTTCCAGGTTTTGAAGGTGTTCCTCAAACGCACGGCCCACGATGATGATGTCATCCAAGTAGACCAGACAGGCATCGCCAATTAGCCCGGTAAGTACAAGTTCCATCAGCCTTTCAAACGTTGCTGGAGCATTGCACAACCCAAACGGCATTACTTTGAATTGCCACAGACCCTTTCCCGTCGAGAACGCAGTTTTCTCCTTGTCCTTAGGGTCAATTTCAACTTGCCAGTAGCCACTTTTTAGATCCAGCGTGCTAAACCATTTTACTCCTGTAAGCATGTCCAGCGTGTCATCAATTCTTGGCAAGGGATAGCTGTCCTTCTTTGTAACGTCGTTCAGACGGCAGTAATCAACACAGAACCGCATGCTGCCATCCTTCTTTTTCACCAGCACCACTGGTGAACACCATGGACTAGAGGAAGGTTCAATAACACCATCCTTCACCATTCCTTCAATCATGGTTTCCACTTCCTTTTCACGTGCTACCGGCAATCTTCTTGGCCGCTGACGGATAGGCAATTCCTCTCCTGTGTTTATTTTGTGTTGAACTAGGCCAGTCTTTCCTATGTCAGCATCATTTGATGAGAATACATCGGCGTACTTGAGTAACAACTTCTTCGCCTTGACCAATTCGTTCGGGGACAGAACACTGCGACAGTCTTCCAAAAGTGTGGTCACTCTCGTTTCTGAATCCTTGCTGGGGGTCCCACTCGATATATATTGGCACTGACGTAACCAATCCACTTCCTCACAAGTACCAACCAGTGTGCCTTTTTCTATAATCTGTTCCCGGTCGCAAAGGTTCAGCACACGTACTCCTGAGATGTCAGTGGTCCTGACCAAGGTTCGAGCTACTTTCCATGGAAGGTCATTGTTTACCCTTTCCACAAGTACACAACGGTGAGCTTGCCCAGCGTTTCGAGGTAGACTAACCGGAACAATCGTTTCCGATCTCGGCGGAAGAACAATCTTCTTGATGCTGTACACGTTCCCTGGTAACGCACCTTCCATAAAAAGTTCCTCCTGTCCACATTTCAAAACACCTTGCTTAACGTCGATCTCACAACAATTATTCCTCATAAAGTCTAGGCCTAAGATGCAGTCGTCCATTATATCAGCCACGATGACATTATGCAGGTAGATCACGTTGCCTAGCTTCAACTCCATCTCCTTCTCTCCACGGACGGGTATACGCTGACCGGTGGCTGTTACCAAATTAAGGCGTTCTCGGTTGTATGCGGAGTCCCCAAGGAACTGACTTATAAGTTGGGAACTAACAACCGTACGAGAGGCTCCAGTGTCTATGGTCAGCTTACACGGCATTCCGTTGATCTCGCCCTTTATGATTAGGCTGTTCCCATCATGGGTTTGTGAGATCGAGATCCTTGGGGCTCTTTTAACATCAGCCAGCACCCGCCCCGCAGTTCTGGCTTTTACTCGTTTCCCTGCCGCTGCTGGGCGGTGCTGTTGGCCGCACTACCCTCCTGAGATCGTTCAATTTCCCTTTCTAGGGTTCGCTTAGGGCAGCTGGATCGAAGATGGCCCTTTTCCCCACAGCCATAGCACCTTGGGCTGTATCCTTTGTTGCGGTCGCGAACTGTAGCTGCTGCAACCTCCCTGACGCGATGGGAACGATGATCCTGCCGCACGGCTTCCACTTCCAGTGCATGGGCCAAGGCGTCCTTAAGCGTCTCGTGGTGCCCGAGCCTCACAGCAGCTCTGACTTCCAGGTCGCGGATGCCGTCGATGAATGTCTGCACCAGGTTCCCTTCAATGAGCGCAGGTACAGACCGGTATGCTTTTCGCACCAGCTTCTCCACTTCTAGAGCCCACTGCTGCAGGTTTTCGTTGATGCGCTGCACACGATCTTTAAGCTGCGCACGAAAGACGTGTTCCAGGTGAGCGTCGCCATATCTCGCCTCCAATGCCTCAAGGAGTTGCTCATAAGTCACTTCCTCACCGAGAGCTTCCAGAACTGTTAAGGCCTGGTCGCGCAGGCCTAGTGTGAGAGCAGTCATGGCCTGACTTTTATTCCAGCCGTTCGCCTTCATAACAGCCTCGAACTGGATTTTGTAGGCTGACCAGGAAGAAGTCCCGTCGAATGGTGGCACCTTGAACCCACGTAGCGAAGGTGTAATAGCTACTACGGGAGCTGTAGTTCCATCCCCCAGTTTGAGGTCGTCCAGCGTTTTCTTCACGTCAGCCATCACGTAATCAACCCGATTGTTTACTTGGTCGATTTGGGTTTTAGCTTCCTTGATTTGGGTTTCAGCTTCCGACAGGCGGTTGTCATGTTGAGCAACCCTATCCTTCACCTCCCTAATCTCTTTCCCGAAGTTAGCGTGAATGTCTTCACGAGGAGCATCTGCTCTTCCTGTCGGCGGGCCTGTTCCTCCTGCTGCTCTTTCAACCAACGGGCCTGTTCCTCCTGTCGGCGAGCCTGTTCCTCCTGTCGGCGAGCCTGTTCCTCCTGTCGGCGAGCCTGTTCCTCCTGTCGGCGAGCCTGTTCCTGCAGCATCACCATCAGAGCACCTAAATCGGGTGCTGCAGATGGAGGAGCTACTGACGGGCCTGCAGCCGGCGGCTGGCCCTCCGACGTCAGCGGCGTTGCACCACCAAATCTTCTTTGGTCCGTCTCCTGCTGGCGTTGATTTCGGGTACGGACACCCTCCGTTTCCTCCTTAGGTAAAATCGGCATGATTTTATCCCACTTCTGACACCAATTGTTACGAGCTTGAGGTTCGTGACAATAAAAGTTGCCGATAAAATTACCTAAATTAACACTTTAATTTACTTTACACAAATTAAAGTTAAAACACTAATAATTTAAACACACTAATTCACTTAATTCCACTCCGAAGCTTCGCTTGTTTCGCCCAAATCAACACTGCCTCGATCGCATCTTGCAGCGCCTATATATTTGAATTAGCAAAGAAATATCCAGAATGTTCAAGTAAACACGCGGAAGGTACCGAGCGTTCGAGTTTCGACTAGGCGCTGTCAGTTGAGCGATTTGTGATGTCATTTTCTCAATGCTCCCCTCGCTCTCGTTCCTGACACTAGATGGCGCTAGTTGACTTATTCATGCAACAGTATTATGAAATTTGATCATTTTTCCTATCAATTTGTTTACAAATTATTTAAAACGCAGCATTTAGACAGCTAAATATTTTATTCGTAGTTACAGGTTAAATGGATAATAATGAGGGTTTGATTTCTCAGATGAGTTATATTTAGATACTACATACTTAAACATTAATTACGTCTAATAAGCACTAATTTTCTTTTTAAAAGCCAAAATTTCGCTAATAATAGCGGGATTTGTTTAGTTCACGAATAATGCCAGGCTAATGTTGCGCGAATAAGTCGACGTCATGTATCCGGCACTAGCGCCATCTAGTGTCAGGGATGAGAGCGAGGGGAGCTTTCCAGAAAATGACATCACTAATCTTTCAACCGACAGCGCCATCTAGTCTCGGAACGAAGAACTAAGCTTCTAGAAGTCGACACTCGAACTCTCGCGCGTGTTTACTTGAATATTCTGGATGTTTCGGTGCTTTAGTATTTATAGGCGCTGCAAGATGCGATCGGGGAAGTAGTGAATTTGGCGAGACAAGCGAAGCTTCGGAGCGAAATAAAGTGAATCAGTGTGATTAATTATTAGTGTTTTAAGTTTAATTAGTGTAAAGTGAATTAAAGTGTTAATTTTGGTAATTCTATGGCTAATAATTTTTATTGTCACGAACCCTAAGCTCGTAACAATTGGTGTCAGAAGTGGGATAAAATCATGCCGATTTTACCTAAGGAGGAAACGGGGGGTGTTCGTATCCGAAATCAATGCCAGCAGGAGACGGACCAAAGAAGATTTGGTGGTGCAACGCCGCGGACGTCGGAGGGCCAGCCGCCGGCTGCAGGCCCGTCAGTAGCTCCTACATCTGCAGTACCTGACTTAGGTGCTCTGATGGTGATGCTGCAGGAACAGGTCCGCCAGTTGAAAGAGCAGCTGCAGAGCGGACAGGAGGAACAGGTCCGTCGGTTGGAAAAGCAGCCGCGCGGCGGACAGGAAGAACAGGCCCGCCGACAGGAGGAACAGATGCTTCTCATGAAGGACCTTCACGCTACCTTCGGGAAAGAGACAACGGAGGTGAAGGATAGGGTTGCTCAGCATGACAACCGCCTGTAGGAAGCTGAAACCCGAATCGAGAAAGCTGAAACCCGAATCGACCGAGTGAACAATCGGGTTGACAACGGTCAAAATCACTACGAACTCAAACTTGGGGATGGAACTACAGCTCCCGTAGTAGCTACTACACCTTCGCTGCGTGTGTTCAAGGTGCCACCGTTCGACGGGACTTCTTCCTGGTCAGCCTACAAAATCCAGTTAGAGGCTGTTATGAAGGCGAACGGCTGGAATAAAAGTCAGGCCATGACTGCTTTTACACTAGGCCTGCGCGACCAGGCCTTAACAGTTCTGGAAGCTCTCGGTGAGGAAGTGACTTATGACCAACTCTTTGAGGCATTGGAGGCGAGATACGGCGAGGCTCACTTGGAACACGTCTTTCGTGCGCATCAACAAAAACCTGCAGCAGTGGGCTCTAGAGGTGGAGAAGCTGGTGCGAAAAGCATACCGGTCTGTACTTGCGCTCATTGAGGGGAACCTGGTGCAGACATTCATCGACGGCATCCGCGACCTGGAAGTCAGAGCTGCTGTGAGGCTCGGGCACCACGAGACGCTTAAGGACGCCTTGGCCCATGCACTGGAGGTGGAAGCCGTGCGGTAGGATCATCGTTCCCATCGCGCCAGGGAGGTTGCAGCAGCTACATTTTGCGACCGCAACAAAGGATTCAGCCGTAGGTGCTATGGCTGTGGGAAAAGGGCCATCTTCGATCCAGCTGCCCTAAGCAAACCGTAGGAAGGGAAGTTGATCGATCTCGAGAGGGTAGTGCAGCTAACGGCACCGCCTATTGGTGGCAGGATCATTTTTCCCCTCACGATAGGGAGTTTGCAGCAGTTACGGTTCGCGACCACAATAAAGGATACAGCCCTAGGTGCTATGGCTGTGGGGAAAGGGGCCATCTTCGATCCAGCTGCCTTAAGTGAACAACCCTAGAAAGGGAAGGTGAACGATCTCAGAAGGGAAGTGCGGCTAACATCACCGCCCAGCAGCAACCGGGATACGACTTTACTATCAGACATCGCAGCGGGAAATCTCACGGCAACGCAGATGCATTGTCAAGAAGACTTTGTCCTGAAGATTGGAAACATTGTTCTAGGCAAGAGAGTAAGGAAGTGGTATCCGTGAGGATGCTCAGGACAGACCACCTCAGCAACGAGTGGAAGGACAGCCTACGACATGCACAGCAGGAAGATCCGGATATCAAGCAGATTCTGGAATGGATGAAGGACCGTGCTACCAAGCCTAAGTGGAGCGACGTCTCAGCGATGAGTTCAACCACGAAAAGCTATTGGGCCCAATGGGACAGCTTGCTGATTCAGGATGGAGTCCTGTGCCGTAAATGGGACAATGGTCGAGGAGACAGCTGTCATTTGCAAATGGTCACCCTAAAGCTAGAGTACCGGATGATCTACATCTGTACCATAATGATTGTTCAGGAGGCCATCTGGGAGTTAAACGGACTCTACTAAAGATCCGAGAACGGTTTTACTGGGTCCACTGTCGAAACGATGTCGAGGACTGGTGTCACAAATGTACAAGTTCAGATCACACTCTAAAAGGTGCATTGGAGTTGTACAATGTTGGTGCACCATGGGAGAAAATAGCCATTGACGTGGCGGGGCCGTTTCCGGAGAGTGAAAGCGGTAACAAGTATTTCATGGTTGTGATGGATTACTTCATTCACTAAGTGGCCAGAAGTCTTCGTCATTCCAAATCAAGAAGCTTCAACAGTTGCGGATAAGCTAGTTCATGAAGTCTTCTGTCGTTTTGGAGTACCTTTAGAGATTCACAGCGATCAAGGAAGGAATTTTGAGTCTCAAATATTCCAGGAAACTTGCCGAGTTATGGGCACTCATAAAACAAGAACGACTTCTTATCACCCGCAATCTGATGGAATGGTAGAACAATTTAATCAGACATTTGAGAGGTACCTAGCAAAAGTTGTAGAGAATCGGCAACGAGATTGGGACAAGCACATACAACCGTTTTTGTTGTCATATCGAAGCGCTGTTCACGAAAGTACAGCAGTGACACCAGCTTTCGCAAACTTTGGAAGAGAATTACGGCTGCCTGCAGACCTGATCACCGGGATACCACCTGATGCCCCACGCAGTATAACCGATTATGCAAATGACTTGCGGAACAAAATGAATGACATTTATGAGCACGTCAGACAATCGGGCCAGCAAATGTCTGAGAAGATGAAAACCCGGTACGACCGCAAAATGAACAATAAAGGCTTCGACGAAGGTTCACTAGTGTGGTTGCACAATCCAGTCCGCAGCAAAGGGAAATCTCCTAAGCTTCAAGCTAAATGGGACGGCCCGTACCGGATTGTAACCAGGATCAACGATGTAACCTACCAGATACAGAAAGGCGCAAGAGGGACTCCTAAAATCGTCCATGTGGATCGCTTGGCGCGTTATTATGGGGCCGATAATGCTCGGGACGAGCATGTCTTAGGAGGGGGCAGTGTTGCGCGAATAAGTCGACGTCATGTATCCGGCACTAGCGCCATCTAATGTCAGGGACGAGAGCGAGGGGAGCTTTCCAGAAAATGACATCACTAATCTTTCAACCGACAGCGCCATCTAGTCTCGGAACGAAGAACTAAGCTTCTAGAAGTCGACACTCGAACTCTCGTCCCCTTGCGCGTGTTTACTTGAATATTCTGGATGTTTCGGTGCTAATTTGTATTTATAGGCGCTGCAAGATGCGATCGGGGAAGTATTGAATTTGGCGAGACAAGCGAAGCTTCGGAGCGAAATAAAGTGAATCAGTGTGATTAATTATTAGTATTTTAATTTTAATTACTGTAAAGTGAATTAAAGTGTTAATTTTGGTAATTCTATCGGCAATTTTTATTGTCACAAACCCTAAGCTCGTAACACTAATATAGGCCGATAGCGTCTACGTGAAAAGTCTTGCCTATCTTTCTAGTCCTAACATACGCGTACACTATGCTCTTTCTATTTTACATTGCCAATCTACTCTTACGTCAGTTTATACGAAATCTATGGTTTCGTACCGACTGTCAATTTGGCAACCCCGAAAGCATGGAGTATAGATGTAAGGAGGACAATCTCCCATAAGAGAATAGTTGAAAACTTGAAAATGTGTCCTTCCGTAAGCGGCACTGACCTCTATATATACAAGAACGCTGGACTGGCCATACATCGTGACATGATGAAGCGATTTAATTTCCGCCATTTTGGCGCTGACAGCAGAAGTGCACGTCCACGGAACTAATACTAGGGATAAGACAGTGTACCAAATTATTTCGATAAAAATTCTATACCCTACCTATACCTAAATAAATAGAATGGATTCTATGGATAGATGGAACCTACCCGTAACGTCCATTCTATTTATGTATCATATTAATATAATGCCATTATCATTCATCATCATTAAAACCCTTCACAAATTCACAACATAAGCCTTCCCCAAGGAATGCCACAAAGCACGGTCCCGAGCTACCCGCATTCATCAACTTCCTGCATGTCTTACCAGGTTTTGACTCCATCTAGTGGGGGAACGTCCTACACTCCACCTGCCAGTACGAGGCTGCCACTCGAGAACCTTTTTTTCCCATCGGTATTCGGTTCTTCGAGCTATATGGCCGGTCAATTGCCACTTCAGCTTACTAATCCATTGGGCGATGTCGGTCACTCTGGTTCTGCTGCAGATATCCTCATTCCTAAGTTTGAACCCCTGAGCACAGCTCTCTTCATAGCTCGTTGAGCGACTTCGAGCTTCCTTCTACGGCCAGCAGTGAAAGACCTCGTCTCAGATCTATATATCATCACTGGCAACACGCATTGGTTGTACAATCTAGTTTTGAGGTATTCCTGACGAGAAGATGTGTTGTAATCTCCCGAACGCTGCCTAGCCAAGTTGAATCCGTTGATTGACCTGTCGGTCGAAGTTAACCTTACCTAGTCGGACTATTTGTCTCAATAAAAATACTCATCAACAACTTTAGCTAAGTGCTCCCAAAAACCACCGGCATAGGAGTGACATGAACATTACACATGACTTTTGTTTTGTTCATGTTCATCTTAAGACCTATCCGTTGGGAGACACTATTGAGGTCGTTGAACATAGTGCGTAGGTCCTCCAGAGATTATCCCATATTCAAATCGCAATATCCCATACGCAAATCGAAGGTGAGTGACGTGCATGACATTGACGTTAATACCGTATCCTTTCCAGTCCAGTAGGTTGAAAACGTTTTCCAATGCAGTGGTAAAGTACTCGTATTTCGGGGATATTACGTCACCCTGTCTTACACATCTCAAGAGTTGGATTAGTTTTGTACTCTGGTTCTGTACTCAACTAAAAAATTATTAGATTAAACTAAGTACACAAAATAAAAATAAAAACATAATTTCTAGAATAATTTATTGTCAACCGTTCATTTAGTTTTAGTATTACAAAAAACAAATCAGCTGCTATAATAACGCCTATTCTAATCAACTACAGGTCTGTCTATAGACAGTAAAATATTTTCTACTATATAAAAATTTATGTTTGTTCGTACTTTCTACGATGCCATACCGTTTATCAGTTTGTGGTAAAACTTAGTCAACTTATTGGTTGCACTTGTGCGAAGGTTATACGCATGGTACAATTAACTGACACTAGGTAGCGTGCGTATTATACTGACTATTTATTTGAAAGTTATAGGAAGTTATATATCATTCTATTTCAATGATTGTATTATCATTCCCAATTATACAATATAACTGTTCCACATTTTAACGATATTTCCACAATTACTTCCTCTGCGGCAGCAATGCGCAAGCTAGCAAGATAATATAAAAAAATTTAAACTTTGATTTACATAGTTATCAGTTATTTACAAAGTCATTTTCGAAATTAAAATTACAATATAAAAAAAATAACTGAAATTATCAATTACCGAGCCCGATATGTGAATGGCGCCAGGGAAAAACGAGCACTTGGAAGCATCAAGTGGTGCAGCCTCACGAAAGTCGCGAAAGACAGTCGAGTAGCGCATCGCCAATCGCCATACCAACACTCCTCTTTCCTTACGACTCTACCTCGACCATAGCGGTACAGGGAGAGGAATCTCTTCAAGCCGCAGCCCACTAACACACATCTAACGTGGCTCGACATCAACAGGCGACTTTTCGACACTTGGCTATGGCCCTTGAGTTTGGTGGAAAATGAGGAAATAAAAAACATCCGAAACAATAATCTCATAGTTGGTACTTGGTAGTTGGTAGTGCTTGGTACTGGTACTACCAGAAAATATTGTCGGTATACTGCACTTTTTCAAAATGGTGCAGTTTCCATGTCTAATAAAACAGTCGTCTGTGAAATGTTTGGAACAAATATAATCATTTTGTTTCAGACGCCAATTCACAATATTTATGATTTTAAGCTATAATTTTAGTCTAGGTTCGGTTGGAAACCTGTTAATAAACATTTGATAATCATCTGTTGTTGGTGACTTTGTTTGTTAACAGATATGGGTAGGAGAACAGATAATTATAGACAAGGATCTCGACAACCCTATTGAATTTTATTGTTTATCAAAACTCAGCAATCAACAGTAATATACAGCCAAATATGAAAAAGTTGGTATATATGATATTAAGATTAGTAACAAATTTCTAAGTACTTATATTATCAAATAGTTTCAATTTGTTTAATATTTACTGCAAAATCACGTACTTGTGAAATGTTATACCGCTCCCCTTTTGGTAACGAGTTTTACAGATTACGCACACTCTCATTATTAATAAAAATAATTCTTATTATGTAATTAATATTATACACAATGAAACAACCTTCACATGACAACTCTACCTAAACTACCCCTATGCTCTAAAAACAACATAATACTTTAGTTTTTTAGTTTAAAAGTTCAAAATACAGACTTATTAAAAATGACAACCATAAACATATGAATAAGACAACATACTTCGGCATATTATGTCAATTTTATTTTTCAAGACATCCTATAGCGGCGCTTCACATTGGCACAGTCATTTTGTATGGTATAGCCAGTCCAGCGTACTTGTATATATAGAGGTCAGTGGTAAGCGGTAAATAACAGTTCAAAAACTCTCCACAACAGCGCTCGAGTAGCTACAGGGTATGATAAATCGCCTTAAAATACGTTGAGAGTGATTTTGAAAATAAAAATTTTGAAATCAATAAAATAATTATTGTAAAAAGAATTATGGTGAAAGTCTATGCAATAAAAAAATTATAAAGTTCTTTAAAATTTAGACTGTAGCTACAGGGGCGCCACCCTTATTTAGCGCTTCCCTACGGACACTTTTTTATACAGAGTCTGTACTCCTTATCTCTACACTTCATACCCGAAGGGACTGTTGCACCGTGTCTGAATTTCGGCTGAATTTCTCACAGTCCTCATACACCACACATATCAGCAGATTATTCTCTTTTATTTAAGATACCTACTTCGCGTAAAAGCTATTTTATAAACCGGCTTGCTTGGTCGGATGCCAAGTCGACAAGTATGCGTACGAGATGATTCGTAATGACTGAAAATCAGTACCTACGTAGATATGACTATGAGAAATGGTCCATATTTTACGAGCTCTAAGTAAAAAGCCGTGGCAGCTCAAGAGATAAGCGTTCGCTGTAAATTCACAGTACGCGAGCAACTCGGGTTCGATCCCCACCGGCACCAATGAAATTGTTAATTACAATTTTAAGTGCTGATTGACTATGTGATCGGCGGTGAATAAAAACATCGCGAGGGGAAACCTGTATATATCTGAGAAATAAGAAAAAATATCTCGAAGAAATGTTAAGTTCGCCCAACATTCATTAGGGTAGCGCGGCGGACATTTCCTTGCCCTAAAACCCTCTCAGAAATGATAGGAGGCCTGTGCTCAGCAGTGAGACCGATATATAGGCTGTAACTTTAACTTTAAGTAAAGAATAGTGTGTGGTTCCGCGTATTTTATCTTAATATTTTAAATTGCGTTTAGGTGCTGTGGTAGCTCAGGAGTTAAGCACTCGCTGTATACGAGAGCAAACTGGGTTCGATCGCCGCAGTCTCCGGTAAAATTGTCAATTGTAATTTTAAGTACTGATTTACTATGTGCTCGGCAATGAAAGAAAACGCCATGAGGAAACCTGCATGTCTGAGAAATTAAAAATAAATATTTTCCAGACGTGAATTCCGCCAACACGCATTGGGGCAGCGCGATGGAGATTTCTTTCCTCTAAAACCTTCTCAGAAATTAGTGGAGGACTGTGCGTAGTAGTGGGACTTGTAGCTACAATGGTGGTTAATGTCAGCAGTCTAATTGCAGATGAATTTAGAGCTCACGAATTAATTTCGTGTTCCGGAAGTTTGATCATTAGGCATATGTAACTTTTCATTTGTTGTGTTATAATTTAAATTATATAATACCCAGTTGACAAAAATTATTTATTGACTTCGTTTCGATTAAACAATACGTATAACGAAAGTTACACAGTTACACAATTGGACTAATTAGTGATAGCTAAGAATAGAAAAGATATAGTCAAATTAATAATTGTAAATGTTATTAGCTTCTTATTAGCTTATTAGCTTATTAACAAATATTTTAAATAAGCACTTTTTAAAATATTAAAATGTTCATCACACCGTGGACGTCTCGAATGAACTCGTCTCGAGCATGTGAGGGTTACATTTTAAGAAATTTATTATGCCACTTATTTAACAAGCAAAATAACGTAAGACCAGGTTCAATCAATATTTCTATTAAAATAATGTATTTCTACTGGTAATGTTTTAAGTACTTAGCGTCACCGTACCATTATAGATAAGTCACGGTCATAGGGGGGGACCTTTAAGTACTTATGGATAAATAAAAATTAGAATAACAATTTATAAATTTACAAGTCATTTTACTTATTTTATGTTATTAAATGATTCAATTGATAAGGCTTTTTCAACTTCTGCGTCTAAGTGCCTCGCCTCCTCTGGTCCCAAAAGCTGCGATCGCAGACAGTCAACAGCTATTCTTACAATATTTTCTAGTTCTTCTAATGGAGCTTGAACACCACAATCTAGATAAAAGAAATAAATGATGTATAACATATGGGTTGTGTACATAAAAGTATTGTTTTTTCAGTATTCATATGGGAAATAGGTATTTTATTTAAAAAATATTATTAATTATTATTTACAAAATATGTTGTTACTATGTATTTTTACCTTTAATGTCATTGACAACGTCTGTAAGTTGGATGCGGTCAATGGACTCGGCCGTAAATTGCCGGTCACCTGCCATTAGAGAGTTTACAAGCGACGTCATGGTTTCTTCAGTTGCTGTAGTAAATATTACTTTATAAAAACTAACTCTGTCTTAACTCATCTAATCTTATACTGAATACTGGCTGGTAATATTTTTATTAAAATATTATTTTATAAAAACTAAATCTGTCATAACTCATCTAATCTTATACTGAATACTGGCTGGTAATATTTTTATTAAAATATTACTTTATAAAAACTAACTCTGTCTTAACTCATCTAATCTTATACTGAATACTGGCTGGTAATATGTTTTTTAAAATATTACTTTATAAAAACTAACTCTGTCTTAACTCATCTAATCTTATAGTGAATACTGGCTGGTAATATTTTTTTTAAACAGTCTTTCATCTGAATCATGTTCTATATGGGCGGTGTATTAAACGTTAAAATATTTAAACTAAAAACACAGTCACAGTTACAACTTTTAGCTTACTCAACTTTTAACTATCCAAAAACGATTATAAATGAGATTTACTGAAAAATTTACCTAAATAAGACATGTGAGTTGTATGTAACAACGCCGCTAGAGCTGGACCGAGGCGTTCATGAAGAGATTGCTTCTTATCTGAAATCTCCTTTAATGCTTCTTCTAGTGACTTTATAGCTGCCAAAGACTTGGATTCGGTACCCTCCATCGCTTCTACCTGAAAGTTATTTTTAACAATTTTGAAAAAATTATAGGATGTAATTTGAAAATACTGTTCTTTTTCAAATGGACAAAATTTATCTCATTTATGTCATTTTATATTAAAACTGGGTCGGACAAAATAATTCAAAATAGTAGTCACGGTTAAATCGATGTATTCAATATTATTACAATAAATAACATAAAGATTTGTGTGTAAAAACGTAAGTAGGTACGTGATTGCGATTATTTCGAAGTAAAAATAAAATTAACGTATAGTTTAATAAACAAAACTGTGTAAAGTTGGACAAAAATCCAAAATGGCATTAGATGTTCAGTTATATTTCGAAAATAAATTGTTGAACTTTTTTAGAAAATATTTAATGTATTGACAAAATATTAATTAGTTATAAGAAACTTAACTAAAATAATAATTAAAATTATAATATTTACGATTAATACTAATTATATACAATATAAAAAAAGAAAGAAACTATAATATAGAAAAACTAAAACTAAAAATTTAAATAGTCAAAAAGACCTGCTCCCCGTGGTATAGTGCCAAGAACGCTGGCTGCGTTTCTTCGCTGAATAGCTATACTTAGCCTTTGAGCGAGGAAAGAACCAGCCCTCTTATCACCAGCAGCGACGACCAGTCGTGGATACAGTTCCTTTAGAAACTTCACTGCACGTGGACACCACGGACCGTTAGTCTCTACAGCAAATGACACAAATATGTAGTCATTTCTCAAAGACTCATATTTGCGCCATTTACTAAATTCGGCTGCCTCTGATGCCGATGAGGTACCCTTGAGATGAGAGGCCGCCAAAGTGTCAACGCAAGTAGCATTCCACACTATGGCTTTACCACTCTCCCAAGGAACCAAAGTCATACTGTCGGGTCTCCTGCCATCGACTCTAAATATTCCGCAAGGCTCTAAAACCGAGGAGATATTTATGGAGACAAGAGCCCTTCGGATGATTTCGTTCAAAGAACCGTGACGGGAAAACCTACCTGTACTTTTCTTGCATGAAAGTCCGTGGAGTCCAAACTCATCGACGCTGCTACCACAGGGGCACTGGTGTGGTTGACAAATTGCCACTCCTAGCCGGATTCCTACGGCGATGCGCAAGCTTTCCCCATCAAGCAATGTGCCGAGATTACTTGATGGTAGAGCATGTAACCAGTGGCTAGATTCCTTAGTCGAAACAGCTAGAAGGCGAGCCTGATCTTGTTGACTGTAGAAATTTTGAAATAAATTTTTCTGGACACTCCGTACCAACGGAATATCCCACTGTTTTTGTTGGTTAACTTCCAGTGGGACATTTTCGCCGGTACAGAGCGTTAGCCATGTTTGCCTTCCCTCCGCAGCAAAGCACAGGCCTACTTTATTATTTAAAATTGTGTTACATAGACAACACTATGCACGGAAGCAAGGAAAGCAGGCAATGCGACGCTAGAAATATTTATTACACCAATACCACCAAATTTGATAGGTAAAGTGGCTTGATTCCAGGTTATTGTATTTAATCTCAAATTTAGAATTTTTTTATAAAGCAATTTTAAGATTACTATCAATATTTTTTAAAATATCTGAACATTTCCAGACTGGACTTAAGCGTAACAAGTATGTAAATTTAGGTACAAGGAGACAATATTTTAAAATAGTCAGGGCAATATGGGAGTTTAAGATATATAATTTATCAACGTGATTTAAAAGTTGATCAAATTTTTTTTAAAACAGGTTTAATACTATCGAAAAACAACGGAGCACCGAGCAGGTAAAGCGATTCCGAATTGACAGTTTTTATTCCTGGAGAAATGTGATTGAAATTTTGAATTAAGGTATCACTGTTAGAATTAGATAAATTATTAGAAATAAATATTTGACATTTATTGGTTGGTTGGTTCAAGACCAATATTTTTAAAATTTTGAAAAATATAAGTAAGATCGCTGAGGACATCATCTGCTTTACCTCCCAGTGTACCGTCGTCCAGATAACAGACATTCAGCTTGGATTTTAAATTTGAAATAATAGGTTGAATTCCCAAACTGAAAAGAGCTGGACCTAATGGATCACCCTGCTGAACACCGACAGCAGACTCAATAATATGGTTTTGATAAAACAAGTTTGAATTTTGACTGTAACATTGCCAAACGTAATGATATATTTCGGGGGTATTGTTAGCCACTTCTTTCAGCAGGGTTATATTTTTTTTAAAGAAAACAATACTTTAGTTTTTTTAAGAAAAAAGTAATTTATTTTACCTTTATTTACATTCTGGATTCTTTATTCTAAGATTCTGGTAATAAATTATTTCCATCAGATTTAGTGGTTATAGTATTTCACGTTAACTGAGCTAATAGACAAGCAATAAATGGTATGACTGCTATTGATTATTTTTTAATAACTTAAACTATTGTTTTTGTGAATAATTTGCAAAAATATTCATTTTGACAAAGTTTAAGCATAATATGTATAAAAAATGTATTGAAACATAAGTGACCAACTTGTTTTAAAATAGATAATATGTGTTTAAAGCAGAATTCAAAATGGTAAAATTCTTTTTTAATTATTGTATCTAATGGAATACACTCTCTATTATTGTTATTTCTGTCCAAAATGAGTAAACGTTGTTTAAACAACAAAACTTGCAAAGCATTAATTTTTACATTAAAATGTACCTGCCTATTGGTGTTTAATAAAAAAAATGTTATTGCGGTATGTCCAGAGTGAAAACAAGAGTGGATGATCCTGGTAAAATGGATCGGGCGGAACCTCTCCCGGCCATTTGTCGGCGATGCTGAGCAGGGATTCCGCTTGGAGGACCATAGCAACCTCCTGTGAATCCGTTATGATCCAGAAGAAGGCTGCTAAGCGGGACACGGAGAAGACGGATCCAGCTCAGAGACGACGTTGCATCACGGCCCACGCCTTGGTGTCTGTGATCACCTAACAGAAACAGGGCCTCTGAGGTCGCGGTCGTTCGGAGCGGGGGCGCTAAATCCTAGTGATGTACCCGAGAGTGTGATCCCGAGATATCGTGATAGCACTCCGAGGGTGCTGGGGATAATAGCTGCTACACGCGGGATGACTAATAGTCAAGTAAAGTGATGAATGGGGCCCGCATGCGTTCCGAATGGTGATCCCGGAAACCTTTGTATATACTGATGGAAGGTACTACTTGGAATCATATTTTTTTTTTGTTTTTAACGGAATGGTCATAAGATGTGTCAAGACCCATTCTAAGATTGTGATTCAAGGATCTTACGCAAAAATATGACCATTTTTATGTTATCAAGCTATTTAATCATCATCATCATATATAGTATTATCTTATTCTTTTAGATTGTTGTCCACGCTAACATGATAACATGCAACATGAGATAAACGAAATGAGCAAAGAGCAAACTAAACTGGTCCATATAATTAGACTTACGTGTTGTTTAATAAGACGATCAGCTAAAGTAGCGAGTGCATCGAAGGCACGAGTTTGTTTCTTGTAATGGCTTGGGTCACCACCGTACCTAAGCAGCCACTTGCGAACTAGTGAATCTATGACTTCAAAACGGGACTTCATGCTAGATATAAAAGAAAAAAAAAACAATAAAGCTTCTTGCCAAATGCTTAAACTAATGATGTTACTCGTGATAATGATGATAATTGTGTTTGTCGATACCGATCATAGTGACTATCTTCAAATGTCATTAGAAGCTATTAATCGCAAAGGACATATAATTAACGTCATAGGCTTATATGTAAACACTGATGCACTTACTCATCCAAATCTACTTATATCTTCTGTCCGATAAATATTGAATAGGCGAGAATGCAGGGTATCACAGGTAGGGAAAGCAAATATACTTGAATTGTAATGATCAAAATGTTCAGGTATAGATGTTAAATGTATTTATTCTTCTAGGAGACATTAAGAGATTATTTAAAAAAGTAATATTGTGAGAACGAATGTTCAACTTGCTTTCTTGCCTATCCTATACCTTTAAACGAGCAATTCTTATATATATATATATAATCTCGGAAACGCCTCCAACATTCAACGATTTTCATAAAATTTTGTGTGGAGGGAGTTTCGGGGGCAATAAATCGATCTAGCTAGGATTTATTTTTAGAAAATGTCTTTTTGTCCGTGTTTTTAGGCAATGAAAAACTGTTACAATATCGGTAGAATAAGAAGGTAAATTTTGACAATTTATTAATGATTACAAATAGCCTAATTGGTATATTGGGCGGTCACAAAATCGTAATACCATGGTTCGAGCCCAGACCGACCGACTTTTTTAATTTTTTTTTCAAGTTCCTTTCTTTTTTGAGAAAATCTATTTTTTCGAGCCCTTTTTTAGTATTTTTAAAAACACGAAAATTTAAATTAAAATAAAATTGCACTCATGATTTTTTATTCAAATAACCAGTTCAGTTTTTTCTATTATGTCGCTAAGATCAAAAAATGTTATTCGTATTTCATCAGTATGTAATTTGTATTTAAATATAATTTCCAAAACACACGAATTAAAAAAAACTGAGCGAAAAGTACTGAGCAAAGCTCGGTCAACCGGGTACTGTTATTAATCCTTAAAAGCAAACAGCGTACGCTGTTATGTTACAAAATCGCTACGTCAGCGCAGTCAGTCAGCACCTTGCCAAGAGGTGTTAGTGCCGTGCCTCGGCAAAAATTGAAGGTGCAAAGGCCCGCTTGTGCACATGGCCTCACCATGAAACGGCGCCGGGTCTGGGCGTCTCCCGCTACATGGCGCCCTCAAAAATGTATAATTGAATTAAATAGAACGCGCAAAGGGCCGCTGCCTGGAGGTCACCAGGGTGCGTCTGGAGCTGGCGCTGGACGCGACAGCATGCGAACCGCCAGCCGAGCAAGGTGCTGCATGACCACCGAGCAAAACCTGGCAGACCGAGTTCGGTATATCTTGCGCTCAAATACATTTGATGTCACCGAACTCGAACGGCTACGACGTGAGGCTGTTCCTTCATCGGGTGAAAATGTTACGGCTGAGGATGCGGCACCACAACTTGCAAACGGCAAATGTGGATGCCACCGTGAATACCCCAGTTGTGGTTGATTCAAACGATGATGGAACAGTCGCCCAGGAGCTGGAACTAGAGCAAATGAGGAGTACATTGGAAGATGCGATTGTGGAAACGCACAGTACGTCTCTCGAAAATCGAACGCGACTTCCCCGCATAGCCCTAAGCAAGCGGAATCGGGCTGTCGTGAGGGCTCTGAACCCAATGCTGGCTACCTATTTGGAAGCCAGCCGGGACCTTTACGAGACGGACTCAATTCTTTTTGGCGCCGCACTGGCAGTCTGCCGTATTATAGGCGCCAAACTTTCCACGGCTGGACGCGCTACTGGACAAAGTAGTGCTATATAGCCTGGAGAATAAGAATTAAAGAACGTATCGCAAAGGCTAGGACCCTCATCGGCAGACTGATATGATTCAGGTCAGGCAATACCAGGCCAAGAATTGTGCGCACCGTCAGGATGGTGTTTGCTGGGACAAATGTTAGTTTGTCCCAGCCGGATATAATGCAAAAACTGACGAAGCGCATAAACGATCTGAAGCAAAGAACCGCTGCTTGGAGAAAGCGGATTCGGCGATATACCGAGAGGTCGACACGGTTCAACCAGAATCGTCTCTTCCAGAGTGATCAGAAGAGGCTCTATAAATCTTTGGAGCGGCCAATGGTAAGTGTGACACGGTCGCATTCTGGTGTAGCCTGTGGTCAGAGCCCGTAAACCACAACGAGGGCCCTTGGACGGAAGTTGTGGCGAGTCAGTGTGCAGGTATTACGCCCATGTACCCCGTGATCATAACGCCGGATGACGTAGATGAGGCGCCCCGTAGGGCCCCGAACTGGAAATTTCCGAAGCTTGACGGGCTGCATCACTACTGGCTGAAGGGGTTCATGGTGCGTCACGCTGTGCTCGCCCGACAGTTTCAAGAGGCTCTCAACCAGAAGTCGCTCCAAAGCCTTTTCATTACTGGGATCACTCATTTGGTTCCTAAAGATCAGGGTGCCACAGCCCCGAGCAAATACCGCCCCATCACGTGTATACCGACCATATACAAGACACTAACATCCATTTTGAGCGCGAGAATCGCTCGTCACCTGGACTCAAATCAGGTGATGTCGCGCGCTCAAAATGGATGTCGGGGCGGCGGTCGTGGAACCAAAGAATCACTCTTCATTGACGCGGTCATTGGCAAAGTGGTGAAACGCAACCGTCGGAACTTCTCCGCCACCTGGATAGATTACAGAAAGGCATTTGACTCGGTGCCCCATACATGGCTAAAGAGGGTCCTCGAGCTGTACAAGATTGACTGTACAGTTCGAGACTTCCTCGAGCAGTGTATGGAGCAGTGGAGTACGATCCTCTGTCATCTAGGCGAGCGGATGACTGCTGCGGAAAGCCGCATAAGGATAAGAAGGAGTATATTCCAGGGCGACTGTCTGAGTCCAATCTGGTTCTGCCTCTCTTTGAACCCTCTCAGTACTTTACTGGAGGGCTCCGGGAGTGGATTTCAGCTTCGGAAAGGAGGTACAAAAGTGACCCACCTTTTTATATGGATGACCTCTAGTTATTCGCCTCCAATCGCTCCCATTTTGTGGAATTGCTAAACATCACTTGTGAATTTAGCAATTCTATTGGAATGGAGCTGGGGACGGATAAGTGTGCGGTCCTCCATGTTGAAAGGGGAAGGGTTGCTAACTCTGAGGGCATAGACTTATCTATGCCCGTCAACTTAAGGACCTTTTCCGAGGCTGAAACATACCGATACCTGGGTATGTCACAGAACATCGGTATCGATGAGGCTGGTATGAAACAGTCAGTTTGCGACGTGTTTTTGCACGCTTGACCAAAGTGCTTAAAAGCCTTTTGTCCGGTGTGAATAAGACACACGCATGTAATGGTTGGGTCATGCCTGTTCTCATGAATATCTTTGGCATACTCTGGTGGACTCAGACTGAACTTAACGCCCTGGATAGAAAAGTCCGCACTACCATGACGTCCCATAGGATGCACCATCCGAGATCGTCAGTAATGAGGCTGTACTTGCCACGAAAGCATGGTGGGCGTGTGCGCGCTCACATGCATAATCGCGACGTGTGCAGCCTCCGTAATTACTTCCTGGCGAGATCGGATGATCCATTCTATAAGGACGTCATTTTTTGTGATAAAGGACTTACCCCTCTATCCTTAGCCAACGAGCAATGGCAAGACCCGGCAGTACAGAGCATTTCCGACCGGGAGACCGTATGGAAGGAGAAGGAGCTCCACGGGAGGTACTACAGGGCTCTACATGAGCCCCACGTAGATACAGCCACCTCCCTCAACTGGCTACGTTTCGGTGACTTCTTCGGGGGAAACCGAGGGTTTTGTCTGTGCAATACAGGATCAGGTTATTAAGACCAACAACTATCGGAGATACATCCTAAAGGATGGCACTGTCGACGTCTGTCGAGCTTGTCGTCATCCCGGGGAGTCACTTAGGCATGTCAACTCCGGTTGTTCGGCGCTTTCTAACTCTGAGTACTTGCACAGGCACAACCTAGTAGCCAGAATTCTACAACCAGGAGCTCGCTCTGAAATACGTTCTCGTGGACCGAACATTGCCGTATTACAAGTACTTGCCGGAAGCCGTGCTCGGAAATGACCGCGCTAGGCTCTACTGGGACCGGACCATCATCACAGACAGGACTATTCTTGCGAATAAGCCTGATATTGTGCTGATGGACCGGGCACAGTCAAGGATATTTTTGGTCGAAATTACCATTCCGTATGACGAGAACCTCGTGAAAGCCGAAACAGATAAACGAACAAAATATCTGGACCTGGCTCACGAGGTGACCGACATGTGGGGTGGTATGCCGGCCGAAATTATTCCTGTAGTCGTCTCTGCGAATGGGCTAATCCCAGTCATCCTCTAGGGTCATCTGAAGCGACTGAGACTTCGTGACGGACCGCTCCGGGCTCGAATGCAGTAGGCGGTGCTCCTCGATACCGCCCGCATCGTCCGCCGGTTTCTTTCCCTTTCCCCTAACCCTCGGCCGTTTGGTCTCCCCTGCCGAGGGCTCCCATCTGGTTGGATCTTATTTATTTATGTAGTTTTTGTATTTATTTTATTTTATTGATATTTATGTATATTTATCTTTTCATTTTAATTTATAATTATATATTTATAGAACCCAACCAGGTGAGAAAATTATATAGATACCCCAATAATAATAATGTCCTCCAGACCGAATTTCGGCCATGACGGCTTGCCTCAACGGAGGCTAGCCATCGGCGCAGGACAGGATTATAGTGCCCAAGTGTATGCGCAAGCACAGGTGCACTCTCTATTCCCTCACTCTCATAATCCGATGGGACGGTAAACCGACACGACCGGAGAGAGATCAGGCGCAGGACCAACGGCTTTACGTGCCTTCCAAGGCACGGGCTGAACTACTGAGAATTTCTTGACAGAAAAACTCAATTGATTTTTTTTGGCCCGACCCGGGATTCGAACTCAGGACATCATGAGGATCAGCAGTCGCACTACTACAACCACTAGACCAACAAGGCATTTAAACTTAGTATACCACAGTTACAATTCGATCACACCTTAATACGACCTGGTAATAATCACATAATAGTACCTTGACGAATGTAATTAAATGATAATATCAAAATAGACAAAGTATGCAAATCAACAATGAGTTTGCACGTCTGCATCCCAACTCGTTTTTCGAAAGAAATGCCTTTCCGCAACACTACCTCTTTGATTGAAGTAGCAGAACCATGATGACGAACAGAATCAAGACACTGATTAAGACTCATAGAATGATTCATGCTTATCAATGCTGTCCTTTATATTGCTCGAACGAGATCATAGTTATACCCTCAGTCATTCTTAACATACTAAGTTGACGTTTCAAGTAGATGAAAGTAAGAAGTACATAGTTTCTAGGCTTAAAATCTCAACAAAACTAAATTAAATTTATCTGCCACCAGGGCGGCCCCACTGTGAATTAAGTTTTGACAGATTTCATGGCGGGAAAATTATCAGTTTCTGAACTATTAATTTTATAAAGTAATTAGTGTTATTTGATTACGAGGAGCGCTCAAAATAAAATGACAATACGGTACAATTCTTTTAGAATTTCAAAAAGTAAATACTGGCTGGTAAGAAGCTGGTAGTGGCGGTGTAAGAATATCCACTACACCGTATCATCCGACGTAACGTGGCTTCACTATTACGATCCTAAAAAATTATGTCCAAATTCTAAGTAATTCGAAGCAAGTTATTCCACCGATGGGCTCTTTTTTCTGGGACAGACAAGGCGGTAGCAATTATTCAATATTTCGATCATGAAGCTACTTTTATGTATAATGTGCAGAACAAACAAAAAAAATTTCTTAACGAAATTCTGCGAGAAACGACAAGGTAAAACTCACAATATATTGCTACGGTTGCAATTCGATATGCTGGCTTAATATTTGAAATACTTGATTTACCTACCTGTAAATATCCATTCTCACGTTCTATGAAACGTCCCTAATATTTGTTTTTTCATTTATTATCGAAGTTTGCACCTGCCAACACTTTTCTTGCTCTCCCAGGGTGGACTTGCAGAGAATGCGACAAGGCAAGAAGAAAATGAATTTTAGCAAATACTTTCGCATTCGTATTTTCATTTGTAGTACACCTCGAATGGACTAATTCAGCTAATATAATGCAATGCAGCTAATATACGCAAATATAAAACAACATTTTATGACTAACGCTAAATAAAATTTCATAACGATTGCATGATTTCTGATTTATCCGTAACTAAAACTTACCCTGACAAAACGTCGGGCAACTCGTCGGTAAGATCTTTTAGAAGCTGATCGGCGTCGTCTCGTGTTACACGCATTGCGTCCAGACAGTCGTATAGTAGCTTCGTTATGTTTACGTCGGAAATGAGTTGGGTTTGAGACGCTAGAGGTGTTCTGCAATAATATTATCACAAGCTTAATTATGCACCAATTTAATTTAAGTAGTACTAAGTAATATTTTTTTTGTATTGAAGATTTAAAATGTAAAAATGTAAATGTGCGTTACTAGAGAGGTTAAATCGTTACAAAAGAGTGTGGATAAGACAAAACCTGGTCGTCCATCCATAAAACAGTATGAATTTCGACTTTGTTATGGTGGAGGGATTAGTAGCCGTTGCTTAGTAAAGCTAAAGAGGAACACAAATGGTTGGCCTGAGATGGAGGTAAACGAAGTGTGAAGTGAAGTAATTTAACTCTTTCGCTGTCCCGTGGATTACAATAGGTCATTGTTATTGTCAACTATTATCTGAAAACCGGACAGTGAAAGTGTTCGAATAAATAACTGTGTTTAAAATCAAAAATGTCTTGAAATAAAAAAAAGTATTTTCTGCTACATGTTCTAATTTTTATATATAAACTTACACTATAACTTACATTGGAAAATACTTTTTAGGCTGCAATAGCGTTGTGCGTGGTAGCATAGAGAGGTAGATTTGCGAGCGTTCAGATTCGACCGACGGAAGCTCGAATGGTGGTGGCTGAGACGCTTGCGACAAAGGTTTTAGTCGCAAACTGTTTATTTCTTCTGATAGTGCCTGTCGGCATTAACATTACTATCAGCAATGTTCGTTGTTATTTGCTTTAAAATTTATATTTTAAAATAAGTTAATTATATAATGAAGATTGAAAAAATACTGCCTTATACCTCAATTTGTTGTAATTGCTGCGAGCGAATTATTCGAAGGCGAACAACGTCTCGTTTGTACTGTTCTGGTTCATACCCACCCGCCATAACAGTTGGGTCTTTTGACCGCTGAGACAAATATATCAGTTCAGTAAAACATATAGTAAATATTAAAAAAAAATAATTTATTACTAAAATAAATCCTAGCAGTTCTAGAAAATTATATTTAAAACTAACGGCTATAGTAACCATTCATTCACTGCCTGCGGTTTCCTTGGATATAAATTGCTTTGAAAAAGGTGTACCAAACCGCACACTATTTACTTAAAACTGGGACATAAAGTATTTTATCAAATAACCTCGATCTTTCACTTATTCCTTAAAGCGTGATTCAGTGATGAACATCCAAGCATAAAAATTTATAATATTCGTAACAATAATGCAATTATCTCCCTTCTACTATATTCGATCACCCTCTTTTCTATACTTTTTACAAGGTTACTCATCGGTTACGGCAATCTTCATTGTTCTGAGGGAATATGGTTACAGCAAATTCTTACAACTGAATAGACAAAGTTAATTTGTAAATTACAATTTCTTGATAACCCCACCCCCACCTCAACAACAACAGCTCATAAAAATCTGGTGAACATATGCCTCTCCTTAGATTGCCTCATCAGGGAGACATTGCTGAAGAGACTGCAGACGCTGCTACCCATCACCTGGTTTGTTTCCCTCTATCGCCTCTTACGACACCCACGGGATCATATGAGGTTGTGGATATTCCCCACACCGCCACTACACGGTTGATTTGTTGAAAACGAATCTACTGTATTGACATGTTCATTAAATTTGTTTTAAATAATTTTGGTTGATAAATGTCAAATTTATGAATAACCTTTTGTGGCAAAACATCCGCTTGTAGAGCGGCTGCTAAACGAAGCCGATCCGAATACTGATTAAGGAGTCTTAGATACTTCTTCTCCAACTCCCCATGACGTTCCTGTGTGCAATAACAAATATGTACATGTATAAATGAAAATATATTCTTATATAAAGAGTTATAGTCTAAACAAATAGTTGTGCGTGCGTGCGTGCGTGTACCAAAGTACAATTGCTCGCTCCATCTGCCGTCTGTGGATCTTATCACGTATCCCACTAATTTCCAGATAAGCCTCGCTATCGTCGTAATGGCATCTCTGATTATTATTTCAATTCTAATTTTGAAATGTTTTTTAAATAAAAAATTTATAAAAAAGAAATTCGTGTGTGGTTTGTAAGAAATCGTTTTGTATTTTCTCAATACAGTGTTTTGAATATACAGTTTCCACACAGATAAAATGCCTATAG
This sequence comes from Parnassius apollo, assembly GCA_907164705.1. Classification (NCBI taxonomy): domain Eukaryota; kingdom Metazoa; phylum Arthropoda; class Insecta; order Lepidoptera; family Papilionidae; genus Parnassius; species Parnassius apollo. The sequence continues at coordinate 1,086,303 of CAJQZP010000816.1, forward strand.
TAGAATAAAGTTAGTCAGTCGAAAATTTACACGTCTTAAAACACATAACATTTATTAATGCTCTCTGTGCTCTTTCCAAATCAAGAAATCTTGTTTTATTTGCTCCACCCCATATGGTAAAACAGTACGTTAAAACCGACTGCGCAAGAGAAATGTAAATTTGGTGCAAGCAAAAATCTTTATCGCTTGAACCAACATGCACTCAACAATTGTAGAACTGTAGTTATCGTTGGTAGAACACTATTTTGGTGGAAATTCATGCTAGAGGCAAAGTTTTTTTCATGACAAGTGTAACTTGACTGAACACTTGAACTTTTCGTCAGATTTGGCCCTTTTAAGGTCTTTATTGATTTGATCTCTTAGTGTTTCAGAAGGTTTTAAATAGGTTTCTTTTTCAGATAACAAACGTTCTTTCCCAACATCAGATAAGTATTGACTTTTCAGCAATGCGGAAAAGGTGTCGCATTTATTACACGTGTCTTTCTTAAGACTTTGAACTTTGTACGAAAAATGTATATGATACAGTTTTCAATGAAACAGGGTTTTTTGCATTATCACCACAATTTTTACGCTCATTCAAATACAATTTATAAATCTCTTGTATGGTCATTCATACTGAGGGTACAAAATATCACTGTTTTTAACCAGCTGTAATATGATTCGTATTTAGGTTGCGAATCAATGACTTTGCAGAGTCGATTTCATCTTGTTTAGTTTATTCCAACCACCTAATGGAACTCCTCTTAGATCTTTAATGTTACCGCTTTTCTGTTTTGTTAAGCATACCTTTTAAGGCGTGACTTGGGAGGTTTCAATAAACATCTACGCTACTAGAATATTAAAATAATATTGAGGTTGGTCTGGCGTCAAAAACTGGCGTCTGGTGCTTAGTGTGCTCAGTAGATCGAGACGGTATTTCGTGCCGACCCACCGCTTGCAGCTTTACAAAGTGCAAGTCCGGCTTCATATGGAATACTGTTCTCATTTCTGGGCCGGGGCACCCCAGTATCAGCTCCTTCCACTTGATCGTATTCAAAGTAAAGCGGCCAGAATCTTCGACGATCAAGTTGTTTTCGATCAGCATGATCCACCGGCCTTGCGGTGAGACGTTGCATCTCCATGCATTTTCTAACGCACATACAATGGGTGGTTCTTAGAGGAATTTTTCACATTAATTCCAGCTTCTAAACTCCACCACCGTACACTGTGACAAAAATCCCAATTATATCCTCATCATCTCGATTAGAAGAATTTTCTTCCCCATACGACCATACTGTGGAATTTACTGTCATTTGCGGTTTTTTCGGACCAATACGACTTAGAGACCTTAAAGAAAAGAGCCTACTTCTTCCTTAAAGGCCGGCAACGCATCTGCAATTTCCCTGGTGTTGCAGTTTTTCATGTTCGACGGTGATCTCACTTACTTAAGGTGAGCCTCATACTGATTTGCCTTTCTTCCATAAAAGAAAACAAGCAAAGAAGGAATTTAGTACAAAACTGAAAGAGAAAAGAGAAGACTTACGTGCCACTGTCGAAGTTGTTGCATAATCTGTTGTAAGGAGCCTAAAGTGGCAGAAAATTTGTGACGTCGTGTCATTTGTCGCAGCAAATCGTCCAGAGTACGATCGACGTGACGTGGTTTGCCCAATTTTCGAGTTAGCACATCGCGCATTTTAGCTCGTAGTTCTTGAGCTTGCGCTTCCATAGCTTTTAGGTCAATATTCATACGGAAAAGATGCGTGCGATTTATCCTGAAATGTCATTAAAGTTGGTGTAGTGTTGTGTAGCCCACACGACATAATAGTTAGTGTAATAAAGTAGAACAAGTTTAGAGTAGTCTTAAAGTTTTAGACCGAACAACACGTCTCTTCTAATTGGCACCTTTCGAACATTAAATCGGTTATTGAAACGCTTTTTTAATAATTTTGAGTTGCTATCATGAAGATGCATTCCATTTCATTTTTAGTTTCCCTGTGTCGACTCTTACGACTCCACTAATATAGGGCAGTCGATTGTCTAGCACTCACTCAATATAAATTTATTTTCATTTTAGTATTTTATGTCGTTAGTATTTCAGATAGGTATTTAAATAGTTTTCTTAAGGCGTTATAATGATGATACGATTGATAGAAGTATGATAATTTACAAAAAATAGAATGCCTAGGTTTATTTTCATGTTTAAGCAGATATTTAAGGAATCATTTATTTATTTATTACACACTTTTGTCGTTGTTTCTGTTGCTTAATTTCGTCTTGCAACTCGATCACTCTTTGGCGCAGTTTCATGAGGATCCTTTCCGGAAAGACCACGGTGTTGGATAGCCCTTGTGGTCCTGTGCAATCGCGAATCGCTGATGCACGGATTTGATCGTAACGCAAGACCACCACCTGATCCACCTCATTCATGCAGTTTTGTTTCTCCATCTATAGGTTAATTAATGAAATTATATAAATTTTAAGAAAACCTCGTAATGACGCAAGAAAAGACAAATTTAGTTGTTTTCTATAATAATATAATCTAAATTTTTGAATAAATTAATGATGTTTCCTTTTCATAAAACCAATTTTTGTTTACGATAATAAGACACAATAAAAAAAATTCGCATTGTACGAAATCATGTTTTAATTCAATTATTTTTGGTCATCCTTTAACGTTTGATGAAGCACTTGGGACCCAAATTCTGTCTGTCGCGCTAACAGTTTATTCTTTTCATTAAAATGAATAATTTGAATAAAATTTACCTGAAAATAAAATGTTGTATTAATAACCATCTTTGTTTTAGCAAGACGGTCCTTACTAGCAACAATTTGAACTTTAGAGCCACGCCGCTATGTATTTTTACTGTAGCCGGATCGGTCCCCTTTTTATTAGTACTAGTGCATCGTGCATTCCATCTTAGCCCTCTGGAGTTGCAATGCATGTGTATTTTAATTCTCCATCGAGGATAGACTAACGCCCGAACTTAATAACGTATCTCTTTTTTAGGATTAATAGCAATCCGAGATTGTACCCTATACAAAGATCGATCCAAATCCACATCCCAATAACATAACTTAACAAGCCCAATCTTTTTTTTGCGGCGATCGCAGTCGATCCAAACAGATGTTTGGATCGATCCGTTTCCTCTCGACTGTTTCGTTTTATGCATAGCGACTATTGCTTCTTTCAAATAGTTGTACTAATATAATAACATAAAATGTAATTTTAGATTTATAACTATTGACTTTAATTAGAAGTTATTACATTAACTCCTTTTTTCTCCCTAAAATTATAAAATGATTATATTTTTATTTAAATCAATGTAACTATGGTTTGAAAACAATCACGTAACGGAACGCCGCCGGTCAGTAGCGGCCGCAGCGTCATCGGTCATCGCTCATCGCGTCGCGTCGGTCGAAACAATTATCAAGTTTCACTGCTTCGGTTCGATCACAGTTCGAGAACAGAAATATTTACAGCAAATACTTTTTGAATAATAAAATAATGGAGCCACAAATAGTAAGTTAAATTGTAATACATTAGATATTGTATCATTTGATGCTTGATGTACAACTACATAAATCGCTTTTTATTTCAGATAAAGAGCAAGCCACTTTCAAAAGATGAAAGCAAAGCCTTACTCGAACTTATTGAAATGAGCAAAATTATAATATCTAAAGCCACAAACGCCAGCAGCAATAAAATGAAAGATAAAGAGTGGGTACGAATAGCCGAGCAGTTTAATGCTACAGCAACAAGTTGTCGTCGGACACCACAACAGCTTCGGCTGAAATGGGAGAATTTAAAGAAGAATGCACGTAAACGTTGCACTAAAATAAGAATGAACAGCATAAACGTTAGTTTCGTTGTTTATTTATTTTTAATCTAAGTATAAATAAATGATTAACCATTTTATTTACATTCTTTATTAATTTCATCTTTTTGATTTGCAGACTGGCGGTGGTGTTGGTGAGTATATACCCCCAGACGAAATACTGGATCGTGTTACCAGCTTATTGGGGAATGCAGCTAGTGGATTAGTTGTTCCTTATGGGGGAGATAGGGAACCCGAGCACTTTGTAGTGATTAGTGATGGTGGTGGTATCGTGCCAAATGGAAATGGTGTAGAGAAATTAGGTGGTGATGCTAGGGTCAATCTAGAAATCCTAGAGTTTCAGGACACACCAGTGCCAGATCCGCAAAAGGAAATGGTTGTAACCCCTACTTCTCCACATTCAGCAATGGCTCAGGTTAACACCTATGCTGTTGCTGAACAAAATAAAGTTTCGGATACACCACGGAGAGTAACATTCAATGTTCCTAAAACAGGTAATGGTTATTTTGATGTTGATAGAATTTTAATTTATAAGATAACAATTTCACATGGTGTTCCATTTGCTGAGGTGGTGGTATGGTCAAACTTGTAGTCCGCTTTAGTTTAAAAGCAGTGTAAATTGAGGTAAAATAGTAATAGGCAAAAGATATACTCCTTTTTTATTTTAAAAAAGGCTAACTTGTAATTTAATAAAAAAATTTGATTTACAGAAAAGGTCCCAAAATAAAAAACTAGTAAATAGAAAATATAAAATTAGAAAATAAAAAACTAAATTAGAAAATGAAAAACTTCTATTAGAAATAGAAAATTTTAAGAAATAGTTATTTGTGTAATAGTATGTAAGTGTAAAAAATAATTAAGTATTCTGATACATAAAAGACAGTCATGTCTGTAAGAAGTTGTTAATAAATTCAAGCTTTGTATGTATTCATGATTTGTAATATTAGTAGTTATATAGTTCGTATTTCAAAATCTTTTAACTAATCTTTTAACGTCAAAATTGACAGATAGGTTATTGATACACACAAATTGTCATTCACCCACAGAGGTCTATCTTTTTTTGTAATCCGACCTCCCGAGGATAGCTTGCTTCTACAGATTGTAATTTTAATCCCTGGATTGGTTGTTGGCACTGTCTAACCATAAAATGGATTGAATTATCAATCTTGGATAGCTAAAAATAGATTAAGATCGAATATTAGGTTCGGGCGTAAGTGCCTATAGGTCACAGCATTCAATTACTGTTAGTTTGACAGTATGCTCGTTTATCACGCATACTTCTATAATTATCAAAGTTACTATTTTGCTGTTAGGTAGCAATGTAAGAAAATCTATCACGTCTATAATTTTCTTTACTCTGGTTAACATAAAATCGTTAATAAAACGTTTGAAAAAAAAAATTGTCTACCATAAATTCCTTCAGTTCGTTCTTCCTTTTATCCAGTTTCGTAGACATCGTTCGTTTTACTTTGTTATGAGCGTCAATGTCCTTGCGCAGAAGATCTATAAGACGATCTTTTTCCAGCATTTCTTGTTCGTATTGATGTCTGTATATAATAACCTAATATTAAGATTGCAGTTTTTTTCCAATATAAGAAAGAATAGCACTTTATACTAGTAGTTTTATTTAATATCATTAGAATGACAAACGAGCTCGTGGAAATTCCATACCAAATAATAGAATAGAATAATTTTGTTCTTTATCAGTCCGAATATGTAATAAGCCTTTACCGTAGTAGTGAGGATTTGTCTTAATCATCACGCATTGTAGATAGATTGATGATGGCTGTTCCAGACGTCTTGCGAGTTTGAGCATAGCTAAATTAGTATAACCGTTTGACGCTGCTTAATATCGTTAGTCTGTATATTTTACGTCTGGGGTAAACGACGCCGTAGATCGGCACACATCGAATACCTTAAGTTTTCTAGCATTTCTCATAGTTGCCTCTTACGTCATTCAAAAAACGAAATGGCGATCACTACACAATTTATCAAAATTGTCTTACGCTGCCAACAGTGGGCTAATGATTTTATTCTCGGTTACTATTTGGTATTTGGGTTTACGATGGTAACTAATTTGAATACCTGCGTCCTAAAATATGAAATCTAGTGGCATTAATTTAAAAATAATTATATCTAGTGTACAATTACTAATTGCCCAGTGTAGTTGTGATCGGAGTAGGTAGAGCTGTTTGGGGTGAATGACCGCAAACATTGATGTTAACATGGATATGACTCTGAAATCCCGGGATTTTGAAATTGTCGATTGATTTAAGTGAGTTAATATGCGCAGGTAGTAGGTGAGCACCCGAACAGTATATACTTACTTATATACATACACAGGGATCCTGGAATGTTGTTAGAGGTAGCTTCGTGAAATATGAATTAATTAAATAAAACTGTTAGAAACAATACTAAATATACTTTACTGCAAAAGGAAATATTAAATGTCTACACAATACAGAATAAAAAATGATGTTAAGAGTTTTATAATTTTTTTATTTAAATAGAGAGAAGAAATTTTTATTGATCACTTTTTTAATTACCTATACATACTACACAGTACACATACTATTTTTCTTGTAGTTAATGTTAAGAAAATGTTTTCCGTCTTTCTCTAACAAAGCAATTTATCTCTCTTTTATTTTTATATGTTTATCTGTTTATATGTTTATATGTTGCCGACCCGTCGTACGCGCTGTTTTCGTCGCTTATTTTTTGTCTCTTTCTATCTTAAAACGTCCAAAGTATTAGCTATCTCACTTACATAGATACAGGTACAGTACAGCGGGTTTCACTCACTCTCTTGTTTCTGCTTGTAGAGTGCGCACGTGTGATTTATTGTGTTTCTCATTTTATTTCACGTTGGCTTGTTAGCTGCTTTCTGGAATCTTACTGACACGAATACTTTGGCTTGGATTTACGGATTTTGATTTGTTTTTTACGTACTGGATACATTTTAAACTGATTGTTTGATTTACCTACCACATTTTTATAAGTGTTTTTTATTTTTATAATATCTATTTACTACAAAGGACATTCAGTGAAAAACCAAAGTAATTGTCCTCTGCTAAATACATATTTTTTCAGGCTTCCGAAGTTTCAAAGGAAGCTTTATAGTTTCACCATGTCCGTCTGTTTGCACAGCCCACAGCCATTTTTATATACAAAAGTTTAAAGTAGAATTTTTCGTTAGTGACCTGAGTAGCAGGGAACTTGTTTACGTAAGTTGTGCTCTCCCGCTATCCTACCTAGGTGATCCGACACGCACCTGACCGTCTTTTTCTAATACAATCTTGTGTTAAAAGCTGACTAAATTAATTAGAATACAAGGTGGACTAAGACCTCCCCCGCGCACACCAAGCACCACGTTTCCCTATAATAACCATTTTCATTGGCTATTGACTGCTCTTACCTAAATATTTTTGGAGACGAGTTTGACAGTGTTCTATCTGATTGTCTTGATCAGCTAACAAAATGCATTTGAATTATGTATATCATACTTACTGTGGAACTATTTTTCGTGAATTTATCTATGTAATGTCCGCATGTAGTAAATAATAAAAATACCTCTACCTACTCCTATAAAAACTACTTAAACAATGTTTTTTAATTCCGAGAATTCCAGGGATTCCGGGAAATATTTGGCATATCCATATTATGTCTGCATGTCGCAAGTAGAAAAAATACCTCTACCTACTCCTATAAAAACTACTTAAACAATGTTTTCTTTTAATTCCGAGAATTCCCGGGATTCCGGGAAATATTTGGTATATCCATATTATGTCTGCATGTCGCAAGTAGAAAAAATACCTCTACCTACTCCTATAAAAACTACTTAAACAATGTTTTTTTTTATTTCCGAGAATTCCCGGGATTCCGGGAAATATTTGGTATATCCATGTTATGTCCGTATGTCGCAAGTAGCAAAAACAGCTCTACCTACTCCGACCTATAACAATTAATGAAAACTAAAGCAAGTCAAGCAAGTCAGCTTTACGGACTAATGTAATTTTTCCGATTTTAAAAATTAACATTATATTGATGTTAAACACAAATTGGCCCTCAAAAACGTTAAAATTGGCATTTAAAATCTGATAATTTTAGTGTCAAAAAATTCAATGTGGCATAAAATGTATTTAAATGATTACTAGCTACCTTTTTTCTGCTAGATAACACGATAAGTTTCTCTACCATCCGGATTTTTTACAGTGTAAAAATAATTTTAGTAACAAGCCGACAATTTTACAACAGCGCCAATTATCGGGTCCAAACTCTTTACTCCACCTATCGGATCCTTATATATTATATGAACCATCATCTCAACAAAAAAATATATTAAAGAACATTCCGTCAATTCGTTCAGAAGTTATACGATAGATAACTAACAGATGCATCAACAATTATTGGAGATATTTCTGACTAAAACAAAATTATGCACACTGAGTTATTGCGTGTTTACGTAAAAACACTAACCTGTTACTACGGAGTTCGTAAGTTTTATCATAGATTACTTTGTCACATCCTTCGGGACAAACATTGGGATCTAAACGTATCGGGCCAATATCACGGCTATCGAGACTTCCTTCATCTTCTTCTTCACTAGATGAAGTCGACGATTCAGATTCCGATGACTCTTTAGAAAAGAATTTTAAATTAAAGTGAATGAAAGAATAAAATTGAATTAAGTAGTTTAATTTTAATATTCAGAAACTGGTGGAAGGTTCTGAAATTATTATATAAGTTACAAGAATTTAACTTCATAATATAATAAATATAAAATGGCGGTGGTTGATGTTTTCGTTTCATCATCAAAACAATAGCTTCTAATGAAAAATTAGTTAAAAAGAGGTATCTTTTTTAGATTTTGTATAAAAAATTGTTCTTCTTGCAAAATGTGATTTATGAATAGTCTCGAGTATAGAGAAGACTATATTTTGTCATGAAAGAAGTTCCCTAGCAGCGGCGGAACCATTTTCACCAAATTAGACATTTGCTGTGAAATTATACACATAATATAAACATACATAAACACTCATGACTGTCACCTAGAGGGGAAAGGAGAGCCTATGGACTTCTATTTGGTACGATCCTGACACACCTCTCTCGCCATATACGCATGCGCGTTCGTCAGTTAAGGGTACTCTTAATATGGTTCATCTTCAATATATTGCCAATTTGGTCAATTAACTTACGTTTAAGAATTTAACAGTAAGAAATTTAACAATAAACTCAACCATTTTTAACCCACATTCTTCAACTTTTAAAGTAAAGATTTGGAAATCTTTAAACATTAAACATAAAAATCCAATTTTTAATTCTCATATTTTCTCCAGGACTTATTTATTAAAAACTCTCTAAAACTCGTTTAAACAGGAATAAGCTTTTTTTTGGAATAAGACGGAACAAAATTGGACTTCATAGCTATATATTCAAAAATATCAAAAATGCAAACAAATATTTAGATAAAATACTGCCAAGATATTTAAACTTTTTTTAAGATTAGCATTTATTTTTATGGAAGTACTATATGCAATAATAATGGCTACCATTGTCATCCCGCTCACGAGGTGGCTTGTATTTTTTCTTAAAAATTCTTCTTAAGAAATCAGCAAATTTATTATCCTGCACGAGTTGTTTAAACTGGTGTTGCATTTCCTGGCATGCCTCGTCCAGCTCTTCTTTTTCAGTAATGTGCTCTTCGATACGGTGCTCGCAGTCTTGAATTTGATCTTGAATGCCGCGAATCTGAATGAGGTTATGTATAAATTTTTTATTTAGTCATGTTGAATTAAAACAATTAAAATTTTACTGATTTTATCAGATTAAATGAGGTTAAACTTATTATTCAAAAAATATCGATTACGGAATATGTTTTAAATAACAGTTAATAGTAGTAAATGAATTATTTACCTGCATCAGCTTAGCGTAAACGCGCTCAGCGAGCCGATCTTCTTGCGCTTCGAAGCGGTTCAGAACGTTCATTTCTTGATGCAATTGGTATAAATGAAGTTCCAAAAGTTCATTTTTTTCCTATTAAATGTTTATGTTGATTTACTTTTTCAAATTTATTAAATTGTACCCATAATACCTACATAAATAGAATTAAAAAAATGAGAATAGTTATATAATAGAAAGTACTGTTTGATAGTTAAGTTGATCTGCGTGAATTTATTTTTTGAATTTACAATTTTTTTATAGGATAGGGTGACAAACGAGCACACAGTCCACCTGATGGTAAGCGGTTGCTGTGGCCCATAGACATCTACATCTATCCTCGATTACGAATCAAAATACAGATGCGTTGTCATCCGTGAGGACTAAGATGGAATGCCTCGTTTCCAGTAAAAAGGGTCTCCGGTTCTCTACACTCACCATACGAAATACAGCAGCATTAAGCTACTATTTCACGCTGTAAATGTTACTAAGTTGTTAATTAAACAATGTTAATAAGTTGAATACTGAATAAGATGGAGAAAAATGTGAAAACATAAAAGGAATCTTGGATATCAAATATTTATATTAAATCTAAGGTTACTCGAAATAATATGCTGTTTCCATCACTGACAATTGAATTTACTCAAATGCGTGTACCTGTACTCGTATGCGTTCTCTCTGTAGTTCTCTGAGACGGGAATCGAATTGTTGGACTGAAATCGCAGCATCCACTAGTAACATGTCTTGCTCATAAAGATGTCTGTGATTAGGTCATAAAAAGTTTTTATGAATAACAAATCTATAAAATTATTATAAATACTAAATAGAAATAAAGAACAAAGCTTTGTAATATAGATACGGAAGACGTTGTTGAAAATATCTATCTATCCGAGAACAGGACCAAAGTACGCAACCCATCTAACTGCAGAGATGTGTAAGACAGGTTGACGTTATATCCCCGAATTTTTTCATCGCTGCATTGGAAGACGTTTTCAAGCTACCAGACTGGAAAGGATATGATATTAACATCAATAGCTAACTTCAATCAATTTAGATTTTCGATTTTCCAATGATGTAGTCCTTATGGCAGAATCCCTAAAGGACCTAAGCACTATGCTCTATGAAATCAATAGTGTCTCTCACCGGATGACGTATTCGTTCGGAGATGAACACGGACAAAACAAAGATTATGTGTAAAGTCCATGTCACACGTATGCCGGTAGTTGTTGGGAGCACTATGCTTGAAGTTGTCGATGAGTACGTTTACCTAAGACAAACAATCGGACTAGGTAAGTCCAGCTTTGACCAAGAGGTCAATCGGTGGATTCTATTCTGCTGGGCAACGTTCGGGGGATTAAGACACATCTTGTTATCAGGTATACCTCAAAACTTTAAAATAAGTTTGTGCAACCAGTTTCTGTTGCCAGTGATGACTTGTGGATCTCAGACGTGGTCGTCCCCTGCTGGCCATATAAGAAAGCTCAAGGTTGCTCAGCAAGCTATGGAGAGGCTAGTTTTGAGGTTTCTCTGCGTGTTTCACTTAAAAATGAGGCTATCCGCAGCAGAACGAGAGTAACGGACATAGCCCATTGAAAGCTGAAGTGGTAATGGGCCGGTTATATAGTTGGAAGAACCGACAACCGATGGGAACGAAAGATTCTCAAGTGTTAGCCTCGTACCACTAGGCGAGGTATAGGGAGGCCCCACAACCTGATAAGATATGCAGGAAGTCGATGGATGCAGATTGGACAGGACTGAAAATAAAATGAACTTCAAAGTCATAGGTTAGCTAGCTAACAAATACATGCATTTTAAACGTACTTGTAGCGGTTGTATTTTTAAAGAAAAAAGGGGCAAATGAGAATCCGGTTCACCTGATGTAGTAAATTATTCCACAGAGAGGTCGTACGCGGAAGAAAACTCCTTGTGAACGTACAGTGGTGGACCGCCAAGCATCCAGATGGTTGTGGATGGTATCGGGAGGTTTGCCGCGTAGTGCGTTTATGAAATTTGGCAGCTGGGATTAATCCGAACAATTCCTCAGAGCACTCTCCGTGGTATATGCGAAAGAAAATGCAAAGAGATGCAACATCTCTTCACAGCGTTCACGCGTTAAAACCGATGCCAACTCTGGAGCACACGTCCTCAGCACGATTGGGGGGATTCCGTCAGGCCCACTCGACTTGTGGATGTCCAGGGAGAGGAGTCGCAACGCTGTGTGAATCGCACCTCCGGCATGGAGCACTCACACCGCGGGATGGGCGGCGGCGTACTCCCCCCATCATCGAGAATCAAGTTGGACGCAGAGAAATAGCCTAGCAGATCGGCTTTCTCCTTTATAGTATGGGCCAGTGAGTCGTTTCTATATATATCTATATCTATATCTATAGCTATCTGCTTATATTATATGCTTAGCATGATGCTAATTTACAGGAGCGGTTGATGGAAAGGAATATTATTACAAATTTAAAACCGTCAATACTATTATTATTTTTAAGATTAAATTAACCTAATTCCTTTTCTTATATTTACATGAATACTAGAAACTTAATAAAATTATTTTTTCGGATTTTATCACGTTATATTGAACATATTTAATATTCAAAAACTAAAGGTAGCCCGGGTTAAGTATGACATCGGGACGTCAACTTCCTCAGTTCCCCGTGACCATAGGTGTTGTAAAGCACTCGACTCGAAACGTCAGTAATTAAAATAAGTAAGTTCAATCAAACGCAATAAAAAAAAAGTTTTACTTAAAGAGTACTAAAAAAGTAAGAAAGGCGGTCAACACTATGAAATATCACATTAGAAGCGTTTTTCTAGTCGGGCTGATATATTTTGACAGCTAGCCAAATAAAATTTTACAATAAGCAGTACACTACAATTTCAACCTTTTGTAGGTAACGATTCAAAATGTGTGTCCTACGAGGACGGACGATGGACCGGGCAAAGTCAAGGATATTTTTGGTCGAAATTACCATTTCGTATGACGAGAACCTCGTGAAAGCAGAAACAGATAAACGAACAAAATATCTGGACCTGGCTCACGAGGTAGCCGACATGTGGGGTGGTCTGCCGGTCGAAATTATTCCTGTAGTCGTCTCTGCGAATGGGCTAATCCCAGTCAGCCTCTCGGGTCATCTGAGGCGACTGGGACTCCGTGACGGACCGCTCCGGGCTCAAATATAGAAGCCGGTGCTCCTCGATACCGCCCGCATCGTACGCCGGTTTACGTGCTTTCCGAGGCACGGAGGTGAGACACCACTAACCTCCTACCTAACTCCGGGCAGCTACTGAGAATTTCTTGACGGAATTGATTTTTTTGGCCCGATCCGGGATTCGAACCCGGGACCTTATGATCAGCAGTCGCACTACTATAACCACTAGACCAACGAGGCAGTCAAATGAATGCATAATTATTAATATATAATAATAATAATAATGTTTATTTATTACCATGACCATGGACGATAATAACCCCTGGGAAGGGTGATCGCCACCAAGCTATTTCTAATTTTGTTGTTAATTGTAACAAAAATGATTGAAAACTTTTATTTAAAAAAAAATATAGTCCCGCTGGGTTTCTTGCTGGTTTTTCCCAGGACACAGGTTTTTTTGAGAACTAGTTCTTTTGAGAACACAGTTTTTTTTGGGAACTAGTTCTCAAAAACCTGTGTAAATGAAAAAAAAGTGACTTTCATTAAGTGTTATTTATAATCTATATTTAATAAAAAAGTTTCTGTTTCCGTTAAGGTGTGAACCCATTTATGTCTAGTACATTTTAAATCTAAGAAAATGAATCACAGAAGTAGGGCGCGGAAAACGGTTCCGGTCATTGACTCCAAGCCGAAGACGATTTCGGTTAGAGGCTGTACTTTAGCGGCTTATAACAGTTTTTGCGGAATACTGGTCTTTCACAAATTTAGGTTTAGGTAGTGATAATTAACCGGTAAAAACCAAGTTGCGTAATGTCCCCGCCCTCTGCCTTATCCCTCTTGCACCCTGCTTGGTACAGCTGTATGTGTTCAATTCACGAGGTTTTTAGACGCACGAACGATACATTCATTGCACCAACGCAACTTGATTGTAGCGCCACGAAAAAAGATGAGGGATGCCTCATCTTATTTCGGCTTTTAGCAACGATCGTATTATGACTAACAGAGGTAAGTTTTCATTGAATTAATAATGCGTTATCTCCACTTAAGGCCGAATACGACGCGAATGACCTTGCTCGTTTCGCAGCAAACCACGCGCCGCCAGTACCTACGCTTTGTTTATATAGACATGTATAATACCTATAATCAAAGCCGCACGGGCTTTGATTATATTATATTTGACTGAGCTAGCTCAGTATGCAGAGTAATGAACAACACAGAGAGCATTGCTTACTTCTTAAATAAATTCTTATTTATAATATTAGTTCCTATAGATTATAAATTCTGTACTTTATTCGTTATAAAATATTGTTTGAAAAGTTATTGAATTGATAACGATTTTTTCGACCTTAAATTAAGTTTCGATATCTTGTTTAATTTGATCTTATGTATTTATATTGACGTTTAATTATATTTAACGTTTTATACTAAAATTACTGGAGTAACTTGATAGAAAAAATGATAAGTACTTGCGCTGCTGTGTTCCAAGCCAGAATGGTATAGTCATTGTAATTATAGGCTGTGAGGTAATCCATCTTAGTTTTCTGTACTATACGGGCTTTTTATACAGTTTATAAAATTCGTTGGACTTATTTTTTCAGGCAATGTTAGAATTATAGATGTTACATAGATTAGTTACAGGTAAATATTAATAATACATTTTACAACCAAAACAATCGAAAGAATTATATTTTTGCAATTATTTTATATGTCAACAAAGGCCAACTCATCAATTACTGCGCTCATGCTGCTCAAAGTATTTGTTGACTCTGTCAAATTATTTTCAATGTCTATATACACGCTTATGAACAATATTTGGGGGTTATGAAATGATAGTTATATAGCTATTTGTCTATTACCATTGCATTATACAATGGATACCATGACATCAGATTCAAAAAAATATTTGCGCCACAATATGGTCAGGCCTTAATTTGACCGACCACGTAATATGCCTTTCGAGGAGTCCACAGATGACTTTGAAAAGGACAATTAGGAAGGGAAGCATAGTAATTAATAACGAACATTTCGTGATACCTTTTAATACGTCTTTCTCGAATATCGACTTCTATCGCTGAAGACTCTTGGCCTTGTTTAATTTTTAAAAGCTCCCAAGTCGCTGTTAATGGGCGGCTTTCTGAAAAATAAATTTAAGATATCGATTGACAAAAATATATTATTACTTAGTATTTTTGGTAATTTTGCTCTGAAATATTAGCATTATGTTGATTTTTATTATTAATAATAAATAAAGCAAAAAAAAACCTGTAATAGGTATAAATCTTGAAACTCGCGGCTGACGTACTCGTGGTTGAGGATAAACTAAGGACTTTCTTCTTTCCTGCAGTGATTTTTTAGCCGCAGTTAATTTTGGACCCGGTTGAATAACAATAGGCTTTATCTGTAAATACATTTTCAATTAGCGGTAATTCTCAGCGTTGCTAAAGACAGGATAAAGTAAGGCGTCAGTGTTGAAGCACCTTTTTATATCCTATTATTTGTTATTCTTTGTCTTTATCGGTATTTTAAATCTAATGCTTGATAGAGGGCTTTTAAAGAAAGCGTTAGGTCCAGGTACCAAATAACATTTGTACATGGAGCGCCGAAGAAGAAATTATTATAGCATGTACTATAGACGCATGTCAGATAATGAGTTTGGTTAAATCATCGAAATGGACAGTTTTTTATCCTCCTACCTACCTCATCCATTTTCTGAAGACATTGATATGATAATTGATAGAATCAGGCGTTACTTTGCGGAAATCCATTATAATAAAAAATAAAAATATACATTTCTTTGCAATCTTCCGCTAAACATATTTTATGATGAGTCTTACCTGGATTGAAGAGCACCTCCCGCCCTCCCTCAATTGCATGCACTAACTCCGTCATCACTAGTCCCAGCACCACTACTCCCAACACCACTATTCCATTCGACGATAATACGACACGTGTTTCGCCTCTACACGAGGCATCTTCAGGTAATGTAGACTCTACGGCGGCTGACCGCTAAGTAGTGACTTGATCACATGCGACTACTGTACGACTCTCTCGTTTTGTACTGAAATTGCCGATCTGCAGTACTGGCTATTTATAATCGAAATATTTTTTGTTTGGCTAAGAGCTCTAATTTCAAATTAATTTCAAAAACAAGAAATTATTTTTTCAAAATTAGTCATTTGCTTATTGATAAACGTTATATTTTCATTGCATTTCAATCTTTTCGTCACCAAGGACACGTTAAAAATTCGAGTAATTGTGGAATATGAGTACCGTCGGGGTAGCAACGCGGCACAAGCGACACGATACACCAATGACGTTTACGGAGCCAATTCTACAGACGAACGCACCATCTGTTATTGGTTAACCCGCTTCCGTTCCGAAAATAAAACTTCGTGGTCGTCCGAAAACTTTGGTCGACAGCGACGCACGACGGCGATTGTGGAACTACGATATATAGATAATACTCAATCTACGGCTGAATTGACAGCAGGTTTTGACAGTAGCATCAAAACAATATTTGTTTATTTGCGTCAAATTGGCAAGGTAAAAAAAGCTTGACAAATAGGTGTCTCAAGAACTGAATGATCGCCAGTGCGAAGTACGGGTGAACCCGTGCCTTGCACTGCTTAACAGGCGTACAAGCGAAAGAGTTTGAACCGCATTGTTACTTCACTGTACTCAGCAAGTTGGTTGGATTCTGGTTCAGCACTTTACCAATGCTGTAAACGAAAACTTATCCTTAGAAAGTGATGGTCACTGCATGGTGGTCTAGCGCCGGTGTGTTTGATCACAGCTTTCCACCAAACAGGATGAGCGTTACTGCAGATTAGTGTTGCCCAAATGCAAGAACAAGACGAGACTTAGCCAGTCTTGGTCTTGGTCTTGCGCCAATACACCTGGTCTTGTTCTTGGTCTTGGTATTGCGCTCTCAGTCTTGTTTTTGGTCTTGTTCTTGGTCTTGGTCTTGCAGCAAGAGTCTCGCAAGTCTCGCAATTACCTATTAGCCAATTGTTCTTTATTAAACGTTACTTTAGATCTTAGAACAACTTAACAGAGTAGGCACATTTTGAGCTTGAATTAACATAGCCATAGAAAGACCAACCAAATTAATAAATGTCTAAACATTTAATGAGAAATTCGAAAAATCAACTAATACCGGGTGGGGTTTGAACCCGCGACCTAAGCGATCCGTGCCGATGCTCGAACCAACTGAGCTGTCTACCAAGTCTCACGACCACGGGAGTGAGTCTGTTTCTTAATAAACGTTTTCATTTAATAAGCTTACATGTGCTAAAACTTAGTCAAAACATATAAAAAACAAATTAATGACATTAACTTGACTGTATTATAAAGAACATTATCTATCTAGAAAGAGATTGATAGACCCTTATATGAAATGGAATAAAAGAGTTATACAATTTACCATTTATTTAAATAAAAAAAAAAAATACAATACAAATTAAATTACATAACAGTACACAACAGCTTTGACATTACTGTTACTTTATATTAATTCTTTTGACCAAGAATTAATACAAAGTAACCATCTGGCTGACTCATCACTTAACCTATTTCTATGTTTTCTAATTAGTAATGATGCTTTAGAAAATAATCTCTCAGCAGGTACTGAAGTTGCAGGTATTGAAAGAAAATCACGGGCCATCTTCGATAAAGTCGGATATTCTGTCTCATGCGTCCTCCACCACTCTAAAATGTCTTCCGAACTGGCGGCTCTGGATTTACTTAGGTACTCCTCCAACTCATCTATAACTAAGCCTTGATGAAAAGATCCAGATCCAGATGACGTCGAGAGATAATTTCTCAAAGTCTATTACGTCTTCATCTTCATCATATTCACATACTTTCTTTTCATTTCTTAGTGATTATAGAGATGTATTCACTGAGTGTAGACTATTATATTCTTTATAAAGTTCATTAAATTTGAAAAAACGAGTGTTGAAAACCAAGACCCCCCCACTTCGGATCGATTAGGTTTCTCATCTAATTGTTTTACCATGGATTCAATTTTATCGAGCAAGATATTGAATGATACAATGACTAGCGGTAATGTAACATATTTTTCTCCACCAAGTTTCGTTGATAGAAGTTTAAAGTTTATTAGAAACTTATTAATTTTTTCGAGTATTTGCCATTCACTATCTGTGATTTGAAAATCATTCAATTCGGTGACAGAAGTGCACAATATGTTAATGCCAGTTCTCACTTTTAAACCAAATCCAATCATATCATGTGTGGAATTCCATCTCGTTGGACAGTCGAGTATGGGGTTCAGATTTGATGGCACGTCAGCTGCTTCACAAGCAGACTGAAACTTCCTCTTCAATATCTCACTTCTTTTTATTTTACTGGAAATACTGCGTAATTTTGTTATAGCTGTACGTGAGTCAGCAATATTTGGCGCATATTCTTCATCTTCCTCAGTTTCGTCTTCATTATCTTCATACTCCTGTTCTTGTCCCTTATTGTCAGTTTCACTGTGTAATGCTATGGTCTTTAATAAATCTTGTACACCAAGGTTCAAAATGTGAGCAAAGCACCGGAAATGTTGATTGTCTGAATCAAAGTGTGGCAGCCGTTTGTCCAATTCATACATAAATTTGGTATTTGTAGTTGCGGTGTTGACCGTCATACCCTGTATTTTATCAATTATGTCATATTCCAATAAACATTCGTGGAAAATCGTTGCAATTTCTTCCCCAGTATGTCGACCGCGTGATGGTATAAAATCAAGGACTACAGATCGATACTTCCATTCGTTGTCTGCATAATGAATAGTGACCCCGTAGTAACTCCTACCAGCAATTGACGTCCATCCATCAATGGTAAATGACATTTTAGATGAAAATTGTTGTAGTCGTTTCTTAAGATAATATACTTGTGTAGCTTCGTCATCGAAAAATAAGAAGGGAAGATATTTTTTTAACCATCCAATCAACTGTAGCTGTCGTGATGTTGTCACTGCTATTTTCAGACTGAAATAAAACAGTAAATCATGTGTCTCACCGATTATAAAAACAAATGAAAATATGAGTGAATTATAAATATATATTTAACACTATAATCTACCTTTTTATGTTGGCATAATTTACACAAAGCAATTTGGGATGCATGAATTATGTCACAAAACTCATCGAATTTACTTTTAGGTCTTTTAGATCTATAACTCCAACTCACTACTCCTACTAGAACTATTCGGCTCTTCGTCACTCATGTCAAATTGTAAACTTATCACTTCGAGAACAACAAGGATTAGAGTAAAAACAATTAATACATTAGACTCGAAGCAAAGCTCAATTGGGAATGACTGGAATTAAAATAAATACTACTATTTGTAAGTACACGCCGAAAGACCGACAAAGGAAAGTTCGGCATCCTTTGATAAAATTAATGATTCTTCAGAAGATTAATAAAGTAGATGCGTTGCCAGATAGGTATAGTGTGCCTACGTAAAAATGAAATGTAAATATGTAAATAAAATTGTGTATATTATGTTCTTCTTGTAATTGAATTAATCTACGTTAATTAAATTAAATTTGCCTTCACTCGTTTGAAATTCAAAATTCAAATATGTTTTATTCAAGTAGGCATTAAAATTACACTTTTGAATAGTCATATAATCACTGTTTTCCCCAATTTTTTCTTTTCCATGTCCAGGGGTTCTTATTCTACTGAGAAGAATCATGGAAGAAAGTAAGAAACTCAGTAGTTGCTCTTTTCAAAATATTTTTACAATAGTTCTATAATTATGTAAAGCGATAAGTCAAACATAAAATGTCAAATGTATCACGAAACGAAATGTAAAAAAAAACGAAAAAAAAAAACGAAACGATCACGTCGGGGTCACCACTGTGGCCGTGGTAGGAAAAGGGGAGATCTCCCGCCGGGCAAGGTGTTGTGCCCGGGGAGCGGCCGACACTCCGTGTGATAGTTTTTTTTTTTTGCGCCCGAAGCAATTAAAGGGCTACCCTATACGTAGGGAGGCGGAAAATGCATTACGCATACCTCGATAGCCGAGGGGCTCACTGTCCTACCGGGGACCCTAAGTGATACCCTCTAAAAACCGCCTTTGGGGACAGGCAACCGGCTGATTAAGCTCTATTGTGCCTTATCATGAGCGACCCTCTTTTGGGAAAAGAGGGCGCACCGTGTGATAGTTCGGAGATGTTCTATATATACTGTTTATGATTCGGAATGTTGATAGCGTGATTTAAGGCTTCGGTGTATTTCGCTTGTGGCGCGACGACAGCGCCGCTACATAGATATCAAATCGGTTTAGAAATTTCTAGCTAGTCCTGTGTAGTACGAGAGGTCAGTTCCAAGCATTTTTGTCTAACTTAAATTGAAAAGGTGAAAGATCTAACATTTCTTTTGGAATCTTATTATAAAAGAGTATATCGCTACCCAAGAACGCATTATATACTTTGTGTAACCGGAAAGCAGGTATTGTGATTTTATTTTTATTTCTACTATTAAAATTGTGCAAATCACTATTATTTACATCAATTCGATGCAATCAATTTCTTTAAACGGTTCTCTAAGAGATACTCGGGCTCCTAAAAAGTACATAGATCTTATTTTACGCTTTTTATTTAATTTGAACACTTTTTATATTATTCGATTAGCATTGTACAATATGCTTACACGTTTCAAGTGTATTAAAAGTGTCTACAATATTTATCAAATGGGTGACGACCGAACACTTTGTGTTCAAAAACACACAGTTCCAAAAATCGAGATTTGTAGGGAACTTATTGAACATGTTTATCTATTAGGTAATAATAATAATAGTAAGTAATTATTATAAACCCATATAGTTAATATTATAATAATTACTTACTAGAATAAATTATTATTGTATCAACCTATCCTTACCATTATCTAATTACAATATTCCTTGCGAGATCAGTATAATGTATTCGTGTTCATTTTGAGCACCCGCAAACTTATTTTATTCTTTGGAACATGTACTCTGTGGCGGCATTACAGTGTCAAATGTAGTGCGTGCGGCGCGGAGGCGACGATTGAATGCAATATCAATAGAAGCCGCCGGCGCGTGTATCTTGACCTTGTACTTCCAAATAGCTGCAAAATTTCTTTGACAGGTCAGTATTTGACCTTTGATGATGCCGACAACAAGACGCCGCGCACTATCAAAGTGCCGATGGTCAAAACTAGGGATGCACTGTTTTTTCTTTTAATGGATATTTTCATCCGCTACGTATGTTTATGGTATTGTTCGTAATGCGCATAAGTCCAATTTTCCAAATATTTTTTATATATTTTTTGCGTCTCATAGAGTCCCTAGGCATATGCCCTAACTCCTATATTCCCTGAAACGACACTCATTCCTAACTGCAAGACGCAAGAGTCTCGCAGGCTTAGTCTTGTTCTTGCTCAAATCTTGCACGGTCAGTCTTGGTCTTGGTCTTGCTAAAATTAGGCGGTCTTGTTTTTGCTTGTCTCATGCAAGAACAAGACCAAGACTGCAAGACCAAGGCCGATTTTGGGCAACACTACTGCAGATGTATACTGTGAAGAACCGTTTTTGATCAATCGTTCGTCTCCGCTGTTCCTGCTCGCCAACGCACGACCTCATTCTGCACAACAGACGGCCTCTAAGTTACAAGAGCTGGGGTTGGAAGCTCTCCATCATCCGTCATACTCATCAGATCTTGCTTATAGACTTCTACTTTTCCCAGAATTTGGATAACTTTAGGCGGTAAAAAATTCAATAAGCGAGAGGCAGTAAAAAGTGTCTGGACAATTCATTGCCTCTAGTCGAGCTGATTTCTTCAAGATTGGCATCAACAAACTGCCTCTGCGTTAGCAAAGATGCATCGATTGCATGGATGATTACTTTGATTAATGGAAAAAAATTACGTTAACTTATTTCATATGGGTAAAGGTTTAATATAACATTTGAAATCTCACGTTGATATTAAGCAACATTAATATTATATCCTGAAAAAAGCTATGGGTTTGTTTTATATCAAAATTAAAAATATCAACTGAGCAGCGACAGAAACTAACCTCAAAATAAAAAAAACTCAATACTGAAGTATTTATTAGAATAATTATTCATTATTACTTGCCTAATTTTTATCAATGATCTACAGATTTATCACTTATTATTAATAGTTAATACTATTTTATTAATAAAGTTTACACATATAGATTAGTTTATACAACAGCACACTTTACTACCACCGCGTACGCTTATTGGTCAAATCAAAAAGCGCGCTTCATGTAACACACTTCCGTCCAATTTCATCAAATCACTCCCGCAAATGCAGGAAAGTGAGAGAAAAGTTGTTACACATCAGAAATAAAACAATGAGGCAGTAGTGTAAAATAATTCATCACTTTATTAGATTCTGTGGATCCCAAAAGAGAAGAGTATGGGAAATGCCAGAAAAATGGCATTGCATTATTATTTTCAAAAAAAAAAGATATATCTTTACGACGATTTTGATCATGGCAATGTGCAACTCTCAAAAATGATTGCGATTTTCTCTGGGGCAATATCAGAATCGTAAAGGCATTTAAGCATAATTTAACATGTTTATGTTTGTTCGCCAAAGGTTATTTTTTATTTTTTGGGAGTATTTAAGTTTTACAGATGAATTAGCTAGCTTTTTTAGATCTACTTGATCAATTTTACTCTTTATTTCCATCACAAAATTTATTTCTTCAGAAAATAGTACTAGTGACTTTACTTACCTCTAAGTTCTTTTCGGGGAATTCAAGGTCGTCGTCAATTACTGGAATTGGAGGTGGAGTTTTAATCAAATTATGGGGAATTTCAGCTCGAATTTCTGTCAAGCGCTCCCCAATATCTTTCATTCGTTGTACGAGGCGCAATTTGTGCTGCCTTAGTTCAAGAACTTTTTCATTGAATTCGCGTTTAGTGTCGTGTACCTGAGAGAAACAATAATCTATTTAAGTTACAGTTCAATTTTTTTCAATATAATTATAATAATTAAATATTAAGAAATTAATAAATTAATTAACAATACAATATATCATCATCATCATCATTGAACATAGGCCTCCCCCAAGTAATACCACAAAGCACGGTCCTGAGCCACCTGCATCCATCGACTTCCTGCATGTCCTACTTGGTCGTCACTCTATCTAGTTGGGGGTTGCCCTACACTACGCCTACCGGTACGAGGCTGCCACTCGAGAATCTTTCTTCCCCATCGGTATATCGGTTCTTGGATCTATATGGCCGGCCCATTGCCACTTCAGCTTACTAATCCTTTGGCCTATATTGGTCACTCTGATTCTACTCCAGATATGCTCATTTCTGAGTTTATCACGCATGGAAAACCCGAGCGTAGCCCTCTCCATAGCTCGCTGAGCGACCTTGAGCGTCCTCATATGGCCAGCAGTGAAGGACCACGTCTCAGATCCGTAGGTCATCACTGGCAACACGCACTGGTTGTACAATCTAGTTTTCAGAGTTTGAGGTATACCGACACATCTTCTCGTCAGGTATATCTGACGAGAAGATGTGTCGTAATTTCCCGAACGTTGCCCAGTCGAGTTGAATCCGTCGATTGACCTCTCGGTCGAAGTTATACTTACCAAGTCAGACTATTTGTCCCAGGTAAACATTCTCGTCAACAACTTCGAGCATAGTGCTCCCAACAACTACCAGTATAGGTGTGACATGGACATTAAACACGATCTTTGTTTTGTCCATGTTCATCTTAAGACCTATCCGTTGGGAGACACCATGAGGTCATTGAGTATAGTGCTAAAGTCCTCCAGCGATTCGATTATTTTCAAAAAGCGTATTTTCTTATCAGATGAATAGACAAGTAAACATAACTGATGAAATAAAACATTTTTATCAGTATTTTTATTGTACTAATAAATCAAACAATACAAAATAGGATATAAAATGTCATCATCATCATCATTACAGCCCTTCACAAGTCCACTGCTGAACATAGGCCTACCCCAAGTAATGCCACAAAGCACGGTCCTGAGCCACCTGTATCCATCGACTTCCTGCATGTCTTACCAGGTCGTCACTCCATCTAGTGGAGGATCGCCCTACACTACGCCTACCGGTACGAGGCTGCCACTCGAAAACCTTTCTTCCCCATCGGTTTTCGGTTCTTCGAGCTATATGGCCGGCCCATTGCCACTTCAGCTTACTAATCCGTTGGGCTATGTCGGTCACTCTGGTTTTACTGCGGATATCCTCATTTCTGAGTCTATCACGCAGAGAAACTCCGAGCATAGCCCTCTCCATAGCTCGCTGAACGACCTTGAGCGTCCTCATACGGCCAGCAGTGAAGGACCACGTCTCTGATCCGTAAGTCATCACTGGCAACACGCACTGGTTGTACACTTTAGTTTTCAGAGATTGAGGTATACCAGACGAGAAGATGTGTCGTAATTTCCCGAACGCTGCCCAGCCGAGTTGAATCCGTCGATTGACCTCTCGGTCGAAGTTGGACTTACCTAGTCGGACTATTTGTCCCAGGTAAACGAACTCGTCCACAACTTCGACAATAGTGCTCCCAACAACTACCAGTATAGGTGTGACATGCACATTAAACATGATCTTTGTTTTGTCCATGTTCATCTTAAGACCTATCCGTTGGGAGACACCATTGAGGTCATTGAGTATAGTGCTAAAGTCCTCCAGCGATTCTGCCATAAGGACTATATCGTCGGCAAATCGAAGGTGAGTGATGTACTCGCCATTGATGTTAATACCGTATCTTTCCAGTCCAGTAGCTTGAAAACGTCTTCCAACGCAGCGGTGAAGAGTTTCGGGGATATAACGTCACCCTGTCTTACACCTCTCTGCAGTTGGATGGGCTTTGAACTCTGGTTCTCGGTACTGGTTCTGTACTCGGATAGCCATCGTAGCCCTACTGTACAAACACTTCAGCACTTCGATATACCGACAATCAACTTGGCACCGCTGAAGGGACTGTAGCACCGCCCAAATTTCGACGGAATCAAAGGCTTTCTCATAGTCCACATACGCCAGGCAAAGTGGCAGATGGTACTCTTCGGTCTTCTGTACAATCTGCCGCAGGGTATATATGTGGTTTATGGTACTGAAGCCTTTTCGGAAACTGGCTTGTTCGGGACGTTGGAAGTCGTCGAGTCTGCGTGCGAGTCGATTCGTAATGACTCTCGAAAACAGCACGTAGACGCGGCTCAGAAGGGAAATCGGTCTGTAGTTCTTCAAGAGAGCGTTGTCGCCTTTCATAAAGAACAAGACCACCGCACTTCTGCTCCACACCTCCGGAGTAGTGCCACCATGGAAGACGGAATTGAAGAGCAAAGAGAGCCTCTCAATCTCACTCAAAATCTCAGGTGTCCCGGAAACGATGCCTCCACACTCAGTCTTCAGTTTTGACAGTTGGCGCTTTATAATATATAAGACATAAAATTGTCACCATCTTACCAACCAAGCACACACTTCCACAGCAACATTAAAGTTTAATATGTAGCATAAATAATATATGTAAATGTAACTTTAAACCTCTTTTCTCGCCAGGCAAATTCTCAGTTGTGTGTTATGCCCAGGCGAAGCAACATAGTCTGGTTGGGTTTTCAGGAGACGATTGCCGATGGTAGCTTCAGCCTCCTTTAGAGCTTCAGCTGCTCCTGGCGGCATTGCATTCGGGTCGGGTTTGCGAGACAAGTGCTCTTGCCACTAATAAAATGTAAACGTTATATTTATATAATTATTTCGATGATAAGTTTATATTGTCATATTGATGAAATTGCGTGAATCATGATTTTTATCATACATACATATTACGTATGACTGCCTCGTTGGTCTAGTGGTTGTAGTAGTACGACTGCTGATCAGGAGGTCCTGGGTTCGAATCCCGGGTCGGGCCAAAAAAACTAATTATTGAGTTTTTCTGTCAAGAAATTCTCAGTAGTTGCCCAGAGAGGGGAAGTTGGCGGTGTCTCACCCCCGTGCCTCGGAAAGCACGTAAAGCCGTTGGTCCTGCGCCTGATTTTTCTCCGGTCGTGTCGGTTTACCGTCTCATCGGATTATGAGAGTGAGGGAATAGAGAGTGCACCTGTGCTTGCGCATAAACTTGGGCACTAAAATCGTGTCCTGCGCCGATGGCTAGCCTCCGCTGAGGCAGGCCACCGTGGCCGAAATTCGGTCTGGAGGACATTATATTATTACATATTACGTCAATCCAAATCACAAAAAATATGTTTTTATTACACTAATAATTAAATAAAAAATACCATCATGACACCGTAAGGCGAACCTGCTTTGTTCATTAAAGTTACAGCCTATATACGTCCCACTGCTGGGCACAGGCCTCCTCTCATTTCTAAGAGGGTTTTATCGTAAGGAAGTGTCCGCCACGCTGACCCAATGCGTGTTGGCGAACTTCACATGTCTTCGAAATATTTTTGTTTTCTTATTCCTCAGACATGCAGGTTTTCTCACGATGTTTTCCTTCACCGCCGAGCACGTGGTAAAACCAGCACTTAAAATTGCAATTAACAATTTCATTGGTGCTGGTGGGGATCGAATCCAGGTTGTTCGCGTACTGTGAAATTTACAGCGAGCGTTAACCCTCTGAGCTGCCACGGCTCTAGCAGCTCTAAAAGTAAAACAAATATTAGTAAATCTAAAAAATTTATTTCAAAGAATTAGTTAGTTTCAACAAGTGACAACCCTTTTTACTGCTTATCAAAACATTATCTAGATTAGTAGATTTTTCCATAGTATTTTAGTTTGTCTGTTCGTATGAAGTTGCCGTTTTAATGAAGTGGCCATTTTGAATTAAAAGCAAGCCGCATGGTCCACATTACGGGATTAAAACTGTTTTCTACTCAAAAATCATAACATTTTAAATTCTATTCTGAACTAACTCCGACTCGTCAATTGATCGTTGCTATTATTGCAACATGATAACGCAGGAAAAGACCTCACACTGCTCGACAAACCGTTTCAACATTACAAGATCTGCAGTGAAAAACCGTCATCCTCCCTACTTGGCAGACCTAGCACTAGCCGACAACTGTTTTTCCGCAATTTGGACATATTCTTGCAAAGAAAAAAATTGTTTTCAGGAAGCGGTACAAAATGCCTGCATAGGTTTTGCAGAATCTCGATTCCTAAATTCTATCGCAAAGGCATAAAGACCTCGAGGATAAATATATCGATTCAATTAATTTAAATATACATAACTAGCTATCTGCCCCGGCTCCGCACGGAGATCTCTGGACCTCGACGGCAGCGCCACCTACTGCGCGCAATTGTGAATCTAAACCATTCTCGAATCATCTTAATCAAACACCCAAAATTTTATCAAAATTGGTCCAGCCGTTTAGGAGGAGTTCAGTTACATACACACGGACAGAAGAAAATAATATGCGTGTATTATGAGTATACATCATTCTGTGTATTGACGAAAACAGAATCAAAATTCGTTGCGTTGTTTAAAAGATCTCAGCGTACATACAGCGGGAAATGATTTTGTTTTATACTATATAGAGAAGATATATCTGATATATTAAAAATATGGGGGATGAGTCGCTCGCGTCCGTAGGCTTCGACCACCTAACCTTAGGCCCACCCTACACGTGACCCCGGGTGGTGCTAAACGAGCGACAAAGCCGATAAAATAGACTCGGCTCCTCGCCGTATGGTAGCGGCGTAAAATCTACCACCAACCCTTGTTCGCACCATGACTCAAGAAATAAAAGAAATGGCCCCGAGTTCCCGGCGCCCTTTAAATGGGGCAGGGGTGCGAAGAATCTCCGGGAGAAAAACCGGCGACGAGGTTCGCCACCCGTCACGTTCTGTCTCCCGGAGGGGCGAAAAGTGGATTGCGGAAACCCGTCTGGCTACGCTGAATGTACGTGGAGGAATGAATGATAAGATGGATGAAGTATGCGAAATGTTGAATGACAGAGGAATAGATGTGTTATGTGTGAATGAGACGAAACGAAAGGGAAAGGATGCCACTGCACATGGCACGTATACCGCGTATTGGTCTGGTGTAGGCGAGACCGAACGGGCATGCCAGGGAGTCGGTTTCATCCTTTCAGAAAGAATGGGTCAATGTGTGAAAGAGTATGAATGTGTAAGCCCAAGACTGCTATGGATACGAATGAAAGTGGGCTTAAAGAAACTGTTCCTGCTAGGGGTGTACGCCCCAGACATGTCTAATCCCACTTACATCCGAGAGCAGTTTTGGGACATGGTAAGGATGGTGTTGACAAAATGTAAGGAAAATGAAAATATTATTATGTTAGGAGACTTTAATGGAAGGGTTGGGGTGAAGAGGTCTGGTTATGAAAGGATATTGGGAACGTTTGGTGATGGAAGTATAAATGAGAATGGTGAAGACCTCCTCACCGTATGTGCGGAAAAGAATCTTTTTGTGACGAATACTTTTTTTCGTCATAAGAAGATTCACATGTATACATGGGAAAGAGATGATGATAGAAGCATGATAGATTTCGTAATTGTGGATGAAAGAATGAGGAGCGCAGTCGTAGATACAAGGGTTTATCGGGGGTCCAACGTAGGGACGGATCATTACTTGGTCTTATGTCGAATTAATGGTCTTTTCAAGCGTTTGCGGCATCGGACATCTGTATCTACCACTGCGTTACAGCGTATAAGAATAGAGAAGTTACAAGATGAAGATGTGATAGAGAAGTATAAATGTAGACTGAGAGAAAATATTAGATGTTTGAATGAGTTGTGTATGAATGATTTAGACTTGAATACTGTGTGGGATAATATTAAGAAAGGTTTGGTGGATACCGCCACCGAAGTATGCGGTGTAAGTAAGAGAACAAATGAAAGGAAAAGTAATACGTTATGGTGGGATGATGAGGTACGGGTGGAAGTTGAATCAAAGAAGAAAGCATGGTTAGATTTACTAGCAACCAAAGCTGATAATTCTTCTGGTATGAATGATGAGATTGAAAGAAAAAAGGCAGAATTTAGACGTCTAAATAAGAGAGTAAAAGAAGTTGTTGAAAGGAAAAAGAAAGAAAGAATGGATAAGAATGATAGAAGGATATCTGATAATTTCCAGGCTAACATAAAAATGTTCTGGAAACTCGTAAGAACTGCCAGGGGAAATACAAAACAGCCTATAATAAATGCTATAAGAGACGAGAATGGATGTATTCTGAATGATGAAGTTTCGATTTTAAACAGATGGAAGGAATACTTTGAAAGCGTGTTTATGAGTGAAGAGTCGTATGAATGAAATGAACTAGAAATTCCGAAAGAAGTGGAAAGGGGTATGGAGATAAGTGTAGATGAAATAATGAAAGCAATGAAAAGCATGAAAGCAGGTAAGGCAGCTGGATATGATAGAGTATCACTCGAGATGCTAAGGGCTGGAGAGGGAGTGGTGGCAGGCCTGCTGTACACCTTGTTTAATTTATGTTGGGAATTAAAACGGGTACCGGATGACTGGTGTAAAGCAGTTATAGTACCAATATATAAAGGAAAAGGGTCACAGCAGGACTGCAAAAACTACCGCGGTATCAGCTTGCTTAGTATTGCGGGTAAACTGTATGCTAAGGTGTTAATTGAAAGAGTTATGAAAGAAACTGATGGAAAAATTTGGGATGTGCAAGCGGGTTTTAGAAAGGGAATGGGGTGTACAGATCAAGTCTTTTCCATGCGCATGATTGCGGAGAAGTTTTTGGCCAAAAACCAGAAAGTTTTTTGTGCGTTCATGGACTTGGAAAAGGCTTATGACAGAGTGGACAGGATTGTGTTATGGCAAACACTGAACTCATATGGGTTGAGCGCTGGTTTGATACAGGCATTAAGGTCTCTTTATAGGGACTCTAGTGCTTGTGTCAGGATCAATGGGGTCTACTCGGACTGGTTTGGCATCCAAAAAGGTGTCAGACAGGGCTGTGTGGCTTCCCCTTGGCTGTTCAACCTATTTATGGACCGGTGTTTGCAAACTTTGAAAGATGAAGAATGTGGGTTAAGAATGGGCGAGTTAACCGTCAAATGCCTTTTGTATGCCGATGATCAAGTCATACTTGCGTCATCGGCGGCAGAGTTGCAAATGATGGTTACATTAATGAACTGGGAATTAAAAGAAAGGGGAATGAAAGTGACCGCAAGTAAGACGAAAGTGATGGTTTTTGAAAGAGAAGAAAGCAAAACGGTATGTGAAATAAGAATAGAAGGAGAGTTGATTGAGCAAGTGGATGAGTTTGTGTATTTGGGATGTGTATTTAGCAGGGATGGTAGATATGATAGGGATATAGAACGACGAGTAAATGCAGGGAATAGAGTGAATGGGGCACTACACTCTATTATGAAGAACCAGAATTTATCAAAACAGGCACGTATGGTAATTCATAATGCTGTGTTAGTCCCTACTTTAATGTATGGTAGTGAAAGCTGGGTGTGGCAGAAGAAGCATGAAAGTAAAATAAATGCTGTAGAAATGCGGTCTTTAAGGAATATGCTAGGGTGTAATCTGAATGACAGGGTGAGAAATTGCGTGATAAGAGATAAATGTGGTATGCAAGATGATGTTGTGACCAGGATTAAGAAAGGAATGCTTCGGTGGTTTGGTCACGTAGAAAGAATGAATGAAGAAAGAGTGACAAAGCAAATTTATATGGCAGATGTGAATGGCCGAGTCGGGAAGGGACGCCCTAGGAAAAAGTTTATCGACCAAATTGGCGATATTTTGAAAATGGGCCACGTTAGAAGTACCCTTAACCGACGAGCATGTATGCGTAGATATATGGATGTAAAGGAGGCGAAAGAGGTATGTCAGGATCGTGCCAAATGGAAGTCCGTAGTCTCTGCCTACCCCTCTGGGTGACAGGCGTGAGTGTTTATATATTATATATTTATATATATATAAAAATAATATTTGTTTATTCGTATTTTATTGGCTGCCATATCGTTTACCATATTGCGGTTAAACTTTATCAACGTATTGCTTTCACTTCCGCGAAGGTTATAGGTATAGTTGGACCCGGTAGGTGCCATTGTTGTATAATCCAGATATCTAGTTGCTAATAAATATGAATTAGGATAATGCTTGAAAAACAAACGTGCTGTATATACGATCCATGAGCGGTGCGTCAGGCAATTTGTATATCACGTACTTAACAAATAATAAGTGTTAGTTTTTTACCTCAATATTTGTTATTGTCGGCGACAACCCGTATCACGGTAAAGTTTCTATAAACTTATGATTATACCGTAATATATAAAATAAATATAGACCTATGTTATCTTAGAAAGAAAAGAGAAATTATCAATTTAAAATGGCAACTTCATACTTCAACCCCTATATATAAACTACATACGTATTTTTTGTTTTAGTTACCTCAATAAATTGTAAGTGATGACGATTTATTCGTTGGTAATAATTCCGCAGGGCTTTTTTTAGCATATGTGATGGGTTGGGCGGTAAACCCAATAAGAAAGATGCTACACGTGGAGGCCCCCCCAGGTTGCTTTTCTGTATTGGGTACGACGCGCAGTGGATTTGGTGCGTCTACATGAGATAAAAATTATGATTTAAAGTTTTTGTAAAAATGAAGATTAGATTTATACTCTTGCAAATTTGGTGAATATAGCAATACTATAGGGTTTCAGGATAATGCATTATAAAAAAGGAGGGGGCAAACAATTAATAGATAAACTTAATTAATAGCGAAACTACAGAAATCACGTAGGTAACAGAAGCGTATTAAAGAAATTTAGTAAAGTATGAATTACTTTTCGCTGTCTTAAGTCCATCAATAGCACATAGAATACATACATAATAGAACGGGGCAGTGGGCGCAGCCCGTGTAGCCACTAAAATGCCACTAACACGTTAATTCACACGTATAAATGTCAATACGAGATGTGTTTTGACATTACAATCGTTTCCAATTTTCGCATGCAAATTATTTACCGAATTGCACGGTATTTACAAATAAATATGTATTAAAATCCGTCTGTCGACACAGCGAATCGGGTTTGTAGTAATGATAATATGACGTAACTGCTTGTATGTGTGCTCCCGGCGACGCCGAATCGCGTACAAAGGAAGCTTGACAGACATTCGATTGTGTATTATAGTATTCTATGTAATAGCAACATAAAAACGATGCGTAATATCCTCTTCTCTCGTCGTCATAAATACGTTTCGATATACTCTACTTACTCTTGTATGTTTTTGTGGAACCTAGTTCTAACATATCCTCATCATATTTAAGCCCAAAATTTCGAGTAAAACTTGATATACTATGATTAGAAATAACATTTTAAGTACGATTTGTATGGTATTGCTTCCGCCAATCTTTTCGTACCAATGTAAGCGTAAGTAAAAGATAATGCCGGTGAATATTAAGTTTATTTTTTTTGCGATTTTTATTTATTTAAACCAAACCTGCAATCTAAATATATTATAGAATTGTAACATTAACTATTATGTAATAAATAATAACTATTGCGACAAATAATTAATTCAGTCGGTAAATTTGTAAGGGTTCAGTGAAATAAAAATGTGCTAGTGCGGCATTTTAGTCCAATATGTCATAAGCGTGCAATAATAGACACAGTTTGTAAAAATGTTTGAATAAAATATGAATATGCACTTCCCACTTACTTTAGTTCCATGTCGGCTAAAGCCAGCAAATTTATATTCCTGATGTCGGCATGTAAATGTGAAATTTAATTAATTTTCAAAATACGTTCGATCATTCTTTTTGTAGGGTTTGGTATCGAATCAAAAGTATATAAACTGTACTCATGAGTAGTCATCGGATACCTTTAGGTGTCGATACTGTTGTTCCAATAAATGTTCCCCAGTTAAAGACAGAAAATTATAAAATAATCAACTACAATTTATACCTTATTCTAATTACAAATTTTTGATAATATATTAATAATTTTATATTGTGTGATGGTATAGAGGAAGAACTACTTACCTTTGTCTAGTATTTTCCATTCGAAATCAAAAGATATCGAATGGAAAATACTAGATACCAAAAAGTATTGATACTTTTCCATACTTAGTACTTTTCCATACATACTTTTAGTTTATTTTTATGTAATTTCTAAATAATTGTCATAAAATAAAAAGTACCTTCCTTTTAATGCCGCTTCAGCCATTTTCTGATACACTTCCTCCAATTGGTCGTAGAAAACTTTAGAAAGATTTTTCTGTCGCAGCGGCCTTATCATAATATCTGGATCTCTGAATTAAAGAATGTTTTATTGCACTGATTTCTGATTACAGATATTTTATAAGGTATCTAGTAGTTATTGCCAAATTGTTAGACTTAAATTATTATACAACATGTAACAAAAACACTGTAGTTCCCTTTAAGTGCGTTATCAGAACCAGTATTCAAACGTATGAATCTTTACTTCAGAAAATTCGACACTAAAAATTAAATTTAAATAAATTCATATTTGCGAAATACTTAGGCTGCACTAAAAGTATCGGGAATGGAATATTTCCACTGTTCCTGTCATATTAAAATATTTTTAATTGAAAACTCCTTGGTTTTAAAATTCGAATACCATTTATTTATTTAAAAAAAGATTCTCGGTCTTGTCACAAGATTTTGTCTAACTTGTTTAGTCGTTGAGAAAATGGAATTGACTCGAGAAAATTCAAGAGCGATGATTTATTATGACTTTCGAAGTGGTTTAACACAAAAACAGTGTGTTGACCGGATGATTTCTACATTTGGTGATGAAGCCCCATCCAAAACCACAATTTATCGCAGGTTTTCTGAATTTCAACGTGGACGTGTCAAGCTCAGTGATGATCCCCGTCAAGGTCGTCCAATAACTGCAGTCACCCAAGAAAACGTTAATGCTGTGCGTAAGCTGATTGAGGAAGATCGACATGTGACATACCGCGAAATTGAGGCAACTTTTGACATTGGCATGAGTCAAATACAAATAATCTTGCATGAACAATTAGATGTAAAAAAGTTGTTTTCCTGATGGATACCGCAATCGCTCTGTGAAGAGCAAAAAGCGGCTCGCGTTACTTGATGCGTCAGAACTCTCGGAAGATTCTACGGAGGATCCTTAAATTCTGTATACAATATCGTATCAGGTGACGAATCCTGGATATATGCGTACGAACCCAAAACAAAAACCAGTCACGAGTTTGGGTGTTCGAAAATGAGTTAAAGCCAACAAAAATTGTTCGTTCACGGAGTGTTGCAAAAAAAAAATGGTGGCCACGTTTGTATCCAAAACCGGCCATGTTACGAGTATTCCTCTTGAGGGACAAGGAACGGTTAATGCAGAATGGTATGCTAGCATTTGTTTGCCACAGGTCGTTTCTGAACTCCGTAAAGAGAACTGCAACCGTCGCATCATCTTCCATCACGACAATGCGAGTTCTCACACCGCAAACAGAACATAAGAGTTTTTAAAGCGAGAAAACATAGAATTATTTGACCATCCGCCGTATAGCCCTGACCTAAGCCCTAATGATTTATATACTTTCCCTAAAATAAAGAATAAATTGCGTGGAAAGAGATTTTCATCACCTGAAGCTGTGGACGCCCACAAAACGGCCATTTTGGAGACCCCAACTTCCGAATGGAATGGTTGCTTCAATGATTGGTTCCATCGTATGGAAAAATGTGTCAAATTTCGGGGAGAATACTTCAAAAACCAATAAATACATTTTTAAATAGTAATGTTGTGTCACTTCCTTGATTCCCGAAATTTTCAGTGCCCTCGTATATGTGATTTTAATACCTCTAACTGACACGCGTATCAGTAAAGCGGGGTCTTTGATAATACTTTTACTCCCCGGCTAATGTAGAGGTAATAAACTACATACAATTTGCAAACAACTTTTTTAAATATTAATTTATAATTTGATATTAAATTTTAAATATATATTTAAATTTTAAATTAAAGAATTGTATAGTCCCGCTTTTTGAAGTAAAGTTATTTCTATACATTTGAATATTGGTTGTTGATAACGCACTTAACGGAATTCTTAGGATTTTTGTTATCATGTTGTAAATTTTTTCCTAAATTTTGAGATACAAAATACATTACCAGTGGGTAATAATATGATTGCAATATTATAGAATAGAATAATTTTTATTCAATAGCTTATTACATAATACTATTACGCGCTCAAATCGACAATACACTAGCGCCATCTAGTGTCAGGAACGAGAGCGAGGGGAGCATTGAGAAAATGACATCACAAATTACTCAACCGACAGCGCCTAGTCGAAACTCGAACGCTCGGTACCTTGCGCGTGTTTACTTGAACATTCTGGATATTTCTTTGCTAATTTAAATATATAGGCGCTGCAAGATGCGATCGAAGTAGTGTTGATTTGGCGAGAAAAGCGAAGCTTCGGAACGGAATAAAGTGAATTAGTGTGTTTAATTATAAGTGTTTTTAACTTTAATCCGTGTAAAGTAAATTAAAGTGTTAATTTAGGTAATTTTATCGGCAATTTTTATTGTCACGAACCTCAAACTCGTAACAATTGGTGTCAGAAGTGGGATAAAATAATGCCGATTTTACCTAAGGAGGAAACGGAGGGTGTCCGTACCCGAAGTCAACGCCAGCAGGAGACGGACCAACGAAGATTTGGTGGTGCAACGCCGCAGACGTCGGAGGGCCAGCGGCCGGCAACGGAGGCCGGTCCGTCAGTAGCTCCTGCATCTGCAGCACCTGATTTGGGCGCCCTGATGGTGATGCTGCAGGAGCAGGCCCGCCGACAGGAGGAACAGGCTCGTCGGTTCGAAGAGCAGCTGAAGCGCGGACAGGAGGAACAGGCCAGTCAGTTGAAAGAGCAGCAGGAGGAACAGGCCCGCCGACACGAGGAACAGGCCCGCCGACAGGAGGAACAGATGCTCCTCATGAAGGACCTTCACGCTACCTTCGGGAAGGAGATAAAGGAGGTGAAGGATAGGGTTGCTCACCATGACAACCGCCTGTCGGAAGCTGAAAACCGAATCGAGAAAGCTGAAACCCGAATCGACCAAGTAAACAATCGGGTTGACAACGTAATGGCTGACATGAAGAAATCACTGGACGAACTCAAACTTGGAGATGGAGCTACAGTTCCCGTAGTAGCTACAACACCTTCGCTACGTGGGTTCAAGGTGCCACCGTTCGACGGTACCTCTTCCTGGTCAGCCTACAAAATCCAGTTCGAGGCTGTTATGAAGGCGAACGGCTGGAATAAAAGTCAGGCCATGACTGCTCTCACACTAGGCCTGCGCGACCAGGCCTTAACAGTTCTGGAAGCTCTCGGTGAGGAAGTGACTTATGAGCAACTCCTTGAGGCATTGGAGGCGAGATATGGCGACGCTCACCTGGAACACGTCTTTCGTGCGCAGCTTAAAGATCGTGTGCAGCGCATCAACGAAAACCTGCAGCAGTGGGCTCTAGAGGTGGAGAAGCTGGTGCGAAAAGCTTACCGGTCTGTACCTGCGCTCATTGAAGGGAACCTGGTGCAGACATTCATCGACGGCATCCGCGACCTGGAAGTCAGAGCTGCTGTGAGGCTCGGGCACCACGAGACGCTTAAGGATGCCTTGGCCCATGCACTGGAGGTAGAAGCCGTGCGGCAGAATCATTGTTCCCATCGCGTCAGGGAGGTTGTAGCCGCTACAGTTCGCGACCGCAACAAAGGATACAGCCCAAGGTGCTATGGCTGTGGGGAAAAGGGCCATCTTCGATCCAGCTGCCCTAAGCGAACCCTAGAAAGGGAAGGTGAACGATCCCAGGTGGGTAGTGCGGCTAACAGCACCGCCCAGCAGCAGCAGGAATACGACTTTACTATCAGACACTGCAGCGGGAAATCTCACAGCAACGCAGATGCATTGACAAGAAGACCTTTTCCTGAAGATGAAGAAGTTCAAGACGTCTGGAACTGCAATCTTCAATACACGATACAAGCCAAGCGTCACGTTCATGGAAAATCCTCCTTACATCTTACATTAGGAAAGTAGTAGGCAAGAGAGTAAGGAAGTGGTATCCGTGAGGATGCTCAGGACAGACCACCTCAGCAACGGGTGGAAGGACAGCCTACGACATGCACAGCAGGAAGATCCGGACATCAAGCCGATCCTGGAATGGATGAAGGCCAGTGCTCCCAAGCCCAAGTGGAGCGACGTCTCAGCGATGAGTTCGACCACTAAAAGCTATTGGGCCCAATGGGACAGCTTGCAGCTTCAGGATGGAGTTCTGTGCCGCAAATGGGAAAATGTTCGGGGAGACAGCTGTCATTTACAAATGGTTGTCCCTAAAGCTAAAGTACCGGATGTTCTACAGCTGTACCATAATGATTATTCAGGAGGCCATCTGGGAGTTAAACGAACTCTGCTGAAGATCCGAGAACGGTTTTACTGGGTCCACTGTCGAAACGATGTCGAGGACTGGTGTCGCAAATGTACAAGTTGTGCGGCTGTAAAGGGACCTCAAACTCGTAGTAGAGGTGCATTGAAGTTGTACAATGTTGGTGCACCATGGGAGAGAATAGCCATTGACGTGGCGGGGCCGTTTCCGGAGAGTGAAAGCGGTAACAAGTATTTCATGGTTGTGATGGATTACTTCACTAAGTGGCCAGAAGTCTTCGCCATTCCAAATCAAGAAGCTTCAACAGTTGCTGATAAACTAGTTCATGAAGTCTTCTGTCGTTTTGGTGTACCTTTAGAGATTCACAGCGATCAAGGAAGGAATTTTGAGTCTCAAATATTCCAGGAAACTTGCCGAGTTATGGGTACTCATAAAACAAGAACGACTTCTTATCACCCGCAATCTGATGGAATGGTGGAACGATTTAATCAGACATTGGAGAGGTACCTAGCAAAAGTTGTAGACAATCGGCAACGAGATTGGGACAAGCACATACAACCGTTTTTGTTGTCATATCGAAGTTCTGTTCACGAAAGTACAGCAGTGACACCAGCTTTCGCAAACTTTGGAAGAGAATTACGGCTGCCTGCAGACCTGATCACCGGGACACCACCTGATGCTCCACGCAGTATAACCGATTATGCAAATGACTTGCGGAAAAAAATGAATGACGTTTATGAGCACGTCAGACAATCGGGCCAGCAAATGTCTGAAAAGATGAAAACCCGGTATGACCGCAAAATGAACAACAAAGGGTTCGACGAAGGTTCACTTGTGTGGTTGCACAATCCAGTCCGCAGCAAAGGGAAATCTCCTAAGCTTCAAGCTAAATGGGACGGCCCGTACCGGATTGTGACCAGGATCAACGATGTAACCTACCGGATACAGAAAGGCGCAAGAGGGACTCCTAAGATCGTCCATGTGGATCGCCTAGCGCGTTATTATGGGGCCGATAATGCTCGGGACGAGCATGTCTTAGGAGGGGGCAGTATTACGCGCTCAAATCGACAATACACTAGCGCCATCTAGTGTCAGGAACGAGAGCGAGGGGAGCATTGAGAAAATGACATCACAAATTACTCAACCGACAGCGCCTAGTCGAAACTCGAACGCTCGGTACCTTGCGCGTGTTTACTTGAACATTCTGGATATTTCTTTGCTAATTTAAATATATAGGCGCTGCAAGATGCGATCGGGGCAGTGTTGATTTGGCGAGAAAAGCGAAGCTTCGGAGCGGAATAAAGTGAATTAGTGTGTTTAATTATTAGTGTTTTTAACTTTAATTTGTGTAAAGTAAATTAAAGTGTTAATTTAGGTAATTTTATCGGCAATTTTTATTGTCACGAACCTCAAGCTCGTAACAATACTTATTTAAAGTATTTTTTTTTATTTACATAATACCATCCCACTAGAACAGTAAAATTGGCTGGTTTACACAGATTTTAATAAAAAAGGCTAATTTGCTAATTAAAAAATGTTAGTCTTATGCCAGTACGATTTAGCCTGTTCGCACACGACGTCGTATCGTAAGCGTATCGTAATACGCGCGTAGGACGAGAGCAATACGAGCGCGTACATGTTCAAAAAACCCCGTACACGAAGCGGTGATGCAGCGAATCGTAGGAGATGTTTATTGTAATTACGATAGTCGTAGTGTAATGGCGTAAAAAAGCAAGCGTAAAAAATTAACTGTTCATTAATTTCTTTAAAAATTTAACAAAATTTTAATTTTTAAACGGTGAATCTCACCACCATCCTTCACAGTTAGCTACCGTGGGCAAATCTTTGTTACAGAGAGCACGAGGGATCTGTGACAGCAAACACCTGGCCGCCGAGCTTCAGCACGTCAAGCAAGTTCTGCACGACAACAAGCTTCGGGTCCCGCGCCTACGTCACAGTGACCGAGTGAAGTCGGCCACAGTCGAGCGTGTGCCTGCTGTACTACCATATGTCAGAGGTGTCACAGACAAGATTGGCTATATCTTGAAGCGAGCTTCTATTAGAACATTCTACAAGCCGCCGCAGGAGTGTACAAGCTTGATTGTGAATGTGGTCTCTCTTATATAGGACAAACAAAAAGATCAATTAGGACCCGCGTAAAAGAACATATAGCTGACGTGAAGCATCAACGTTCCGGGAAGTCTGCAGTTTGTGATCATATCCTAGACGGACCCAACCATTGCATCAGATTTGATAGACCACAAATCCTCGCGAAAGAACACCGATTCCTACCAAGGATGATACGTGAGGCTATTGAAATTAAAAAACATCCTAATTTCAATAGAGAAGGAGGCTGGGTGCTGCCACCTGCTTGGGATCCTATAATCAATAAAATTGAAACTAAACCCAAGCATACCACTGCAAGACCTCAGGACATAGTCAGTTCATTTTGCATAGATCGGACCATAAACAATAATTTAAAAAGCTGAAGGTACTCCGGGTTTAACAATGACATCGGGACGTCAGTCATCTCAGTCCCCTGTGACCATGGGTGCTGGAAGGCGCCCGAAACGTCGGGAATTAAAAATAAAAATAAAAGTAAATAAAAAGTAAAAATAAACGCGATAAAATCCGTAAAAGTAGTTTTAATCATGTATAGTGTTCGCGTAAATATAAGAAATCATTAAATTTTAATTTATTTAACCTATTGAAATTAAAAGTCGTAAGAGACTTTTAATTTCAATAGGTATGAATAGGACTAAAAAAGTGACTGAATTCGTGAAACTGGTGAAACTTAGCTATGATTTCAACTAAGATCTTACAAAACGATACGTCTACTCGACGATTCGCTTCTAGAACACTGCAGCTCTCGTACGCGTTGCCTCGTAACGATAGGCTTACGATACGACTACACTTACGACTCGTGTGCGAAGAGGGTTACCATCTAAGCATTCATCCCCACTTAACACCAGGCGGGATTGTAGACAAGCACTGACTTATAAATAACTTAAAAAATTCTCAAGCATTATAAGTCACCTGATTGCTTTTAATGTAAAGGGGAACACATCTAGTTGTATTATATTCCTGTGGTACATTTTTTGATAAGCCAGATCAGATGCCTCCAGCTGGTGTGCTAGTTTTCTTCTGGTTAGAGCCTTAGCTTCGTTAAGCTCTTTTTCGAGTTCCATTATTGGTCGAGGGTCTAGAATCAAGTCGATTTGTTGCGAGACTGGTAAAGCGCGGTTCCTTAAAAATGAAATATTCTTTAAATATTTGCAATAATAAAACAATAGTATCATATTAATATATTCAACAACAATCATTGACATATTATGGTCTATCACTGGCAATACGCACTAGCTTATTTTTGGTAATTTTTTCAAACATTGCATGTCGGAAATTCCAGCAAGTACTATTATTTTTTAATAATTAATAATGCAGTAAATAAAGTAGGGTCTCTATAATCCGAACAGACAAAATATATCTACACCCTGTAGGGATTAATGAGGCGTTCGGATTAAAGTATATAGAAATTTTAAAAGGCGTTTTTTTGAAATGAAACACATATTATAATGGAAGAGGAACAAAAATTTTATTAAATATGAATTAATTGCAAAAAACTCTAGTATTACTTTACGAATAGGTATTCTTGTATAGTGCTTTGACGAGTGGTGTTTAACGACAAAGAAAAAGTCATGAAATATCTGCTTGAGCAGGCGGGGTATGGGGGGAGGGGGGGGGGGGAAATTCGGATTATCGAGGCTTCTCTGTACTACATTTTTTTTAATAATGCATTATTAATTTTTCATA
Source organism: Parnassius apollo (assembly GCA_907164705.1). NCBI lineage: Eukaryota > Metazoa > Arthropoda > Insecta > Lepidoptera > Papilionidae > Parnassius > Parnassius apollo. The sequence continues at coordinate 1,127,367 of CAJQZP010000816.1, forward strand.
GGCTCTCCAAATATTAAGAGCATTGATCAAATTCACTTGCTTGGTGAGCGGATGCTTGTACAAGTTACGTTCAGTGTCACTAAAATTGCTTCCTTTTCCTGTCAGCTTCCCTTTCCATAAGAACGGTAAAGAAAACAGTGCAAACTTATAATTATAAAAATATATTAAATTCTCTTTATTTGAGGAATACTAACGCTTTAATCAGTTTACTGAATTCGATCGTGAGCTCAGCGAGCTGGTTACGGACTTGTTTCTTGTGCGCATTGGCTACAGCCATCATTTTATCGTACTCTTCCTTTTGTTTGAGCTGTTCATGGGACATAATTTCCCCGTCTATAGTACTAGGTTCCTTTACTTTTTCCATTTTCTGTTTACAAATACGGTGTTTAATATTATATTATATCCTTAAAAGCCATTCTAGGTAAATTTCAATATTAAATTTGCTTTAGTATTGCTTCGATCATATATTACAGCCTATTCAAGTTCACGGACAAATAGAACTTTCCCATAGATTGCCTCATACTAACAGCGGTAGTTGCCAAACTTGGCAGGTGGGTTGGCAGCCGCAGTTTTTATATTAAAGTCCTTATATTAAAGTTTCCTTCTGTAACTTTTTACGACATCCACAGTATAATACGAATATGAACATAAAATACTATAATACACAATAGAATGGCTGTCAACCTTATTTTGTACGAGGATAGGCGTCGCCGGGAGCACACAACAAGCAATTACGTCGTATTATCAGTTAATCACTACTACAAACCCGATTCGCTGTGTTGACAGACGGATTTTAATACATATTTATTTGTAAATAGCGTGCAATTTGGCATTTTCTAAATAATTTACATGCGAAATTTGGAAACCATTGTAACGTCAAAACACATCTGATGATGATAATGACAATGAATTGACGTGTTAGTGGCATTTTAGTGGCTACACGGGCTCCGTCCACTCACACGTTCATTATAGTATTCTATGAATATAAACTAGTGGATTAATACACCGCCGCTACACGGTCGTAAGTAATATATTATCGTTACAGCCTGTCAAAGGTTCACAGTCAAATATAGGAATCCCCCAAGATTGCCTCATAGAGGGGAATACTTGCCATACTTGCCACACTTGGCCGGCTGGTTGGCCACCGTAGTTTTGTTATTTTTTTATTTTTATTAGGAAGACGCTGCTGCTTTTAACTCGTTCCTCTGTATCTGTCGCCTCTTATGCCACCCACGGAATGATATGGGGTAGTTGATCATCTTACAATGCCATGGTTACGTATTGTAATGTTACGGTTATTTATTACCTACTATTAAATATAATTTATATATTATTTTACAAAAGTATAAAAATGAATAAACACTCACCGGTATTTCTAAAACTCTTGGTAATTCTAATTCTGGTAGCAACGGCTCTGAGAAATTGATTGTATATGAGAAAATATTACCATCTTTTCCGCATGTGTAAAGTCGTCTAAAACATATGAAGATTCTTATCTTAGAGAAAACAGTAAAGACAGATATACAAAATATTATTAAGTGCATTGTGATGATGTATGTAATAATAACTTATATATGAGGAGAAATAAGTATCGAAGAGAGAAAATTATTTATGAATATGATCTAATTTTTATTGAACACTAGCTAGTACTCGGTGCGTTGATGCCGCAGAAGAAATAATTGTGGAAATTTTCTTTTTCAATTTGGACGAGTTATATTGGTTTATTAAGAATAGTAATACATTAATTGAAATTGAATCTAATCTATATCTGTATAAAACACCAAAAATGTTATATATATATCAATATTTATATTTTTTATAATAATAATAATGATTTATTTGCATAGAAATATGGTAGTTACAGGATTAATAATTTGGTATGGTACAATCATATGTCAGTCTAGTGCTATATAAATGTTTTATGGATATCTATGATTAATTACAATTTAGTGATAAAACTAAGGATAAAGTGTCACAAGATAAATAATACACATTTACAAAGACGTTAACAATAAACAAGAAATAATACAAAATTTGATCCAGTCTTAATGCCAAAATAAAATAAAATAAAAAAAATAAAAAATGTCAAGTTAAGGTGTACATGTCAACAGTTATCAAGTCAAGTCAAGATTATATTAAATATCACTTTGGTCTATAACAATAAAATTCATCTAGGGAATAAAAACAATTCTGAATAAGTAATTGCTTCAATGTTTTTTGAAAAAAAGTTAAATGGCAATTTTTGAATATTACCGGGGATTTTATTATATACTCTTATACACATATTAGGATAGCTCTTCTGATAAAAGACAGTTTTACACTTTCGCAAATTTAGTCTATATAGGATAGGATGACAAACGAGCACACAGTCCATCTAATGGTAAATGGTAGCTGTGGCCCATAGACATCTACATCTATCCTCGATTACGAATCAAAATGAAGATGCGTTGTCATCCGTGAGGACTTAGGTGGAATGACTCGTTTTCAGTAAAAAGGGTCTCCGGTTCTCTACACTCACTATACGAAACACAGCAGCATTAAGCTATCCATTATTATAGACTTTAAAACTATCCAAACGATGTGCTCCAAAACCGGTTTCATTAGAAAGGCAATAATGTCAAGGTGGTCTTGGACTAGAACAACTACAACAATGCATTATAGGCACTATACGAGAATAAAAAAAAATTTCGCTTTTTCCAACAAATGAACAAAATATATTTCTTTTTTCAGCGTAGTAGCATACGCTGGGTATCCGCTAGTGATATATAACTTTCAAATAAATTTGACGGTACGATACGCGTGCCACCTACTCTAAGTTAATTATACCTATAACTTTCGCGCAAATGCAAGCAATAAGTTGACAGAGTTTTGAAGCAATCTGATGAACAGTTTGGTAGCGTAGAACAATATGGTAAATACTAAAAACAATCATTAATTTTATATATAAGATGATAATTTACATAATTTAAATTATTTCACCAGCAACAGACAAGCATTGAAGTTTTAAATAGCAATTAAAAAGTAAATAAATATACCTTCCGTCAGAGGTGATTTCAATACATGTTATAGCCCCTGTATAACTATTGTGCATGGGAAGGTAATAGTTGTCAATGAAATCTATACGTGGCGTGGGTTGAGACTGAAAATAATAATTTGTTATTATTTTGAAACTTATCTTTTAACTTTTTAACTTATAAAATTTTAAAAACCATCATAAACAGACCTCTTCTTTCGCTAGGCGTCTGCCCTTAAGTTGACGGAGAAGACTCTGTAATGCCAATTTCCACGTTAAATAGTGATGTTCCTCCGAATCCTCATCTTCTGTTGGCATCCTAACAACGCGTATGTAGCCGGTATTTGTACCAAAAATTAGATAGCGGCCGCCGCATCTGTAGGTACAGTCAGAGATTGTCAAGGTTCTCATCACTCATTTTTCTAATAATAATTGATCTTAAAAGCCAATTAAGCAAATGACCTAATAATAATGTCTTCCAGATTTAATTTTGGTAACAGCGACCAGTCATAAAGGAGATTCGCAATCGGCGCAGGACTGGTTTAAAGTTCCCAAATGTTTGCGCAAGCACAAGTACGCTCTCTATTCCCTTACTCTCAAATTTCGATGGGACGGTAATTCAAGATCAGGCGCAGGACCGACTGCTTTACGTGCTTTCAGGCATGGTCGTGAAATACCCCCATCTTCTACTAACTCTGAGCTGATACTGAGAGATTTTTGCCAGAATACCCCAATAACTGAACTCGTGGTTTGAACGCGGGACCTCATGATCTGCAATTGCATTAATGACCATCAGATCAACAAGGCAGTCGACTTATTATGCAAGTCAAAGCAGTAGAATTATTATGCAGGTCATAACAGGTACTGAAAGTCCTTCAGAAGCTTTTCAAAGCCGTCCTCCATTGTGGCAATATTCCGGAGACGTAGAACAAAAGTGCGCTGTTCTTGTTCTTCAAATATGTCGACAACACCCGAAGATCTATTGAATCTATTGAAGAACTACAGCTCGATTTCGTCTCCATGCCGCATCTACGCGCTGTTTCCGTTGTCGTCGTGTCGTTCGTTGAGTCATTATGAATCGCCTCGCATAGACACTTGACAACGTTCAGTCTTCCAAACAAGCTCCGTGACGCAGTAGCTGAGCAATAAGTGGCTGCGCTGGTGCCCGCGGTTTAAAATCCCGCACGGAACAAGTATTCGTATGACCTACTAATAATACCTCAAGAATTTAAAATAGGAGTGTATCACAGCTATGTGTTGCCAGTTTTGAGATATCGGTCTGAGACGTGATCATTCACATCTGACCGTACGAGCAAGCTCAAGATCACTCAGCGAGTTATGGAGAAGTCTATACAGGAAGATTCTCTGGATGATATACTTCATAATGAGAATATCCATAGTAGAATCAAAGTAGCCGACATAATTTAAGGGATCAGTAAGCTGAAATAGCAATGGACCGTCCATATAGCTTGAAAAACTGGCTAGTGACGGGGAAGAAAGGTTAAGGGCGGCTCCCACTAGATTAGAGTGACGACTTTGTAAGAGTTGTAGGAAGTCGATGGATGCAGGTGGTTCAGGATCATGCCTTGTGGCGTTCCCTGGGGGAGGCCTGTGTTCAACAGTGGACAATAAAAAAAATTGTGAGAGGCTGTAATGATGATGATGCATTTGTCAACGTTAAATTTAAAAATAAAAAATAGTTAAAATTAGATACGAAATTAATTAAAAAGGTCTTATCTGACTGCAAAAAATGTTTTGAAACTAGTGATTAAGAAAAATGACATACATAAATTTTAAAGTAGTAATGTCTTCACACCAGGCTTCAGGAAAGGGGCCATATTTAAGTATCTTGTTTTGACCTGGTTGCACTAGTAGCAAGGCTCCGGTCCCGCGTTGTACTATCCATACACCCTCTTCACAATATTTCGCCCATGTCACTGTAGTTCCCAGCATACTTTCGCTCTCAACTGAACGTACGATAAATGATATTAAAACAGATTATTAAAAACAAATCAAAATTTTATAATGTGAAAGCAATTATCACGGGGGAAGGAAAGTTATCAAGTGGCAAATTTGTATCAGCTACGTATTATGATAACTACCCACATGAGACGAAATGTGGGGTTCGCAAATTAATGCAGGTAGCTTAAATCTTTATTTTGCGGAAATAATTGGAGCAAACATAGGCTCAATAGTCAACAATTAATTCCTGGACTGTTATGATGATGATGACAATTTATGCATGTACTATGTTGTAAACCAATAATGGTAAATGTACATATGAAAATCATTATGTCCAGGTAAGATAAATATAACAAGAATCGAAAACCCAATTTCTGCAGAAGAGATATATCAATATCATCTTAGTCTTTGGCGATGTTGACACAGTTAAGTATTTATTTTCCATTAAAGATGTTTGTATTGTTTTTATAGGTCATACTGTATTACCTTATGCGCCCTTTGTTACCTTGTTTCAAATAAAAATGGTATATTATTAAGTATTTTGTGAAATAAATTTATTAAATGTCAGATTGCTATCGAACGCTTTTGTCATTTAAAATTTTCCACCTTACTTCCTTTAGCCTTTGGATAAAGCCTTTTCATTAATGTGCTAAGCAACATGCGTTTTAAAAACTTAGTTGAATTTCACCAGTCCATTCTTCTTCCTCTTCGGTGTTCTCTTTTTCTGCTTCTTCTCTAGCTTTTAATGCTTCCTCGTCTATACTTGTCAAGTCTTCTTCTTGTTTAAAAGGACGATGACGCATACTGAAGATATTATTTAAAAAAAACTTACTTAGTTGAATTTCACCAGTCCATTCTTCTTCCTCTTCGGTGTTCTCTTTTACTGCTTCTTCTCTAGCTTTTAACGCTTCCTCGTCTATACTTGCCAAGTATTCTTCTTGTGGAAAAGGGCGATGACGCATACTGAAGATATTATTAAAAAAACTTACTTAGTTGAATTTCACCAGTCCATTCTTCTTCCTCTTCGGTGTTTTCTTTTTCTGCTTCTTCTCTAGCTTTTAATGCTTCCTCGTCTATACTTGCCAAGTCTTCTTCTTGTGGAAAAGGCCGATGACGCATACTGAAGATATTATTTGAATAATTAGAAAATCCAATAATATTTTCCTCTCTAAAGATCTACAATATTTAAAATTAGAAATATTAAAATAAAACTATTATAGATAAAATAATATAATGACAAGTAGGGTCGATTTATACGACAATTAACAAAATAGTACGACATGTTCACATATAGCAAGCATGCTTGCTTTGATAATAATGATTTGTCGTTCAAGTGCTATCGTTTAATAAAAATTAAGGGTACGGAACTCATCTGAAAAACCTACAGTTTAATAAACATATTAGTATATTAAAATATAATGTGGTGATTTATGGGTCAATTCTTTATTCTTGCCTATTATAGCTGTCAAATAGCAGGGTACCCAATTTAAAGGGAATGAGAGCTAGTATATTAAAAACTGTAATATTTTATAAGTACGTATCAGGGGTCTATGCTATAAAAAGTTAGTTACACTCACATATTATGAAATAAAAATCGTTCAGTGAATTATTGATCAATTAAATCATATGCGTTAGTAAAAAAGAACCTTATGAAGGCTTTATAACGCCTACTAATGTTAAAGTTGCAGCATTTATTACGTACCTCTGCTTTAGACGACTATAAAACAATTAGTGCTCCACGCTGCTTCTATACATGTTGGCATACCCTCGTTTATGGAAATATTTTTATTCCACAAATATGCAGTTTTTTAACGATGCTTTGCTTCGCCGTTAGCACTTAAAATTGCATTTAACAAATTTATTGGTGCTGACGGGTTGCTCGCGTAGTGTGAAATTTACAGTTAGTGCTCAATCTCTAGAGCTACGTGTCTGCATCAAGATGGCCTTTGTTTTTGACCATCTTTATGAGTTTTATGAGAGTTGTAATTTTTGGTCTAATTATAAAAGTTAAAGTTACAGCCTATTTACGTCCCACTGCTGGGCACAGACCTCCCTAATTTCAGAGAGAGTTTTAGGGCAAGGAAATATCTGCCGCGATGCCCCAATGCGTGTTCGCGAACTTCAAACGTCTTTGAATTATTTTTGCTTGTTACCCAGACATGCAGGTTTCCTCACGATGTTTTCCTTCACCGCCGAGCACGTGGTAAATCAGCACTTAAAATTGCAACTAACAATTTCATGGTGCCGGCGGGGATCAAACCCGGGTTGCTGAAATTTACAGCGGGTGCTAAGGTCTGGTTACACTTATTTATATTAAGTACTTACTAATGTTTTTTTACAGTAGTTTCTTTATAAGACACAAAGTCCAATTTGAAGGTAGTTATTTCAGTGTATTTACGAACTGAGACGTCTGGTAAAACAGCTTCCATTAAAAAACCAACCTGACCACACATGAGTAATACTCGTTCCTGAAATATATTGTCAAAGATGATATCTCAGAGTATAATCATATTTAATATATATATATATATATATATGATATTTAAATATAGTTACCTCATTTGGTTTCCAAGTCATGTATGTTATGTTATTTGGTGTTTCAATGTATCCCAATTTTTGTAAAATAAATGGTGTGCCAGACTTCAATTGATACATAAATATTGTGGTATCCTGACTACAAGTCACAAGCAACGTGTGTTGGTTGTTGATCGTTATTTGAGTTAGAGACTTCGAATGAGGCTTGAGAAACTGCCAATGAATAAGATGTTAGTATTTGTGGATAGTTAGTATGTGTAGAACTGTGAAAAAAAATGAAAAAGCCTTGAAATAATACGCAAATATTAAAAAATATAACACATGCACCTAAAATAAAAAGAAAGGACACTGCATAGTGCATACCTACTAAAGATTCGATAAAACATGTACTGTCTAAATATTTTTTGCTCTGGAGAGGCAAGTTGATTTCTGAATTAAGAAACTTGCACAGTGTAAAAGGGACATAATATTACACTTACCATTTCAAGTAATTTTCGATCCTTCCTTACATTTACAATGTGCAAGTTGCTAGTCTCAAGAATGGGAATAAATAACGAAAAAAATTAATGAAATTAATTGCGCGCAACAATACCATTCAATCATGTGAATGTGAAATTAAAGTAACTATTTACATGAGTTTAATATACATTATCATGAATCATAATATAATATTGTACACAAGTTTTGTCAAGTTGGATCCGATAATATCACTAGTGTAAACGGCAAATAACGAAACCCACTTATACTTAACAACATCAAAATTGAATAAAAATTTTGTATCTGCAAATACTTGCACGACTTGAAGCCATTCGTCAAAAATGAAACAATTGTTTAAACAAGTCAAAACTTGAAAGCATTTCCCTCCGTTCAAAAATGTTTGTCGTTAAACATACAGATGTTGCAATAATTATTTGCCAAAACTTGTGTAAATCTAGCGTTCAAGATAACCTTATATAAACAGCTAAAATTCAATTCTTGAATGGTACCTACTATTGAGTACCATTAATTGTATTCAATTATTATAACTTTTGATTCATTTCTTTCTTTCTTTCTTTTTTTTAAAAAACGTTACCTCTACACTAAGATTTTCTCTCGTATCGTGGTTTTTTAGTTTACAGACATAGTTTACAAACAAGTTTACAAACATAAATTGCACAAGGACAAACATCCAGACCCGGAACAACTATTTGTAGGCCATGCAAATACTTGTTCCGTGCGGGATTCGATCCCGCGACCCCCAGCGCAGCCACTCATTACTGCACTACACTAAGCCACTGCGCCACGGAGTCAAGTCAAAAATTTTCATGAAAAGAACACTGTAAATGGGACATTTTTGTACGTAACGGACAAAAAAATTGATATGGTACAAATGGGCATTTAAAATTGCCATGTTATAAATTCAACATCATAAAACGAAGCCAACTTTTATTAAATCAATGCAAGATTGCGTGTATATAATGTAGCTATGATTATAGGAACTGTTATGGAATTTGTCACTAGTTTTAAATAAGTTTTGCTCAGATATAAATGATATAATATGTATGATAAATATAATACAAACACATACATAAATATTAACCTGTTCCACGAACCATATAAGTCTCAAAGTTAATGTCTTACTGTTGTCTTAAAATTGAACAGTGACTGTTATCTACGCAAAAGGCTAGGTGTTCATTAATTAATGTTATGAAAATAGGTAATACAATTAAAATTAAAGGTTGCGTAGCTCCTATTATTTACCGAAATCAGATCCAATGCGTCTGCGTTCACGGAGTCATCACTATGTATGGTTATAGCGGAATGTATTCGCACATCGAGGAGTGAAGTCACTGATAGAAATCTTTCTGGATGTAGCAAAAGTGTACGCATTACACCATCCGCAAACCCAACCATAATGATTCTTGCGGTTGGATCCACCTTTTATACATTTTTGTTATAATTCAATTTAACAGGCTTGATTTAAAATTGAATTAAAATATAGAGAAAAAACTTACATCTATTGGAGGATACATTAAACATGTTATAGCACTTGGAAATTGGTATCTGGCAAGAAGTACTTGGTTTTGTGTGTTATACACGTGTAGCGCGCCATCTTCTCCCACGGTGATAAGTAAAGGATGCAAGCGTAAATTAACCATTCCTACTATACCACCAGCGTGGCTAGTCAACACTTTACGATGATTACACTCGATTTTGTCTATTTCCAAGTCTACTGTCCAAATGCCGCCATTACCATCCTAAAAGAAATTTGTAATAAAATAAATTATGGTAAAAAAAATTATCAATGTTTCTTTACTCAAATTTCCCCTATCCATACAGTCTATAGAGGTCCATTGCTAAACATGGATTTTAATAGTCGCTACGCTTCGCAGGCGCATTGGCAACACCAGTTTTTTATAATATTGAACAGTTATCAGTAAGATCACAGAATACCAGCGTAAAATAGCAGCTTAATACTGCTGTGTTTCGTATCGTGAGTGTAGAGATCCGGAGATCCTTTTTTACTGGAAACGAGGCATTCTATCGTAGTCCTCAGGGGTGACAACGCACCTACGTTTTGATTCTTAATCGATAATAAGATAAATGTAGATGTCTATGGGCCACAGCATCCACTTACCATCAGATGGACTGTGTGCTCGTTTGTAACCTATATAAAAAATCTATATAAATATCTTTCTATATAAAAAAAGAAAAAAGATGCTGTTGCCCATCTCTTGCTGCAGTTTCCCACTGTCATCTCTTACAAAACACGGGTTTAAATGTGTTAGTGGATATACCGCCACTACACGAATAAACTATAAATATACAAGTATGCCAAAAATTTGGCAAAATTCAATGAACTGTTAATAGTTTGATAGATGAATATTTTAATTAATAATTTCTGCATTTAACCTTTTGATTTGAAATTAAACTTACTTGAGCATACCAGTACATATCTTTTTGATGTTTAAGGCACATGATTTGGCAACCGGGCACCTAAAATAAATTATTAAAAAATCATTGTTTGTGATATAATTTTTTAATGATGTAAAGATATTTAAATGCTAGAAGCTTGAGAAGTCTTACACAAGTCTCCGCAACAGGGTTTAGCTCGACGTAAGGATCATCCTCGGGTGGATCAGCTTGATCTACTGTGTCCCAATACCAGGCCCGAACGCAACCATCGCGAGATATAGTTGTTACCTCGTCACCCGCCGGACTTAGCATAAACTGAATCTGGAATTTTTTAAGCTAAGTTGGAGCAGACTAAAAGCGTCGAGATAATTTCATACAAAGTAAGATTTAAACAAGTTTTACTACTGGGCTCGGACCACCTCACATTTTTGAAAAGTGATTGGAATTTTTGTGTCCTTGATTATTACATAAACACTCACGCCTGTCACCCAGAGGGGTAGGCAGAGAGACTTGCACTTAGCACGATCCTGACATACCTCTCTCGCCTCTTCCACATCCATATACCTACGCATACATGCTCGTCGGTTAAGGGTACTCTTAATTTGGCCCATTTTTAGTATATCGCCAATTTGGTCGACAAACTTCCGCCTAGGACGTCCCTTTCCGACTCTTCCATTCACTTCTGCAACATATATTTGCTTTGTCAGTCTTTCCGCATTCATTATTTCTACATGACCAAACCACCGAAGCATTCCTTTCTTAATCTTGGTCACTGCATCGTCTTGCAAATCCTTGATTATTCTTTAAATAAAATACTTTGGCGGCGATACTGTATGGCATACATTCTAGTTCTTGCCTACTCGTGTCTGATGTTTTTAATACAGAAAAACTACAACTGCACTTACTTAAAATGTTACGAATAACTATATGACATATGATCACCAGCATATATTTTTTACGATATGATTAACACATTTTAACGAATTTAGAGTAAATAAAACGGAGAAAAATAGTTAGTATAAAAACTGGTTAGTTAACCACTGGTTCGGATCCAGAGAATTGTACAGTCATCTACCTTAGTGCAATTGATTTCGTAAGATTAAGATAAATCCCATGAAACTCTTGTTTGAAGTGTAGGTATACTCGATAAAGATTTTTTTTTGCTTTTTGTTTTACTTGCAAACACTGTAATGCAAAAGTACGTAAATCATTGTCGAGTTTACGATATCTGGAAGAAACGGAAACACTAATTTTTTACTAGTTTCTTATAATAAAATCTTATAAAAAAAATATTCATGGATGGTTACGTAAAATGGTCTGCGTACATAAACGGAAGAACGCGCACTCATACAAACATACATTTATTTTAAGTTCTATTAAGATTATTAAATTATACACTTACAATAATTCAACAGAATTTATCTGTTAAATTATTGTTATTTATAGCTGAAGATCGAATCTGAATTTTTAGTGAGATCGAGAGGTTTTTTGGGCAGCTGTAAACATCATCATTGTAGCCGCATGCAAGCGTGAGTAACGATCTAAAAGCAATCCTTATTCGGATAAGATTAGTGTCAGCACTATTCCAATGATATTTTAGTCGTCGGTCTGAGTGAGATTAGAATGGCTTTCCAGCAACTTAAAAACGACAAGGCTCCGGGCGAGGATGAAATTACAGCGGAACTTCCGAAAGCGGGCGGAAAACTAGTACTTGAAGTTCTTCAGAAGCTGTTTAATTCCGCAACACTCCCGTGGCTTGAAACAATATGCGGTGGTCTTGTTCTTCAAAAAAAGGCGACAATAGTCACTCAAAGAGCTGCAGACCGATTTACCTTCTGAGCCGCGTCTACGTCTTGTTGTAGAGATAATTACAAGTCGTCTCGCATGCTGACTCAACGATTTCCAGCCTCCTGAAAAGCAATTTTCCGAAGGGGCTTTATCACCGGACAATTGGAAAGAAAATCAAAGAATACAATCTGCTACTTTGTCTTGTGTATGTGAACCATCAGAAAGCCTTTGATTTCGTCGAAATTTGTCGTTTTTTCGTCGATGCCAAGTTGACTACCAGTACATCGAAATGGTGAGGTGTTCGTACACTAGGGCTACGATGGATATCCGAAGACAGAACAGAGAACGAAACCTATCCAACTGCAGGGAGGTGTAAGACAGTTTGCCGTTATATCCTCGAAACTCTTTACCGATGCATGAGAAGACGTTTTCAAGCTACTGGACTGGAAACAATACGGTATTAACATCAATGGCGAGTACATCACTAACCTTCGATTTGCCGACGATATGGTCCTTACGGCAAAATCGCTGGAGGACAAATCGGAGGAGGCAAAATTGCTCAATGACCTCACTAGTGTCTCCCAACATAGGTCTGAAGATGAACATGGGCAGAAGAAAAGTTATGTGTAACGTCCATGTCACACCTATACCGGTAGTTTTCTGGGAGTACTAAGCTCGAAGTTGTTGATGAGATGTTTACCTATGACAAATAGAGCGACTAGGCTAGTCCAAATTCGACTGAGTGATCAATCGACGGATTCAACGCGCGCAGCGTTCGGGAGGTTACAACACATCTTCTCGTCAGGTATAAATTAAAATCTCAAAACTATATTGTACAACTCGTGCGTTTTTTTAATAGGATAGGGTGACAAACGAGCACACAGTCCACCCGATGTCCACATTTATCTTCGATTACGAATCAAAATGCAAATGCGCTGTCATCCGTGAGGACTAAGATGGAATGCCTCATTTCCAGTAAAAAGGGTCTCCGGTTCTCTACACTCACCGTACGAAACACAGCAGCATCAAGCTACCATTTCACATTGGTATTCTGTGAGAGCGTGGTCCTTCCCCTGTTGAGCCGATCCATTCGTGCTACAACTATACTACTAATATAACTGCAGCATGGCTCCACCACGTACAAAGGCGTGTTGCTAGTGATGACTTATACATCTCAGACGTGGTCTTTCACTGCTGGCCATATGAAGGAGCTCAAAGTTGATCAAAGAGCTATGAAGAGGGCTACTGTCGGGGTTTATCTGCGTGATAAACTTAGAAATGGGGATATCCGCAGTAAAATTAGAGTAAACGTCAGAGTACAACGGATAAATAAGTTGAAGTGGTATTGGGCTGGCCATATAGCTCTAAGAATCGACAACCGATGGGGAAGAAAGGTTATCGAGTGGCTCGTGTTGGGTGGCCCTACAATGTGGAGTGACGACCTGATAAACTATGCAGGAAGTTGATGGATGCAGGAATTGTGGTTTGTGGCATTCCTTGAGGGAGGCCTATGTTCAGCTATGGACTTATAAAGGACTGTAACAACGAATGAGTTAATAGAATTTAGCACTGTTATATTTTTCTATGTAATCTTCCTCTACTTCAATGCAATACTTACATTTGTGAAAAAGGGATTTTAACCCAGTGAAAAAATATTCGTCATCTTTGCCTCCGAAGTGCTCGTCTACCGCTGCCTTCATTTCTTTGTCACTCAAAAATCTTCGTCCGCGGAGGTCTTTCTTCAAATTTGAAAATAAGCGAAAATCTTTGGGGGGTGATTGATTTCCTTAAATCCAGTTTTGTTCAGAGCACGCCATGCAACTCGCGCAGTGTGCACGGGTGCATTGTCCTGCAAAAACAGGACTCCTTTTGCGAGTTTGCCTCTTCTTCTCACTTGACGCACTTTTATCAACAAAACAGCGTAACGATCCCCGTTTATTATATTATTCTTAGGAAGATAGTCAATTAATAAATTTTCTTTACAGTGACATAAAATATTGGCCATGAGCTTGGATGCCGATCGCTTCACTTTGAATTTCCGTGACGGATTTTCTCCCTTTTCAATTCGCTGCATTAACTGTTTTGAATCTGCATCGTACTGCTATCTGGATCACTGGATCCATGTTTCATCAACAGTGACAATGTAAGAAAAAAAAAATCGTCAGGAATATCGCCACAGATATCCAAAAACTCCTGCGAAGTTGTGACTCGATGCTGCTTGTTCAGCGGAGTAAGCATTTTTGGTACACATCGTGCGAACACCTTTTAGATGTGCAAATGAGTACACAAAATATCACCGAATCATTCCTTGCTAATGCTTATCGCATCAGCTATCTGCCGCAACTTGATTCGCCGTTATTCTAGGACAAGTTTCTTTACTTTTTCAATATTTTCTTCGTTAACGGGAGTGCTTGGCTGCCCTGACTGAGGTCATCTTCTAGCGACTTCCTGCCATGCTTAAATTCTCGGTTCCAACGTTTTACGGTAGCAAAATAAGGTATAGACTCTCCGTACACTGTTGACATCTCTTCAAATATTTCCGTCAGCGTTTTGTTCTTCTTTGTGAGGAATTTTATGACAGCTCTGTACTCCAATTTCGTACAATGCGCGGATGACTGAGATATGATGACGATTTACGGATTTATTACTAAAAGCGTAATGATGCTAATGATGTTAAACTCTGTATGTATACTTAGGAAGGTATTCGTAAATTAATAACACAGTGCGAGACAGTAATGAGACTTGAAGGTACTTAGGCTCAAAACTTTTCAGCCGCCCCTCGCATCGAATGATGTACAGTCGAGAAGATTGGCCTCTAAAAAGTTTGGCGTGCTTAGCAGAGGGGACAGTATTTCATGCCAGAACACGGTTTGCAACTTTAGAAGGCGCAGTTTCGGCCTCACATGAAATACTATTCTCAGCTTTGTGGAGCCCCAGTGCCTGTTCCTTACACTTTACCAGATCCAGCGCAGAGCGGGATTTACAACGACTCTAAATAATTGTTCGGTTTAATTCTAGCCGCCGAATTTCACCAAAATATGCGTCAATATTTTTTTTTACAAGCGCGACTACCAACTACATGTCATGTAGTTGATGATTGGGTTAGGCGTTTCTGAATTTGATTATAAACGAGTATAAATTACGGAAAGAACTAATAACAAGCAACTCGACGACGAATGCTGTGCATGCTATGCTTATGCCACAAGAACGGGCTCAAGGATGTAGTACTTAACAGAGATATACAGAGATATAAGAACATGTGATCAATCCAATACAACCAGACTTATAAACCAACAAATAATTTATTTTTTATCATATTAGTGGCGCACGAATGTTGATTTCAAAACCCACGATGAGGTAGCCTAATAGTCTGGCTAGGTAACGGTTCTGAAATGCTATAATATTACAATTTTGTTAATAATATGTGGCTAGATTCCAGAATTAAATACGCGAAATAGAAAATTGTACATACTATTGGTGCTTTGTGACAAGTTTTTCGACCACGCTGTGTTACTTCCAATTTGACAAGTCCAGCTTCCCATACCAGAATATTGCCCCACTCGCAACCGGAGAGCACCTGAAGAAATATTTCACAGATATAAGAATGGAAGTGTTATTTTAACCGCCTATAGCTGTTTTTTTAACTAATAAAGATATCAAAAAACATATTATCGAAAGTTTGGTATAGCCTGTTAAAAATATTTACTTAACTTAAAAAATTAAAAGGCTGATTTCCTTGTATCTATAATTTCTTAACGCCAATCTAAATTTCTAATTATCTTTATGTAAAAGTTCCATGTACTTCAATAAATAAACTCCATTAAGTCGTTGTATTGTATTAATCATTTATGTCACTTTAAAAGTAAGAATGAATAGAAGTTTCTCAATAAAGTACATAATATGACGTTTTATGACTTGTTACGTGTTTTTTTTGTTAGTGTTGTGTTTGTACTTTTGTTTGTTACTATGTATACTAAATAAATAAATAATAATTATTATTATATGTACATA
The DNA here is from genome assembly GCA_907164705.1 of Parnassius apollo. Lineage (NCBI taxonomy): Eukaryota > Metazoa > Arthropoda > Insecta > Lepidoptera > Papilionidae > Parnassius > Parnassius apollo. Next base: position 1,143,571 of record CAJQZP010000816.1, read on the forward strand.
ACCTTTTATGTACCGTGTAGTGGCGGTGTAAGAACATACCCCCTGCCCCATATTATCACATGGGTGTCGTAAGGGCAAAAGTCGAAGGGAGGAAAGCAGCATCTTCCTCATAAAAACTCTAAATATTAAAAACTGCAGTTGCCTACTTGGCCCTATGAGTTAATCTATGGGGGAGGCCTACGTTCAGCAGTGAACTTTCATAGGCTGTAATGACCGGATGTATAGATGAAAACTTTTATGAAAACAATAAATAAGGTTCCCTTTTAATAAATAAGGATTTTTCTTTTTTTTTAAGAAAAAGGATTGTTGCTAAAAATTTACCTATTGTAAAGATGTTTCCATATTTTTTGTTGGAAAAAGGTTTCAAAATTATTAGTTTCAAAGGTGGCAATAATGATCAAGTTTTTCTAAATTTTGCAGCTAAGAATCTGTATGGCAACATTATAAGATTATTTTAAGTTTTATAAACTTATATTATGTGCACCTTTTCATCTGGCATAGGGTATACTCCCAGGACGTCACAAATCTCAGTTTTACCGAATCTGCCAAGTTCTCCTTTCAATTTTAACCCAGTAAATGTGTGAGCCATTTTCCAAAACTTTATGTGTGCCGCACCTAAAATGAAATGCGTAAAAAGTTTACTCTTACCCATATTTGCTAGATGTAATTTAAACGTTTGTAAAAATTGTTATTAATAGTACGCTAGGTCAAATATTAAGGCATTTCTTAGTGTCCGGTCACTAGTTTAGGTTATAAAACTCCTAAATAAAAGTCATCATCAGATCTTTAGAGTTAGTTGTGAAAAACGAGTGAATTAAACTTTTAATATACTTAATAATCCCTTAAAATTCGATCAGAACATTAGTATACCTTGTAAATTATATCCTTATTTATTGTTATAATATCATTTGTGGAGTATACCACTTATCATTTAAGTTTAGTGAATTATGTATTTTATTTTTGTTCGCTTTAACCATATAAATAAAATAATGAAATTGTTGTAACTGAATAAAAATATATAAATCGTTGATATTTATTATATTACTAGCTTGCCAGGCAGACTTTGTTCTGCCCTTTTCGACGACCCTTTGTCATGTCCTATTAAAAATCCTTAAATTCGCAAAAAAGTTGTGGGTTACTCATGGGCAAAAAAAACTATCCTATCTCTCAAGTTGGACCAAACTGCACACGGTGTGCAAATTTGATTAAAATTGGTTAAGTCGTTTAGACCCAGTACATCGAGTATCAAAACAAGTACTTTATTATTAATCGTTGAGTATTCAACCAATGATTTAATACTCAAAGTTAATAATATCATAATAAACAATTCTACATAATATATTTACCACCCCTACCATAATCCTCACCGCATCCAGGTTTAAACGGCAGAAAACGCCAATAGGCATTAAATTTCCGCTTTTTTGTTTTTTACTTGATTATATTTTTAAATAATATTATTCCAATAAAAAAAAACTTTCCGTGTTCTATAAATATCAATGAGGCTCGAAAATAACCGAGACGATGTGTTAGATTTAGTGGAACGAATAGACTTCGTCCTACACAAGTTCCAGCTTCACCTTTTTAAAAAGTCAAATAGTTACCACTTACTAGTCTTATATCCAATACACAATTATCCTACTTACCGGCCGTAGTTAATTGTCCAGGGCAATATTTCGAAAACATGACAGTGCTAACATCAAAAGAAAAAGCACTTGTTCTTAAAAGAATTTTATGTCTTTTCCAATTCCAAATAGTTAAATTATAATCAGGTTCTTTTCCCACTGAAGCAAGCAGCTCACCATCAGGACTATAATGTTGAGTTAAACTCAGATCAGAATTAGGAAAACGAGTGTTATAGCATTGCTAACATAATTATAAGGTGAAAATGTTTACTAACATTTTTTGAATTATGGTCTAGTACTATAAAACTTTAATCAAAATAAGTAAAGTTCAAGAAGCGAAGAATTTAATTTCTAGCAATACCATTAGACTACTGTTAATTAATAATATAAAAATATAAAAAATAACATAATGAACTTAAGTTTAGAAAAGAAATAATCGAGTAGCGGCAGTGTAAGAACATCAATCACTAGGGTTACCACCCGTACTTTATAATAACGTATTGTACGTAATTTCGTACGTTCATCATATAAATACTTTATACTTTATGAGACCAAAAAAGAACATAAAAATACTTTATTTTACCTATTTAACAATTTTCAAGGTTTTGTTTTTATGTTTACTAAAATAACGAATTATATACAAGCAAAATATTTTCTATGTAGTAATAATTTTGTAAATTTATATACAAAATTGTGCGCATGTCTGCTATTAATTCCCGTCACTTTAGCGTTAAAACAGAGGAACAGAGTATAATCTTAACTTAGACATAGAATGTGAAGATATTGTGTATAATAAAATAGCATGCAAACAAATAATACTTTATTTTCACTCGTCGTACTTTAGTTTTTAGCTCAGTAAAGTATATATACTATATTCACTCCAAAAAGATGGCAACCCTATCCACCACACCATATCATTCCGTGGATGTCGTAAGACAGACGACAACTGAACTAGGGGGCAGCAGCATCTTCCTGAATTTTCAGGAAGATGCTATTTAGCAGAATAAAAATAAAAAACTGCGGTTGCCAACGCGGTTGCCAAGCGAGGCATTATGGTAAATGTCCTTCCTATGAGGCAACCTACGGGAGAGGCCTATGACCCGCAGTTAACTTTTGATAGGCCGTCAAAGTACGTTGTGTCCTTCTGTGTTGATGTCAAACTCATACCTACTTTTTGCCGCTAAGTAGCAGTGCCCCAATATGGTTAATATAGCCGGATAAATACAGGATGTGAGACATTTGATGTTAGTAGACATCTGATTTTAGTGACAAGGTATCACCAGCCTTCTTATTTAAGGTTGATTACGGGCGTCAGAGGACTGCAGTACCTTTTTTTCATGTTTTTACCTGAAGTCTAGTATAGAATAGGCATTAGTTGTTCCGTCGCGTAACACTGCATCTATTTCCATCTGCGGCCAGGTATAAAGCAGGATCAACGGATCTCGGCCACCTTCTCTGTCTTCTGCTATGGCTATGCGGTAATTCGGATCTACTCTGTAAGACTGTAATATTAAATAAAATCTCGTAAATTAGATGAATGAAGAACAATTTTATTGTTAAGAAAACAGCTTGAAAAGTAAATTGATAAAACGAGCATGTTTGTAAAAATCCATATTCATATTCAATTGCCATTCCGTAATCGGTTTTGCTTGACATGCGGACTAGCGATAACTGCACCAGATAATGGATACTGCTTCTGTGATAAAATAATGCCATCTATTAGAGGCGACAAGGTTTTCTGGGCTTGTCACTAACGGCAGTTTACAATATTTAAATTGCGGTCTAAGATAGATAGCTATCCTCAATAGACAGGAATTTCATTTATTTCATCTATCTAAGTAGTATTAAGTATAAAATCGACAAATGTCTTTTATTATAATTGTATTAAAAGAATTTGAATAAATGCTTAATTTTTTATACCTTTCTGTAACCTTGGCTTGTGTGTACCCACAAATGTGTTCTTAATATTTTAATCAGAAGCCTATTCAGTAAGAGCTAATTTTTAGATTTTTCATTATTTAATTTTTCCCTAAAATATTGCCTCCTTGAAACTGTCTTTTGTATGTGACTTTTATAGAATTTTAGACTCTGAACTTTGTCTTTGACGAAGGATCGATGCAGCGAGCCTAGGCAAATTCAGTTGTAGTTGTACGATACATATGAATCTGTCGCTTGTGTGATGAAATGTTGTATGCGTACTTGGGTTGATACAATTATTGTTTTAAAAAAATGGAATGCAAATCTATGCAGAAGAAATTAAATATCAATAAGATACAGAGACCAGGCAATCGCAAATATAATCGCAATAAGGGAAAAATGGAGTTGAAAGTTATGGAGAGGGGAAAAAAACACCAAGTGATACTTGATTTTTTTATAGGATAGGATGACAAACGAGCACACAGTCCACCTGATGGTAAGTGGTTGCTGTGGCCCACAGACGTCTACATCTATCCTCGATTATGAATCAAAATGCAGATGCGTTGTCATCCGTGAGGACTTAGGTGGAATGCCTCGTTTCGGGTCGGGTCTCCGGTTCTATACACTCACCATACGAAACACAGCAGCATTAAGCTACTACTTGACGCTGGTATTCTGTGAGAGCGTGGTCCTTCCCCGGTCGAGCCGACCCATTCGTGCTACAACTATACTACTAATATAACGGCAGTATGCCTCTACCACGTATAAAAAAAATTGAAATTTAAAAAATTTGTTATACTTAAATAAATTAAAACACAATTTTTTTTAAATGTCATACACAAAGACTGTTTTTTTATAAACAATTAATTTCTTTAATAGAAAATGCCCCTGCTGAACATGGGTCTCTAATGTTGAAGGAAAGATTTGCCTTAGTCGACACACCTGGCGGATTGAAGATTGCAGCGCCAGATCTCAGTAAACCTGTGTAGTCAGCTACAGCAACATAATGTCCTCCAGAACGAATTTCGGTCACAGCGGCCAGCCTCAACGGAGGCTAGTCATCTACGCAGAACAGGATTAAAGTGCCCGAGTGTATTCTCTCACTCTCATAATTTGATGGGTCGGTAAACCAACACAAACGAAGAGAGATCGGGTGCAGGACCAACAGCTTTACTTTCTAAGGCACGGGGGTGAAACGTCGACAACTTCCTGATTCAGAGTTGCTTCTGAAAATTTATTCACAGAAAAATTCCATATCTAATTTTTTGGCCCAACCAGGGATTCAACCGCGAAACCTCATGAACAACAGTCGCGTTTACGATCACTAGAATAACGAAGCAGTCAACAACATAATAACTGCAACTAACATAGTTCCTAATGCTTACAACTATGGTTTCAGTAAGAGATGATTAAAGGGTGAAATTGGTGGTTGCTACGAAAATAGGTTAATTTAAGCACAGGATTTGTATGTAACTTCAAAGCCTAAGTAAGTAAATAATCTAAAGTATCCACGTAAGATTTACCGATTTGAGGTTAGAAAATAATATAAATATGTCAGTAAATCGTTTACTGTTAATATTTGTTAATGGATATTTAAATCTATAGACAAAAATTAAACTACTAAAACTAAAATTAGATGGCCTTCAAAACATTTTTCCAGGCCTGAGTCTTTTAAACGCGTGTCAATGGTGAATGATTCGTTCATTTGACCCGGTTAAATGTTCCGGATCAAACGATTGACAGGACCTACGATCAGAGTTTAGTCACAGTATAAATTTCCTATATATTAACTGTGTTATAGTCATTTCTGAGCTATGGAGAGGGCTATGCTCGGAGTTTCTCTGCGTGATAGACTCAGAAATGAGGATATCCGCAGTAGAACCAGAGTGACCGACATAGCCGAACGGATTAGTAATCTGAAGTGTCAATGGGCCGGCCATATAGCTCGAAGAACCGATAACCGATGGGGAAGAAAGGTTCTCGAGTGGCAGCCTCGTACCGGTAGGCGTAGTGTAGGGCGACCCCCCACTAGATGGAGTGACCACCTGGTAAGACATGCAGGAAGTCGATGGATGCAAGTGGCTCAGGACCGTGCTTTGTGGCGTTACTTGGGGGAGGCCTATGTTCAGCAGTGGACTTGTGAAGGGCTGTAATGAGTAATGAGTATGAGTCATTTCCGACGATCGACATTATCGAGCGGGTCTCACAGAGTAATGATACTCAAATGACCCATTTGATTGATTGACCCGAATCACCCGATTCGGATCAATGGAGTTATGGATCAATTTTGTTTACCGCGCTGTTCCAGTGCGTACCTATGTATGTAATTAAAGATTAATAAGAATTTATTATACCTAATACACGACAAACTTTCATTTGTATACATCAGAATAATGCTTAGACGATATACATGTTTCCGTGTAAGAAATCGCGGTTACAGCTTGTGTTAAATATAATTTATTCATCACCCCTAATGTTCCTAATGAACAGTGTACCTAGTTTTATCGTGATTATAATAGTATTAGTAGCCTTGCCGTAATGTTTCCGATCGAGCCTCCTGTGCTACTTCTGCGGAACCAGGTTTGTTTAGTGTTCACGTCCATAAAGGATATAATGCTGCCAGCAGCCCAACATACGACCGTATCATCACATGCACATAAATTGAAGTATTTGTGACAATTGTAGCCGTAAGAATATCTGAACTCAATTAAGGAATGTTATAAAGTTGAAAAAGCCATGCCATTTGGTTCAGTTCAGCCCGTTTTATTCACTTAATGAAATAAAGCTAAACGGTCGACTGGGACTACCAATCAGCTAGGTGAGCGTTTCATTATAGTAAGTTCACCGATAGATGTAATGTGCTTCTTCTTATTGCTGTACAGTTTGCTGATAACTAGGTATTCCATATTAGTCACTAAAGCACATCTTTATTTTATAAAAGTAAAGTAAAGTTACAGACTATATACGTCCCACTGCTGGGCACAGGCCTCCCCTCATTTCTGAGAGGGTTTTAGGGCAAGAAAGTGTCAGCCGCGCTGCCCCAATGCATGTTGGCGAACTTCACATGTCTTCGAAATATTTTTTTCTTATTCCTAAGACATGCAGGCTCTTCACGATGTTTTCATTCACCGCCGAGCACGTGATAAATCAGCACTTAAAATTGCAATTAACAATTTAATTGGTGCCGGCGGGGATCGAATCTGGGTTACTCGCGTTCTATTATTATATTTACAGCGAGCGTTAACCATCTGAGCTACCACGGCTCATTTTATGCTTTATCACTTTGTTTTAAGCTTTATCGAAAATAACAGAGTGTGTGAGCAACACTGCACAGTACAGTTTATAACTTTTTACAGTTTGTAACTCTTACTTTTTTATTAAAACATACATGGTACATAAAAATGATTTCTTATATTTACGCGAACACTATACATGATTAAAACTACTTTTACGGATTTTTTTCGCGTTTATTTTTACTTTTTATTTACTTTTATTTTTAATTCCCGACGTTTCGTCGTCGTTTCGACGTTCGACGTCTCTTATATAGGACAAACAAAAAGATCAATTAGGACCCGCGTAAAAGAACATATAGCTGATGTGAAGCATCAACGTTCCGGGAAGTCTGCAGTTTGTGATCATATCCTAGACGGACCCAACCATTACATCAGATTTGATAGACCACAAATCCTCGCGAAAGAACACCGATTCCTACCAAGGATGATACGTGAGGCTATTGAAATTAAAAAACATCCTAATTTCAATAGAGAAGGAGGCTGGGTACTACCACCTGCTTGGGATCCTATAATCAATAAAATTAAAACTAAACCCAAGCATACCACTGCAAGACCTCAGGACATAGTCAGTTCATTTTGCATAGATCGGACCATAAACAATAATTGAAAAAGCTGAAGGTACTCCGGGTTTAACAATGACATCGGGACGTCTGTCATCTCAGTCCCCCGTGACCATGGGTGCTGGAAAGCGCCCGAAACGTTGGGAATTAAAAATAAAAGTAAATAAAAAGTAAAAATAAACGCGAAAAAAATCCGTAAAAGTAGTTTTAATCATACATGTTACAATTGAACATGTAATATGTGATATGATTTTTGAGACCAAATTAAATGGTTAACTTTTTAGGTTTTATGTAAAGGATACTCAAACTCTAAAAAATTCGAGGGAACTGTTGAGTCCAAGCTGTTAACAGCACCCGACAGAAAATCATCAGGATCGTACTCCGTAAGAATGGATTCTTCATCCAAATGCTCTTCTTCTAATTCTTCCTCCACTAGAAAAGAAATTCGTTTAGTTTCTTTTATTACAAGTTGATTAACATTTTAAAGTTTCATCGAATAGCTTTTTTCAATTGTTATTTTAGTTGAGAGTAGTTTTGAAGTCAGTAAGCTAAATTTTAAATAAACCCAGACTATCACCATTAGTTTCTACTTTAGATTTATGTAAAAATATATACATAACAATGTATAGGTACATAACATCGCCAATTAAAAATAACTGACTAGGATAATCATAATTTTTAGTCTAGGCCAATAGCTGCTGTTTAACATTTCATGGGAAGTTACAAACGAAAATTACGCAAGACTTGAATTGTTCTAGAATGTAGATAAGCGTCATATTATTTTAGCGATTTTTTGGAATACCGATAATTTTGCACTTAAAAATGGTTTGGTCCAATGCTTTCCAAATAAAATCTCAACTTATTCATTTTTCATAAAAAGGTGAATATATTTATGTTTTAATGACTATGATAGGCTGAAACGTGGTAAAGGTTTTGTTAATCAAGTACGTTTTCCTACCTTTGAGTGCATTACCACTTATAATCAGGCGGGACACTAGGGAATTTAAGTTATTGAGATGAGTAATGGTGTCTCAGATTGAACTTGATATGACGCACTTATCGTAAAAGTATTTTTTAAATATTTGTTGAATTTCTATGAATCATAATAAGTTCGTTAAGATTCGTTCGTTCTGTATATAAAAAAAATCTATAATTTTTTTATATACAGAACGAAAGAAGAAAGAAACATTTATTGCAACAGGCCACAAACATCATAAATTTTAACATTTCTAGACACATCGATTCACAAAACAACATAAAAAAGACAACAATTTGACGGATATAACATTTAAAAATTGTTTATAAATTACAGTAAAAAAAAAGTTCCTTATGTTGTGGGCTGTGGCAAATTACGGCGCCAAGCGCTTTTCTTTCGCTGACAGCATAAGCTGAGTAAACTCGGGGGGAAAGTCCGTTTGCCTAATGGCGGCTCTACACGTTGGCCAACACAGTGGCGAATGTAGTGGCCAATAGCATTGGCCAACGTGTAGAGCGGGTGTTTGAGCTTCATTGGTATGTATTGGAACGATGGCCCACAAGTTGGCGCGAGATCCGTGTGGTGTCGGTTTTTTTACAAAAGATCAAAGGATTGTTGGCAGAGTTTGGTCGCCGCATCCACACATTGGCCGCGCGTTTAGTTTGCTACAAGCTCTTAGAGTGATTTTACGCAACTGATTTAAATTTTATATTCACGCTTTGTAGGGTGGATGCCCCTATTATCAGCCTTTTAGTGCCAATTTCAACTTTAAACATTCCTACTTCCTTAATTAGCGCGATTTAATTATTTTTAAACATTTGTTTTAATGGATAAGCTATTTATCAAAAAAATAATGAATATTTATTTATAATCAGATTATTACGAGAACAATTTAAAAATAAAATAAAATACGAAACAGCAGCATTAAGCTACTATTTTATGCTGGTATTCTGTGAGAGCGCGGTCGAACCGACCTATTCGTGCTACAACTACACTTCTAATATAACTGCAGCATAGCTCTTCCACGTATAAACGACATGCTTCGTTTTTTATTTTATTTTTAAATTGTTCTCGTAATAATCTGATTATAAATAAATATTCATTATTTTTTTGATAAATAGCTTATCCATTAAAAAAAAGCTCTAATTAAAGTAGTAGAAATGTTTAAAGTTGAAATTGGCACTAAGAGGCTGGTAATAGGGCCGCATCCACCCTACAAAGCGTGAACATAAAATTTAAATCAGGTGCGTGTAATCACTCTGTAGCAAACTAAACGCGCGGCCAACGTGTGGACGCGGCGACCAAACTCCACACGGACACCACACGGATCTCGCGCCAACTTGTGGGCCCACGTTCCAATACATACAAATGAAGCCCAAACACCCGCTCTACACGTTGGCCAATGCTATTGATCGTGCGTCTTTTTTTATAGAAGAGGGGGCAAACGAACGTACGGTTCACCTGATGTTAAGTGACTATCGCCGGTTATGAACATCAGCAACACCAGAGGAATTGCAGGTGCGTTGCCGGCCCTTTAAAAATCATGTCTTAATAAAAATAAGTAATATAAATAAGCGAGGCAACCGATACTAATTTAAACTAAGGACAGTGATTATGGCATTCCTTGGAGAAGGCATAATATGTTCAGCGATTGCCTTGTGAAGGGATTTAATGATGTAAAATATAACATTTGTATGTAAATGCTTACCGTTATTAGTATTAGCTGGTCCCTCACTTGCCATTACAGAATTCTGAAGTACAGGGTTTAAATAAATTGTAAAATGGATGCAAAGCAAACCAAACATTAACAATTATAATTGTAAACAATTCCCGTTGCTTAGTAACGTCATAAAGCAAGGAATTCACTAGACGGACATGCCCATTGATTGCCCACGGGCTGTTTGTCCGGGCATGTCTGTCGCCGCAATTACACAGACCTGTCAGTTTGTTTTAGACTAGCTACGTGATTAGTCATACGTATACATTAAGATGACAACCTAGACTTGCAATGTTTATCTCTTAAATATATATAAATTACGTGTCACGTTGTTTGTCCGCGATGGACCTCTAAACTACTCAACCGATTTTAATAAAATTTTCACACCGTGTGTAATTTGGTCCAACTTGAAAGATAGGATAGTTTTTTTTTGCTCATGAGTGTCCCATATTTTTTTTTGCGAATTTAAGAATTTTTAATAGGACGTGACAAAGGGTCGTCGAAAAGGGTAGAACAACGTCTGCCTGGCAAGCTAGTTATTTATGTATTGTTAATTTAGTGCAAATAATGGTATAAAAATAAAAATAAGTTAAGCCATAACAATTTATATTTTAAAGTATTAGATATTGATGAACCAAGAGACCTTTACAATTACTTGCGCATGCATATAGAGTCGTATAAACTCTTATATTTTACGGAATATTTTATTATCGTTTAAACTCATAGCAAATTAAAAATTTCCAAAGTTCGATAAATAATATTAAAAGGCCGTCATCACTGGCTGCTGTCGCTCTTGTGTCTGTGAATAGCCAAATTTCAACAGGCAAATCTGCCAGACGGACTGTGACGGTCCTACACTATCAAACTTTTCGCAGACCTATAGTAGCGAAGTCCGGCAGGCATGTCCGCAGACATGCCAGTGGGCAAGTCCGTCTATAATGAATTCCCCGTATATGCTGTGTTACTACGTACATATCAATACGTACTAAATGTAGGCTATTATTTATTCTGTGACGTAGAATCATATTATACCTATACATGTTACAATGTATTAAGTACGTATAATGATAATGGTACGGGCACACGAGTAAAGGAACTCTTCACTCCGTGGTACGGGGCGATAAGCTAGGTTGTACCAGTTCTAGCAAAAATTAAAAAAAATACCATATTACTTGGTTAAGTGATAATAGTTTTGGTTAAGGAGTATCCCTGGCCAAAATGTTGCGAAAGTGCGTTTTTCAGACTCTATTATCTCATTAGTTATGAAAAATAAACTACATCTAAAAGTACATTATTAATGTTCGATATCTTATCACCACATTCCACGTTCTAATTTATTTTTATGTGCTATAAGTACATTTAAAATCAACTTTTAAAAAATGACTAAAATTATTGATTACATGCATCTGTTGCTAAACACAACGCTCTAATCATTTGAGGATTACACTAATGGATAGATAATTTAAATTAAAATCTATATTCTCCACGATTTACTCAAAATTTTTAAGTTCGTTTTTCTTTTTTTAATTGAAATAATTCCGAAAGTGTGTGAATTCTATAATAAAGGGGCGTGCGCAGAGTGCGGGCGGCATTACCCTGTATGTATCCTCTTAGTAGTCTGTGGCTGTATGCGTTCGTCAAAGAGATTTAAATATATATAGCGGACATTGGGAACATTTACTTACAAAAGCTGTCACCACGCGCATGTATTACACCCTCTAGCGAAATATAGCAATACTACACTGAATATTTATTTAGAAAACCTTTTACCTATTTCCCAGTAGGTAACACTACTAAACATAAGGTTAAAATCCGTTGTAGGCACATCGTTAATCACTAACATATTTGTAAATAAATAGTGACGTTACTGGATAACAGAGGGCACTTATTACAATAATTTTTCTTTCTTCTCGAACAATCTATTAGAAATAATAAAATTTAAAGAATATTTGGTAAATACACATAATTCTTACGATAATAAACCGAAATCACGTTCATTTTTTGCTCCATATCGTGATCTACAATACTTTAATGCACAAACAGGCATATTTTCTTTAAAAATAATTTTAAATTTATAAAATAAAAGCGTCTTGACCTTTTGACGATGTCACTTCGACTAAATGACAAAAATCGGAGAAATATCCTATAGGACAAAAGTTACAGACGACAATTTTGTTACTGATGTCCGGTCTATTGCTACTACCTATTAAATGTCTTTGGCGTTCGTACAAAGTAGCTGTGTCGCTCGTCGCCGTCGTCGACGTTCCGTATTTCGCCGCTAACATAATATTATTTGAGTACCTACCAACCGATGCGCTTACGTGTTTTTTACTACAAAAAGACGCTACGATTATGAAAATATAATTTTGTGGATTGATAATTGCAAATGCCTAAATTCAAGAAGAATAAACGTCAACGACGTCAAAATGCTCTAAAGATGAATGAAATTCTGTAAGTAATTTGATGTATTATGCAAAGTTCACTTACTTTTATTCCGTTAAATTCCTACGTGTTATTACATAGTTTATTTTTATTTTAGGAGGAGAAGAAAACTACCTGAATGCGAATTTGACGACAAAGACAATTATTCAAGTTTACCAATAATTGAAAATTATAATGGGTAAGTCGGGCGCACTTTTGAGTCCATAGAGTTATGAAATTATAACCAGAATTTATGAAATTTGATGTGATATTTTTTTGTGGTTACCATATTATAAATAATATGAACCTTTTCAAATAATAGCTAAAATATGTATCTAAATAATTTATTAGAAGTAATTCCGTTTTGTTGTCATGCAAGGTCTAATATAATTTATTCTTTATTGCAGGCTAAATACGAACAATGACGATACGGCAGTAAACGACTTGAGTCAAGAAACCATATAATTACAGTATACCTGTCTTGGTTCAACTGAAGTGGTTGAAGATGTAAATTTTTGTTAATTAAACTTTTTGGTTTGTAGGTATTATGGTGCACAAATGTGTACTTACCTAATCAAAATACTTTAGTAGGTATTGTGATTAGGTACACACTTGTGCTTGTGATTAGGTAAAAGATATCTAAGTAAGTACTGTAAAATGCCATAATTTGACTTACCTAGCCTTACTTTGCCTAAACCGATCATTTGAATTTCATTAGTAGGCTATTCGAGCTAGAGTTAAAGTTAAAGTTATAGCCTATATGCGTCGCACTCCTGGGCACAGGCCTCCGCTCATTTCTGAAAGAGTCCTAGGAAAGGAATTGTCGACCGCGCTGCCCCAATGCGTGTTGACAAACTTCGCATATCTTCGAAATATTTTTTTTCTTATTTCTCAGACATGCAGGTTTCTTCAAAATATTTTCCTTCACCACTGAGCACGTGGTAAATCAACACTTAAAATTACAATTACAATTTCATTGGTGCCGGCGGGGATCGAACCCGGTTTGCTAGCGCACTGTGAAAATTTCAGCAAGCGCTAAGCTACCACGGCTCCTCTCCTCTCGAGCTAGAGACTTTATTTTATTTATGGTACGATTTTTGTCGCATGCCAGCGCTTACTTTTGGTTCTGGCAAAAAGTTGTGAAACGTCTGTGAACGTCAGAATTGTGCAAATGTTGGTCGCAGATATTTTACCTGCACTTCAAAATTTTATTGTGTGGGTATTTTAAACTATTTTTACGGATTTGATGAACCATATTAAATAAAAAATAGTCTCCTATCTTTCTCTCTATGTTTTGATCTTCTAAAACGAGTTTGAGTTGGTACAATCAAGGCAAACTTAGGGTAGGGTTGTCAATTATTATTATGATAATAAAACTAGTGAAATTCCGCGGTTTTATATTCGCAAGCGTGAACGTAGTTAGAACATAATATAACCTTTATGTTTTACACAAATATCCTAAAAAAACTTATTATTTTAATTAAAACTACTTTTACGGATTTTATCCCCCGTGATCATGGGTGCTGGAAAGCGCCCGAAACGTCGGGAATTAAAAATAAAAGTAAATAAAAAGTAAAAATAAACGCGATAAAATCCGTAAAAGTAGTTTTAATCATGTATAGTGTTCGCGTAAATATAAGAAATCATTATTATTTTAATATGTTACTACCTATAAAATTAACAAGTTTATTGCAGTGTTATTTGAGTAATTTTTTTATGCAATTTCTTTATCTACGTCTATTTTTAGGAACCTTTATTTAGTCTGAATCATACATAACACTATATTACTGATTTACTTACTTATACGTAGTTTTATTTTTTGCAGTTACAAATATCTTGTGAGGTTGAAAAAGGCAGTAATGAAAAAATAATAAGGAGAATAATAATTGACGTAAGCCACTTCTTTTCATAAAAATTACAAATCATGGTCAATTAGGTTGCAGCTTCACCGAACTACAACTTATCGGAGAAACAAAAAGGCTTAGAGTCAAAATTCACGCTTAAATGCCAATTATGTAACCAAAAATTTGTAATTTAGCAACTAATTATTGAAAAAAATGGGAAAGTGTTTCCATAGAAAATAAAATTTTGACTGTAGGACTGTCAAATGTGAAGAACTGTACACAGTGATGGAGAAGCTTGCACGTCTCCAACCAGCTCCGGTCAATCGCTCGTCCCCGTATGACCTCATACCGCATAACAGACGGTCTCCAAGTTACAAAAGCTGGGGTAGGAAGCTCTCCATCATAGGCCGTACTGACTAGACCTTGCGCCAACAGACTTCCGTTCTTCACCCGTCCAGTTCATTTCTTCAAGAACGGCATCAATAAACTACCACTGCGCTGGCAAAGATGCATCGATTTTATGGGTGATTAATTTAAATATCAAATTAAAATTTTATTCAAATAACCAGTTCAGTTTTTTCTATTATGTCAATAAGATCAAAAAATATTATATATATATATATATATATATATATATATATATATATATATATATATATATATATATACTTTTATATACTAGTAATACAATGATAAAATATAAAAATATTAAAAATAAAAAACTCCATAATCGATTCATTTTGTCTAAGTTATCAGTTAGCACTTACTGATCAAATAAATAAAGTAATTTTTAAAATAATAATCTTCTCCTGATCGAACGATGATGTAATAATATTTGTATTTTGTTTCCCATAGTTTCGCCAAAACTGTCTAGTAATAAACTGACAACACCGGCTAGTCAGACTAACCTTCAAAGTAACGAATCAAAAACTCATGTTTTTATAAAATAATAATGGTTAAGTAACTGAACTTCTTGATGAAAATTGATCTTGGTGTTATTATACAGTTTTCTCACATAATTGCGACGCAATTTAACAGCACCAACACAGTGCGGTTTACGCGAGTGCGATGCGGCGCTCTCCACCAACCCTTCATTTCGAGCCTTTCTTTCGAATGTGTCGGACGCATTGTTGTTTGTTTTTAAAATGAACAAAGAAAAACTTATAGAAGAAGTTCGGAAGTATAATTATGATTTAAGGGTCACTCGTTGATCACGCGAGGTCTACTCGTTGACAACGCGAGGTTTACTCGATGACCACGCGAGGTTCACTGGTGACAACGGGGCGTCCACCCGTGGTCCAGCTACGAGTGGAAGCCTGGCGACGAGGGGGGTGAGGGTTGGGTACCGGGTGGCTCTAATGAGCTGTGACTTTTATACAACTTAATAACACGAAAAAGCAACTGCATATTATAGAAACACTAAGGTTTTGTATTTAGAGGGGCACCACTATAAGATCTTGTACCACCTAAAAATTTTGCCAGGGCCGCCACTGTTATAAGCCCTTAAACGCCCAACGGGTTTCTTGTTACGTACTGTACATAGCTGTAGTATGGCTCTACCATGTAAGTATTGAAACTTGCTGCTTTTTCCTGGTATACTTTTGAAAATACTGAAAATCAACACCCTAGATCACATATTTGGCTATTTTGATCACAAAGATCTACACTTTTCAGTATTTTTATTGCAAATCCTAAATAACTATGCTATTGATGGCAGTCACAAATGTAATAAATTAATATTATGACCTAGAAGACGTACCACTCAACATCTACCAGGATATGTAATTTCAACAAGATGGTTGCCCAGCGCATTATGCTCGTCCAGTAGGGGATCATCTAAACAGAATATCTCGGTAGGTGGATTGGACGCCTTGACACAATTTTGTGGCCTCCTCGCTCTCTGGACGTGAATCCACTTGACTTCTTTTACTGGGACATACAAAATCTAACCGAACTACGCCGCAAAAAATAGCTGAAACAGCAGAGGAAATAAACTCAAGGAGATACGCACGATTAGTGAAGTCATCTGTTCTGAGACGATTCATATTCTGTATAATTGATAGAACGTTACTTTGCGGAAATCATTATAATAAAGATATTGATTAATTTGCAACCTTCCGCTAACTAAATACATTGATGTGTCTTACCTGGATTGAAGAGCACCTCCCGCGCTCCCTCAATTGCGTGCACTAATTCCGTCACCACTACACAGCTACACTAACAGCTGTTTTGGCTCGCCGCTCACTTAGCGGTCAGCTGCCGTAGAATCTACATCACCTGAGGATACCTCGTGTAGAGGCGAAACACGTGTCGTATTGCCGTCGATGGTGTGTCTTTCCCGGAATATTGGTGTTGGAAGTAGTGGTGCTGGGACTAGTGGTGACGGAATTAGTGCACGCAATTGAGGGAGGGCAGGAGGTGATCTACAATCCAGGTAAGACACATCATTGTATTTAGTTAACGGAAGGTTGCAAATTAATCAATATCTTTATCATAGCCTATATTCGTGCCGCAGGTAAACAATTTACGAGTAAACATATAATTTAGTTTTAAGAAAAAATAAATGTATTAAAATATTTCCATATTTTCTAGTGTTTAATTATTGTTAACTTTTGCCATAATACTACAATAGGGGATCATTATCATACTTCGATATTTTGTTGTTCGTGTTTTTTATGTTCTAAATTGTTGATACTCGTGATAATATTTTTTATGGAAAGATAAGTAGCAAGGTGTTTTACTATATAAAATATTATATAATATTATTTACTATATATAATATTGAAATCTTAATTAAATGGGCCATTTTTAAAACAACTTGTCTATGGTAGTATATTACATTTTTTAAGTTATGTTTTAAAACGTTTTTAACCATGACTTATTAAACTTTATTTTTTTGTACTAAACACCCAATATTAATTATTGGATTTGTGATTGCAAGAAAATACTGAAAAATTTAGAAGTTTGTGATCAGAATACCTAAATGTGTGATCTAGTGTCTTTGATTATCTACCCGTCTAGATTGTCTGTACAGAACGGCCCAAATAAAGTCTACTAAAATTGGTAGACTCGCTTCTCACCTACGTCAGTGTAATTTGAATCACCTAGGGATAACGTGCTCTGATAAAGATATTGATTAATTTGCAACCTTCCGTTAACTAAATACAATGATGTGTCTTACCTGGATTGTAGATCACCTCCTGCCCTCCCTCAATTGCGTGCACTAATTCCGTCACCACTAGTCCCAGAGCCACTACTACTCCCGGCACCACTACTTCCAACACCAATATTCCGGGAAAGACACACCATCGACGGCAATACGACACGTGTTTCGCCTCTACACGAGGTATCCTCAGGTGATGTAGACTCTCTACGGCAGCTGACCGCTAAGTGAGCGGCGAGCCAAAACAGCTTAGTGTAGCTGTCTAGTGGTGACGGAATTAGTGCACGCAATTGAGGGAGCGCGGGAGGTGCTCTTCAATCCAGGTAAGACACATCAATGTATTTAGTTAGCGGAAGGTTGCAAATTAATCAATATCTTTATTATAATGGATTTCCGCAAGTAACGTTCTATCAATTATACAGACTATGAATCGTCTCAGAACAGATGACTTCACTAATCGTGCGTATCTCCTTGAGTTTATTTCCTCTGCTGTTTCAGCTATTTTTGCGGCGTAGTTCGGTTAGATTTTGTATTGGTATTAAAGTTCACTTTTTCTTTTATGCAGTCCCAGTAAAAGAAGTCAAGTGGATTCACGTCCGGAGAGCGAGGAGGCCACAAAATTGTGTCAAGGCGTCCAATCCACCTACCGAGATATTCTGTTTAGATGATCCCCTACTGGACGAGCATAATGCGCTGGGCAACCATCTTGTTGAAATTACATATCCTGGTAGATGTTGAGTGGTACGTCTTCTAGGTCATAATATTAATTATTACATTTGTGACTGCCATCAATAGCATAGTTATTTAGGATTTCAATAAAAAATACTGAAAAGTGTAGATCTTTGTGATCACAGTAGCTAAATATGTGATCTAGGGTGTTGATTTTCAACATTTTCAAAAGTATACCAGGAAAAAGCAGCAAGTTTCAATACTTACATGGTAGAGCCATACTGCAGCTATGTACAGTACGTAACAAGAAACCCGTTGGGCGTTTAAGGGCTTATAACAGTGGCGGCCCTGGCAAAATTTTTAGGTGGTACAAGATCTTATAGTGGTGCCCCTCTAAATACAAAACCTTAGTGTTTCTATAATATGCAGTTGCTTTTTCGTGTTTTTAAGTTGTATAAAAGTCACAGCTCATTAGAGCCACCCGGTACCCAACCCTCACCCCCTCGTCGCCAGGCTTCCACTCGTAGCTGGACCACGGGTGGACGCCCCGTTGTCACCAGTGAACCTCGCGTGGTCATCGAGTAAACCTCGCGTCGTCAACGAGTAGACCTCGCGTGATCAACGAGTGACCCTTAAATCATAATTATACTTCCGAACTTCTTCTACAAGTTTTTCTTTGTTCATTTTAAAAACAAACAACAATGCGTCCGACACATTCGAAAGAAAGGCTCGAAATGAAGGGTTGGTGGAGAGCGCCGCATCGCACTCGCGTAAACCGCACGTTGCCAGCTCGCGCTTCACGCGAGGCAAGCATGCCAACAGCGAGCTATCATCGAGTGGTCCACTCGCAGTCCGCGCGTGGACACCTCGCGAGCGAGGCGATCCGGTGATGGTACGGAGTTGATGTAGTGAGCGCAGGCCCATACGAACTGCTCGAAGCGAGGCGGTGAGGGTCGGGTGCCGGTTGCCTCTAATGAGCTGTGACCTTTAAACCTATCAAATATCTACAAGTGTATATGCGGGGAAAGCAGAGTTGTGTCTGTAGCTCTTGCCATAGCAGTTGTTCTGCTTATTCGTGTTAAAGAAATTTTGTCCATTCCGCTCACACTACTCTGTTGCGCTCGACAATGTCACTATGCTTGCCTTGCTGCGATGACTGACAGATTAATTCTCATAATAAGAGTTAATAATCTTGTTCGACAACTTTTTTAACTGTTATTATGCAGACAGTGTTAAAAAAGATAAAAGAACTATCAACAACAAACTTAATGAAAATCCTAGATGGCCAGCTTCCTGGTTTTTGCGCTTGCAATTTTTTTATAAATTTAATTTGGAATAATTTAACTTCTGGGCAATAGGATTTTCTATGAAAAATATTTCAAGACATGAGAGTCTTTACTGACACATAGTAGAAACGCAGGTAAAATTTTAAATGTTTTAATGTATCTACTCCAGATATATTACTAAGACCTAAATTTTATGTGGGCAAGATACATTTTGCGAGGCCCTCTGCCCGCGCAAGAAGGTGGATTGGTAACGTAATTAACGCACACGCTCAGACACCCCAATTAGTATATTATGTTATAAGCATAATACATACACTGAATTTTTAGTTTAACATTTTTATTCACTGATTATTTATCAAATTAGTTATACTAATTCCGGAAGAATGTTGTGGTCACAGTACAAATCCACGAACGCAAAGACTTTAACGTGCTTGAAATAATATTTTTCTTTCTTTTTATTTAATGACAGAATTAGTAATAATAAAAATAAAACTGCACTCTTAAAAGTCTTATTGCCTTAAGTTACGGTCCATTTCAGTTTGTTTTGACTGTACAGATTTAGTGTGACTGTAATTTACGTAGTTTTAATTATTTTTAGGATAAAAAATTATTAATTATATTATTAAATATTTATTATTATTATTAAATTAATTATAATATAATTATTAAATTATTATTAATTATAATTATAGATTAATAAATTATTAAAATAATTACTATATAATATTAGTTACGTGTTGTACAAAATGAAAAACAAAACACTTGATATTATGAAATTTTTATTTTTACAAAATCTTTCTATTAAGTACCAACACCAAACAATTTCAAAGAAAAAATGAAGATATAGATATTCTGCTTTTTATCCTGCTGAATTGTTTAATTATAGCCTCATAATCCAGCTTGGATGCTATATCTGCCTCGATAGATAAAACTTTCAACGCTGAAAGTCTTTTCTGTGACATTGCATTCATGAGATAATTTTTAATGAGTACTAATTTTAAGAAGCTTCCTTCCTGTACTGATCGGTATTGTTAAATGACGATGTAAATATTTGGGTATATTTTTTTTAATTATTTTCTGTAACTTATTGGAGAAGCTGTTTCACATGTGTTACGAAGTTAGGTAAATTAGGGATCATTAGTTGTAATTCTTCACATAATTCGTAAGGTTGAAAGTCACTGGTTTCACTCACTCGCAGGGCTGTATGTAAATCTTGACAGTTATTTTAATATTAGGTGGTTTGGAATATTTTTTAACTTGTTTTAATCATTAAGGAAACCAAAATTTTCATAATGTGGGGTTTTAAGCCATAAATCTCAAATCCATATTTGTTATAACTGAACAAGCATGGTATTGAAAAAATCTGTTTAGTACCGACTTTTAGGAAATTGTATAGGTTAATCCTTGCCTTCATAATTCAACATCTTTTTCTTTTTAGCTACTCTTTTATTTTTAAAGTCTTTTGGCAGATCATAACAGTTTTTTTTTTCAATAAACTGTTAAATACCAGACAAGCATTTTTCGAAACAAGTTTGTCGATATTCTTTAATCCAGTCACAAAATGTACGTAAATTTTCTAGAGCTTTAATTTGTGTTCACCTACAGTGACAACCCTACCAAAGTAGGTAACAATTTTGCAAGTTCTTAGGAAGTTTCGTGTCTGTTCCGTTTATCTACTCATGTGCGTATAGCGCGAAAATATACGTACAGCAACCACGTGGGCTGCTGTACCGCCCTCTTTACTCGATTGCCACGCGCCCACGATTAAATAAAGTTAGTATTCTGTGTCTAACAAACAGAACGGGGATTCCCCAGCCTTTGTCGCCCCCATAAATTACTGTAAATATACTGGTCGCCCCGCAGCGGGGATTCCCCGCAATAGCAAGGCAAATTAATGTTGCTAGACTGAATAAAAACATATTTAGTTATGTCAATAATATCGATTCACGACAATGAGTTTTTTTCGGCGCGTTTATGTTTCTAAGTAATGCATAAACCTAGGCCTAACCTATAAGTAACCATAAACCATAGCGAGGCCGAGGTAGGCGGTGGCCCACGTTGCCCACGCCTTACGCCGCCTCTGCAATGCGTGCGTTCAGATATTAAAGGCCGGTGACGCAAATGTATAGAAGTACAAGTTGGACATATTGAACAAAATCTTCGTGGTCGTGAAGTAGACATAGCGACGAATTAACATTTTAAGTTTAAATTGTGATAATCGACTACTAAAGTGATAACAGTTGTGTGGTGTGACGAGGTCACGACTTTCGCGCAGTTAGTGTAGTACGTAGTACTATTATTCTGTGGTGTAGGGATGACGCGAGTGTGCGCGCGCGCCCCGTCTTTGATGTACGCAGCCGCCGGCCGCTGATGCTTGCTGTTCCGCTCTTGATAATTCCAGGCAGAAGTAATCAATCCACATAAAATTTACAAATATTAATTAATTTAAATTGAATTTGATTATTTTTATGTCGAATTTTCTGAAGTAATTTCTCTACGTTTGAATACTGATTCTGATAATGCACTTAACGGGAACCACAGAGTTTTTGTTAGATATTATATACAATGTGGTTGGTAGTGCCTTATAAGCTAAGTGGACCCTGTTCACGAAGACAGGGCTCGAGAAAGGTTAAGAACATTAAAACGTCCCTATTCCACGTATATCAAGTTTACATTATAAATTTATTATTATTTATCCCTTCACGCGTGGGAAAGGCTCATAATATACTTATACATAAAATACCCGATACAAGGGTTTCACTCTCCGACATTAAAAAAAATGTGTGGGAGGCACACGGCTCCATACACGCCGTGTGCGGTGAGCGCCATCCAACTAACGCGCTCCCGCAAAGGGGACGTTAAGTTGGGACCTGGATCGTAGTCCACAGCAAAATAATTGGCGAACCAGAAAGAGCATGGTAATGCGTAAGCACAAACATCGACCGAAGTCGCGTTTGTCAATGCGTGTAAACACCATACAGAATACGAAAAAATCCAGCCGCAGTGAGTGTACGTCACATAGTTTAGGCAAATAGGCACATAGGGCCGTAAACCCACCATTTGCCAGACCGTCGTTCCTGCAGACGTAATGTAAATGTAAGTGGCATCATCACCAGTAGTATGATTAGCACGGCTACCAGCCGCAGAGCGTGTCATGAGTAGAGAGTCAAGTGAATGGAGGCCCATGTTGTGCGGCTTTTGCCCGCAGCTTTGTGAGTCTCCTTAGATTCTCCCTCTACCTACCATCCGCATGAGATTGACACATATGCTCCATCAACCAATACAACGGGAGATACAACCAAAAGGTAAAAAAAAATAAGATAATAGTAATAATTTGCCATCAGAAAGGATTTTTGTCACTGACGTTGAGTTTATGCATTTTTCGATCATGTTTATCTCAGTCACCAACAAGTTGCCTTCAATCGTTCAAAGGTAAGGGTAAGTTACAAAGATTAATAATTTATTATGTTGTTATATAAAACATCATGGAGGTCAGACAATCTGCAGCACCGCAATGAAGGGACCCGACTTGGGCAAAGCTACTTAGGTGTGAGTCAAACCAAGACGCAGAGAGCGCTATTGAGAGTTGCAACCCGTCAAACAACCACCGCAGAGACGCAATGCTGCAGAACGCAACAAGCACCAATACGACTATCGTCGGGATTACACCATCCCAAGGTTCTCCACACAATCCCAGCAGACATTATCACCCACATAACTCGTTCGACCAGAACCATATGATGTTTCGAATCGGGCGCATTTGATTTCTAGAGGCATCTTTTGCGCACTATTAGATTAAAATAAGGTGAAAAAAAATTCGCGTCATCCTAATAGATACTTGAATAGGGAAGTAAATTTCAACTAAGTTTTGTAATAAAGTACTTATATACTATATTGGTATTGTATATGGTATTACTTCAGTAATTAACCTAACAAAAAAAGTTCACCTTTCATCATCCCTCGGTAACTTAAAAAATGATATAAGTATCTGAATCCTTTTATTTGCACATTAAACATCCATCCAAGCAACAATTACAGTAGGAACGATGTTTTGCCGTCATAATTTATCAAATGGATAGGTAATATAATATACATATATATTATTTAATATATATTTAATATATTTAAACTTTTTCAACCATTTTATCGTACAATTAAATATACTAAATCTATTTCAACAAGTACTTATAAAAAACCATAGAATTATTAGGCTTAGAACCGCAACAGGCGCACGCAAAGTGAAGCCGTTTCAAGTTAGCCTTTTATGCCCCATTTACATTCAGCCCGTTTGGGCAGGGAAGTGAGCAGGGCAGTGAGCAGGGCAGTATGTAAACAGACTACTCGCGCTGACACTGCCGCTGCCGCTGCCACTGCCCTACGCTCGCTCAAATGTCGGTTTTTCGTGCGGAAGTCAAAGGACGGGCAGCGCGATCGGCAGTGAGTATTCACAATCAGGGTTGGATTTTGTACGATAATTATCGTATTTGTACGATAATTTGTCAATAAGTACGATATACTATCCTAATTTAATTATCGTACGCAAAAATACGATAATTTCTAGGTTGAAAAACTATTTTTTAAAATTAACCTAAAAAAATATTTTTCTATACAGCAATATTGAACTCCGTATCAAATGCATAGACATAGATCACAAACTATAAAAATTGAGCGTAGAAATGTACATTTTATTCATTCATTTGGAATAGTGTGTAAACGATATACATTTCGGGAAAGTCCCGAGCATAAAGCATACTAGAATCTATGTCCTCTTATTATGGTTCATAAAAGATAGCTTGATCTCTGCGACAGCTGTCAGTAAAATCACGCCTATGAAGTCCTGAATTTATTAGTAGTACAGACAGTACCTCCCAATGTCATACTTTATGGGCATGCCGACGTAATTAGTGCATGCTTATAAAGTATGTACATTTCTACGCTCAAGTTCAAACACCTTAGTTCTATTTCGCCCCGCGATTAAGAAACAACTAATACATATTTTTTTTTAATTTCTTGACTTTTGAACCTGAAGAGCGGTCTTAATGACGAATGAAAGTGCCACTGATAATGCTTTGGCTCCAAAAAAGCAGCGCCTAGTAAGAGGTGATTTAGTGAAAAAAGAGAAGCACCGATTACAAAAATATAGAGTTGAGTGGGGAAATGAGCCAATATTTAGCAGGTGGGTGGCTCGTGACAAATTTGATGTATTTAAAGCACGGTGTAAAGTATGTGAAACATCCATAACGGATGAAAAACAAGTTCTAGTGAAACACTCAGAAGGTAAAAAGCACTTGAAAAATTTATCTGTAATACGTGGTTCCAAACCAGTTACGTCTTATTTTGTAAGTACATGTAGTTCGTCATCGGAAACAAACACAAAAAAATGCCAACTGTTACAGAGATCAAGCCGGCTGCTTATTTGGCCGAACATAACATACATTCAACGCTGCAGATCATCTGGGTAAACTGCTTAAGGAACGTTTCATAGATTCAAAGGTCGCAAAATAAATTAATCTGACTAGAAAAAAAGTGCAAAAATAATATGTAATGTTACAGCTCCTAGTCATAAAACAGTTATGGTGGTTAAGCCCACAAATACAAAATTTAGCATCATGACTGATGAAACCACTGATATTTCCACCAACAAAACTTCATGTGTAGTTATCCACAAACTAATAAGAGTACTAACGTGTAGTTATCAGATTCTATGATGAAATGGAAGGCAGAATTAAAAGACAATTTTGGAATTTGCATGACATCTATAGTGGCGATGATACCGAAACAGCAAATACAAGTGCTACATGTGCTGCTATGCTTCATGGACAGAAATTACGTTAACAGATCTGAATTAAGTAACATTGATCCGGCAGATTCAAAACACCATTTAATTAATGAACAGCTATATCTTGGAATCGCTGTTGCATCAAAAATCAACACTTCTGAAATAAAAGCAGGTAAACAACAGCGCACAGAGTTCCTGCATAGGTGTAAAGATTTTTCTGGTTGAAGCTGCCTTACAAATAAAGAAAAGATGGGATTTCGACAATACACCACTGATCAAAATATCCTTGTTGGGTCCGAATAAAAATAAATGTTTTGCAAATTCTGGATGATCAATGGTGCAAATTACCCTTTGCAAAAATACCAGAAGAAATAAAAACTGAAAAGAAATTAGATATATTTTGGGCTAAACTTAAATGGAGATCTGACAGAAAACAAGCAATTACATTGCCCAATTCGCATTGGAATGTCTCGTGCTTCCACATGCAAACGCAGATTATGAAGATTAGTACGATCAACCTTACCAAGTCAAGGACACGGAACAGACCTAGTAACAGGAACTGTAGATGCAATCTTACTGCCGTGGGATGCAATAAAACGCAACAAAAATGGCAATTGCACCGATTTTGAACCGACAAAAGAAATGTTACGAAGAGCCAATGATAAAAGTAATGACGGAATGCAGTTTAATGAACAAGTTGCAGAAATCGATAAAAGT
This sequence comes from Parnassius apollo, assembly GCA_907164705.1. Taxonomy (NCBI): domain Eukaryota; kingdom Metazoa; phylum Arthropoda; class Insecta; order Lepidoptera; family Papilionidae; genus Parnassius; species Parnassius apollo. The sequence continues at coordinate 1,169,535 of CAJQZP010000816.1, forward strand.
ACACCATAGTTCTAATTTAGGTGATAATTTAAAGTTGTATAATTGATGAATAAATTGTATAATTTCTTATTTTTTTATTTATTCATCTTTTCAAGTGTTATAATTAAAAATATTATCATGTTATATTTTATTTCTAAGATACACGATCTTTTTTTAATAAATACTATATTTTTGAACGAAACGTACTATATTTTTTTATCTGTGCGATTCCAACACTGATTCACATTCAGGTCCATCGCTCACTTCACGCCAAGCGTCTGGATGACCGGACGTGCGTGTCGTCTTGTTATTAAATAAGTACGATCTACCAAAATGCCTTTCGAGTGGAATAATGAAAATACAATAAAGTTTTTAGAACTGCTGGAATCAGAAAAAACTATGGGATTTCAACGATAAAAACCACAATTCATCATCTTCTACGAATACAAACTTTCTTTTTTGAGATAACATTGTACCTATGTACATAATTAATTATAAATTCGTCAAATTTATTATTTCAATATAAAATTTAGTTTAAGGAATTAATGAACATTGACATTTTATTTCTAAAAACGATTAGTAACTCATATTGACTATTTATTTATTAAAGTGTAAAATAAGTTAAATGGTAATATTTGCATAATAGCCTGAGATTTTTAAATTATAATTTTATTGCAATTAAAATTATGAATTAATTTATACTGTAGTGTAATTATTAAAATAATAATAGCTTAACTAATCTCATATAATATTTAATATTATTTATGTAACAGTAATGTAATAATTCAATTAATAATTCAGGAACAATTTATTGTATAAGAATTCAAATAGAGTGGATCTGTAATCTGTAAGTATTTCATTAATACATAATATTTTAATTCAAAAAGAATGTTTGCACCTAACTTTTAAGCAATGCAATAATTTTAAAATATAACATTGGGTTTGTGTAATTAGCTGTATTACATATCATTTTTGCATGCCAATTATGGCAAAACATGTCAGTTCCACGTCATTGATCATCTTATGTAATATGTTTTTAAGCTAATAAATTTTCTATCTATATATCTATCTTCTTTTGAACTTGATATCTTTTTAAATTATTAACATAATTTTGTATTGCAAGAAGACACAGCGCGGACGCTGTAATTATTTCGACGTCTGCCATAGTCGAAAGCCGAAAGCGATGTGAGTGGTAGGACAGAGTGTGAATACACACTTCCCGCGATCCTGCTACGGCAGTATTTAGGGAAGTATTGCCGGCAGCGCGAGGAGCAGTGGCAGTGGCTGAATGTAAATGGGGCTTTAAGGCTAAGTACGACTTTCAGCATGTCAGTACTCGACCTCGAGTCCACGTAGTCGTGTAGAGCTCGCGCCATTTTGCAAAAAAACAACTTACTGTGCTTTAAAGGGTGTCACAACTCATCACATAATCATGAAAAAATCGCATTTCACTGGTAATTACTGCCTAGCATCTTATATTTTTATAAAAAAAACATTCATCAAAACAATAATAAATCTTAAATTTGACAGACGCCAATATAATGAAAATGTTCCTAGGCATAGTAAAATATTTTACCCCATATTTTCTTATTATTATAATTACATACTGCCAATATGGGACTATTATTGTTGTATTTTTATTTGACAAATAAAAATACCTACAATATTCACGCATGAATAGGTATTTTTAATTGCCAATTACTATTATAGGGTTCCCACTTGCCAAGAAAAAAATGTGTTGATTTTATTTTGTTTTGTTAATGTGCAGTTATTTTTATCTTTTTATAGTATGTGTTTTAGGATAAATACCCTATGAACATTTTTTTAAATTCTAATAATGATTTACATACCTTCGCCATTTCCTAAAAAGACGATACGTTTTGCCACTAGCCAACAGTGGTGTATTAAATTGTGGTAAAGACAAAAGTTCACGTTTAGCCAAAATAGCACAAAATTATTTATTTTGTTTTAATGAAGTGAAGTTGATAATAACGTGAATATTATTGCCAATTTAAACGTATTCGTTTTAATATTTTCGTCCGGTCCGACTGTTGCCGCTCAACACAGACCACCCAGCTTACAAGACATGAAACCATTATGATTCTCTAATTAAATTAGTCTGTCAAGGTTAGAAGAAAGAAAGGTGTGCGGGTGGCGCGTGAGATGTAACTTAGAGATGTATGACATCCATAAATTTTACGCGTAAATATGGGAGACTATGAAAACGTAACGTAATTATAAACAAATTAATGATGCGTAAAATACACCGTTTAATACAAGTAAAGTTCTTTAAAATATATACATGTATTTTACGTTTATTAGTCATTTACAACGCTAATCGCTTACCATAAATCCGTTAAGAGCGGAATGTGCCTAAAAATACACAAACATAATACATACTCTCGAAAACCATGACTGTGTTTTGGCCTCGGCCGCGACGGTCAGGTGAAAATATCTACATTAGGTAAAATTAACGTAATATAGAAATGAAAACAAAAATTAACTTTATTTTTTATTAATTAGGGTTTGTAAAACTGTAATTTGGATTTCAAATTATAATTACATATAGATTAATATACATATATATAATAGTAGGACTGTTCGTCTACACAAAAAATAATAGCACAATAAATAGTCGATAAACTTGCATCGGTACTTTTTTGGGCATTTCTACTTACACGTGCCGCCTGCAGCCCCTCTGATTGATAGACAGAGTCGCAACTATAATACTGCGTGCTTGACAAGGACAGCCTCAGAACTACGACCAGAACACGTTGAACCCTCACGGTTTTAGTATTTTAAGATTATTAAATGTTGCATTTATCGCTGAAACGTGACTTTATCCTTCTTGAAATTACGTTTCCTGCTATCACTATCACACCACTTTACTGTGCAAGTGGGCATGTTTTACTGTTTTCATTTTAAAAAATTGTAGTGCTAAGGACGCAGTGCACAGGTCTGTTGTCTGGTCATTACTGAACAGGGTAGCGTTCGTATTCAACTGTATAGGCTCTGGTTGAGCAGATGAAGTACAGAAATTTGTCGCCTTTCTTTAGATGTCTCGTAGGCTAGGTGGTCTGTGCTGCTCAATTAATTGAAAAAATTAGACTTAATCGCAAAGAAAACTAACAAAAATTAACTAATTTACGTTTCTAATGTAGTTTACTCCATTTGTAGTATTGCTGAAAATTTCTAATGAAGTTTACTCCATTTGTAGTATTGCTGAAAATTATCTGCGAAATCATATTAAGCATAATGCACAGGAAAACAATTCAAAGAAAGAGCTATCTCTCGAAATTATTGCCAAACTCGTTGGTTGTTTTCTATTTCCTATTGAACAAGAGCACATCAATAATCACGACACAAATCTGGCGCGGCTTATTGTAGAAAGTTATGTAAGAGTTAGATTCTTATATGAATCCAAAAAAGATATTTCGCGGATAGCGTCATCAAAGCGGCAGTTATTTAGAAAACAGTTGCAGATGCAGGGTTATTACTTATTAAGTAAGAGACGTTTAGTTTAAAGACTTAGGTATATAATTATTTAATAAATATTTTTAGTTTCGTGTTTTATTTGAATAGTTTTTCTCCTTCCGAATCTTAATTTGTTTTAATACAAAACGCCTATTCAAAAAAGTATATCATATATTTATATAAATGTATAATACTATATACTTATTTAAACCAACCATATTTCTTGCAAATAAATGATTTATGATTATGATTATAAATATATCTCTTCTAACAGAATAATATAATGACTTAATAATAGATTTATGAATATTATTATAGCATGTGATATTACGTATATAAATAATTTTAATAAAATATTAGCTAACAAATATAAGTAATTTTATATTTCTCTCTTTGTAAGTTATTAATAAATAATTCTAAACGCATCCTAAATATAAATTTTACGACTATGTCTACTATTACACTTTGCCCATTTTTTGGGGAAATCGTCATTTACTTGCATACATTACTCATTTGTTTGTGTGCGTGCGGGCAAACGTAATAACAGGCCGCTTATGCACACATTCATTGTGTTGTTGCTTCGACTTTGAATGGAATTTTGAATGACACTATCACTCTAAGTCTAATTACTCTATGGTAGGTATGATACGCGCGCGCGCGCTCTCCGTATTTGATGTGCGCCGCCGTCGGCCCCTGCTGGCCGCCGCTAGTTGCTGTTCGCTTTTGATAATTCCAGGCAGAGGTAATCAAGCCACATAGAATTTACAAATATTATTTAATTAAAATTTAATTTGATTATTTTTATGTCGAGTTTTCTGAAGTAAAGTTATTTCTATACGTTTGAATTCTGATTCTGATAAGCACTTAACGGAAACCACAGGGTTTTTTTTTACATAATATTGTATATCAATGTGATATTGAAAAAAAAAATAGGTGTAAAACCTTTTATTGTAATTTTTAAATAAATTAGTTTATAGTCAACCTAATCTTCTCTAACCTTCATGACCAAATCTAAGAAATACATTTTGATAGCTGTCAGACTTATTGCACTAAGCATGCCAACCAAAAAATGGGAACGTACGATATTCGATTCTTAAAAAAATCGATATCGATTATTTAGAGATGGTAATCATTTACAGTTTGGTTTGAATAATACCAGAATAAATTAAAAACGGATAATTTATAATACAAGATTTATCAGTTTCTTCGTATTTGTTGTTACTGCTTATTTCTAGAGGCACAGTTATAAAAATTTAAGATTGAAACTAGATTAAAAATAAATTTATTCAATCACTTTCAGTACAACTGGTAGGGATGTCTTTGTTTATATTAATTATTATTTGATTTTCAAAAATGTAGTCAAAATTAATGTCTCTTTCAAAGTCATCCATAATAATTTTTTGTTTTTTCTACCACTTTTGCCCAATCATCCTTTGTGACATGGGACATTCAACGAATTTTTTTTTATTGCATAGGGTGACAAACGAGCAGTGGCGAAGATAGAGCTCCAAACTAGGGCAAGCCCAAGATATAATTTATTGTTGTTGATAAAAATATATATTGTTGTTTTTAGCAGTTTTTTAAAAATACACCAGTCTTGATTTGTCTCCACTCTTCAGTTTCGTATTCAGTGCTGTCAAGGACGTGTTTAAAAAAGCACACAGAAGGCATACTACTGCTAGATAGATTTTTTACGCAAAATCGTAGCAAGCTACAACTTGCAAGGCATTCATTCAGGGCGAGGAACCGGTTTGACGGTTCGAGCCGAACGGGCGTCGATCATGCAGTTTTAGTCTAGAATACTCGATTGGACGCAACGGCTGTAACGATTAGAGGTCGCGAGTACCATAAGAATTGCTACGTCGCATTACGACGGCCTCCATTGTATTGTTTTGCTTCGTTAATATGCGTGACAACGAGGCTTTCTTTTGAGTTTTGAGTGACTATTTTAACTTCGATAGCTATTAATTTGCATCGACGCGTGGCTTGTGTTGTGTTTTAATATCGTTCTAAGGAATCTTGCTTTGTCGGTTGAACGCTAAGCTTTGTGATCCGGGTGGAGATCGCGCTCGAATATAGTTTGTGCTAAGTGACGTTAGACTTTGAGTTCCGATAACGGCAGGCGCCCTCTAAAGTGATTGCGCCTTGTGGAGCGTGGCAACGAATATGGTTCTGTTGAACGATTACATCGGTGACGTCAGGTTACATTACACACTTTCCTACACCACTCACACATACTATTTACTTGCCCCTGACGGCGCCCTGTGGTGTACTCTACTTCCGGAATTCGGTAAGTTTGTGTTTGCTTATACAGCCGTTATAAATTAATTATCCATAGGCCATTGGGCCCTCCCCTTAGTTGCTCGTCGAGTTGGTTTACTGATGGGCCCTAATCCTGTCGACTTTTGTCGGGGTAACAGAGGGCCGTAACACGCGTTGTTGGTAGCAGAGCGTGATTGATTGTGTCGACAATCACGCCCGGCCGTAATATAATATTTTTTGTTGTTGTTTTGTTAGCGGATCGGTGGTTAAAGCCACGCCCGTTAGGCTGCGCAAGCATGAGTGTAGTTTAGGTTTAGGTACCTACGCGTTAATTATTTCGGGTAATTAGATTAAATCGCCGAAGGGTCGGTCTCCTGTGCGGGGCATCTTTGTTGACCGACTGTAGTGAGTACTTGCCGTGTAGTGTAATTGTGTTTAACTTAATTAATAGTAATTGTATTTAGTAGTGATGCCATACCACAAGCCACCGGCGCTGTGCTTGCAGGCGGAGCTGCGCTGGGCCGCGAACGCCCATACCTTGATAGGGCGACCCGATCGGGTCCATAGCTTAGAGAAGCGGCTCGGGCAGGTCATGGCCCGAAGGGCTGTAGTGGAGGAGGCTTGCACTGAGCTTTTGGCCTCGGATGCGGAACAGGGAGTCCCAGACTCCTGCCTCGCGGAATACGAGCAATTCTTTTTATTCACGGACGAATTGATCGAGGCGAGGGCCAAGTGTGCTCATGAAGCGCGTGAAGCTCGGCTGAGTGGCCTGCTCGAGTCCCCTCGGATGCAGCCTACTCAGCCGGAGCTGTTGGGACGACTCCCAACTCTGGACCTGCCAAGGTTTTCCGGGGTCCTCTCCGACTGGCTGACCTTTGTTGGCCTTTTTGACAGCTTAGTGGACGCCCGGAGGGACTTAACACCAAGCCAGAAGATGGCGTACCTCCTGGCCTCACTGGAGGGGGAGGCCCTGGGTGTTGTCGGCCATCTGAAATTGTTGGACGACGCCTACCAGACCGCCCGGGACCTCCTCGCCGGAAGGTACGCCAACGTCCGGCGAATTGCGGACGAATACGTTAAGCAGCTGCTAAACGTCCCCCTGTTTAAGGACCGGGCCAGACTACGTCCGGACATCGTAAATCCAGTCTTGGTGGCCTGTAATTCTTTGAGGTGGCTGGATTTACCGGTGGACGAATGGTCCTTCTTGTTGCTTCACATCGTGCTGTCCTGCCTGCTTCTCGATCTTCGGATCCATTTTGAGGAGAGGTACGGCGGGGACGGCACCTCCTATATTCCGCCCTTCAGGGACCTGCTGCGGTTCTTGGAGGAGCAGTGCAGGCAGATTGAAAACGCAGCGGGCACCGTCGACGACCTACGGACTGCCAACCGAGCCGTGCCCAGGGAGAGGCGGAATCCCCCGGACAAGTCGTCGCCAACCCCCTTAAGATCGAGCGGAGCTCCCGCGGGAGGGTGCCGCTCCCTACCATCTTATAGTGGCCTAGTGGCTAGGGAGGCGCTCCCCTGCTTCTATTGTCAAGCATCCGAGCACCGGGTAACGAGACGAACCATCGCCAAGGAGCGCCGCTGGTGCTACTCGTGCTTGGAAAGGCATCTCCAACGAGACTGCCTGCACCAGCGGCCCTGTCCACACTGCCAGGGCAACCACCATGCCGTTTTGTGCCTGGGTGCGAAATGCGCTTGCTCTCGGGGCACTGCTGGGTCGTCAACCACCACGGGCGGGGACGCCCAGCCACGCCCTCTGTTGGGCGACGCTCGGCGCTTCCCTGCCGGCCACCATGCCCCTGGTTTTGAAGGGGGTCCCTACCCCGACCAGTCGGGGGGGTCGTTCCTCCGAGGGCGGGGGGTTCGTCACCCCCCCTCAGCGTGTTGAGAGGAACTTCACGGCCACTCAGCGGTCAGATAGACACTTCTCACCCCCGTTAACTGAGCGGCCGCGACTGGAGTACCACCCTCCCACATTTGGTCGGTACTGGTACTACGGGGTTTCTGCGACCTCGAATTTGTCTCGGGCCTCAAGGCCTAGGTTCCCTGAAGCTCTCCAGGTCGGCCCGTTCGATGATTTCCAACCCCGGGTAATGACCCGTAATAGTCAGTCGGAGAGATGCCGCCGGAATGCCGCTTTCGGGACCCGTGGCTCGAGTGACGGTCCGATGGAGGCAGCTCCGGTTACGAAGCTGCCGCCCTAGCTCCCACCACGGCCGCCTTCACTGATCCTTTGAGCCGTCAACAGTCCACTTGTCAAACTGTTCTATTGCCGACGGCCTCAGTGAAGTTATACAACACGAGTGGCGAATGTTTAACGGTTCGCACTCTATTGGATTCGGGTTCACAACGCTGTGTGGCCTCAACTTGGTTGGTGGGAAGAATAGGGCTCCCCTGGAGCTCTGAATCACGACCAATGTTAAGTATCGGCGGTGCCGAGCCTCCTGCTCCTAGGGGACAAGCGGAGTTGGTGTTTGGCCCTGCCAGCGAACACCTTCATATTCTAGTTAAGGTAACGGTCCTCGATGACATTGTAGGTTTTCTCCCTAACGTCCGTATAAATGACAGCGCGGTTCGTTGTGCGTCGGGTTTGAGACAGGTAGACCCTCAATGGTCCCAACCTGGGCCTATAGATTTGTTGCTGGGGGTCGACGTGCTGGGGTTCATCCTGTTAGGCGAGATACGAGCCCTATAGCCCGATAGCTTGTCAGCCATGTCCACTGTTGTTGGGCACAGTTTCTTTGGACCGGTTCTGTGGTCTCCACCTCCTCAGACGGCCGACCCGCTCTCTGTGGTGGGCGTGTCCCTTTCGGACGTCGTCCACCGGTTCTGAGAAATTGAGCAGCCACCACACGCGCCTCGAGTCAACCCTCTGGACCGTGAGTGCGAGTTGTTCTACCAGAACAATACCAGCTGTCGTATCGACGGTCGTTTTGTCACTTGCTTACCCTTTTTTGACTCACGGCCCCTTTTGGGCCAATCTCGTACCCTGGCCGAAAAGAGGTTTCTTTCCATGGAGCGTCGTATGCGGCGCGATCCAGCCTTTCGCGACAAATATGTCGAGTTCATGCTCGAGTATCAAGTATCAAGAGCTGGGTCACATGTCACCGTCCAACTTCGACTGGCGGTCACAGGAGCACTACTTCCTCCCCCACCATGCGGTCTTGAGTACTCCTGGGAGTAAGATTCGGGTAGTTTTTGACGGCTCCGCCCCCTCGTCAAATGGTGTGTCCCTGAACCAGTGTCTCCACTCTGGTCCTAAATCTACATGGACGACATTTGCACGGGCGCCTCCACTGTCGAGAAGGCTCTTGTATTGCGAGACGAATCGATTGCCATCCTGAAGTCCGGAGGTTATGAGTTGCGTAAAAAATTGTCGAACTCCTCTCATATTTTGAAGGACCTCCCAGGAGAGGATTAACAAGACCCTCATCTATTCGAGCACCCTGAAAATCCTAATTTGTTAACTCTGCTGGGCATTCAATATCAGCCTGTTCGGGATACTTTCACGTATCGAGTCAAACTCGATCTCTCTCCTAAATCATGGATCAAGCGCTCCGTGCTGTCTACAGTAGCCCGCACCTTCGATCCCAATGGATGGATCACTCCGGTCATTTTTTTGGCTAAGTGCTTTCTTCAAAAGCTCTGGATATCCGGGTTGGATTGGGACGACCCTATAAGCGGTGCTCTCTTGCGAGAGTGGCTCTCCATTGTGTCCTCCCTTCCGGACATCAACCGGGTCTCCATGCCAAGGTGCTTTCTCCCTCCAGGGAAATGCAGGGCTACCTTGCATGGATTTTGCGACGCCTCTGAGAAAGGCTATGATGCTGTCATATATTTGCGGACTGTGAGCTCTTCTGTCCATACTTCCGTCCATCTCGTACTTGCTAAAAGCAAGGTTGCTCCCATTAGGTGCCGCTTAACTATCCCTAAATTGGAACTGTCCGGAGCCGCTCTTCTCACGCGACTCCTCAACCACATTTACTCTTCTTTGAAGTCTGTAATCGACATTACGGACGTCTACGCTTGGTCGGACAGTGAGATAGTACTTTGTTGGCTCCGAGCTGTACCTCACAATATTGAGGTCTTTGTGGCGAACCACGTGTCTCAAATCCAGAATTCTGTCACGTTTCTAACCTGGAGAGATGTCCCAGGGGAGTTGAATCCCACAGACTGCGCTTCTCGCGGCTGTGAACCCTCTCTTTGGTTGACCACCCGCTGTGGTGGGGGCCCAGTTGGTTGACTGAGTCTCAGTCGTTCTGGCCCCAAAATAAATACTCCGAACCGATAGAATTGCCTGGCCTACGAGCCCGAGTAGGAGTGGGCAAGGATAAGCCCACTCGGGATTTCTCCCTGCTAGAACGGTACAGCTCTCTCGATAAGCTCTTAGGAGTGACTACTTGGTTGCGTCGATTTGTCCGCAATTCGAGAGACCCGTCCAACCGAATCTCTGATTCCGTTTTATCCCCTAGCGAGCGTCACGAAGCCTTGATGAATTGGACCCGTATGGTCCAAGCGGAGAATTTCGAGCCCGTGATTGACACCTTGAAGCGGGGCTCCGTTGTCAAGGGCGCTCTGGGCCATCTGAACCTCTTCCTGGACGACGCTGGGATGCTCCGCGTTGGCGGACGTTTGAAAAATTCTCAATTGCGGTACGGGGCTCGACACCCGTTACTACTCCCTAAGGACGACGCTTTTGTTCGGTTGCTGGTAACTCACCACCATGTTCAGCATGCCCACGCTGGGTGTAACGCTCTTTCAGATATTTTGCAGAGGGAGTTTTGGATTTTGGCTGGTCGACGCACCATTCGGAGCGTCATTTTTAAGTGCATACCTTGTTATAAATTGAAGGCCACCATATCGCAGCTGATTATGGGTGACTTACTACCCAACCGCGTCAGGGCCATCCGACCATTCGCTGGAGTCGAAACCGACTTTGCTGACCCCTTCCTCGTCAAGTTTCCAACCTTCGTAACGCGCGTTCATATAAGGTCTATCTGTGCGTTTTCTTGTGCCTCGCCACTAAGGCCGTTCACTTAGAACTTGTAAGTGCCCTCAGCACTGAAGCCTTTGTAGCCACGCTGGGCCAATTCGTATCGCGTCGCGGTTTACTGGACCTGATCCGGTCGGATTGCGGAACGAATTTTAAGGGCACGGATTGAAGAAGGTCGTCGATTTCTGTCCAGCAACAGGACTTATTTAGGTACTACGATGTCCAAGAAGAGCATCCAGTGGAAATTCGACCCTCCGGCTTGCCCACACTGGGGCGGTATTTGTGAGGCGGTGGTTAAGGTTGCAAAAACGCATCTCCGACACGTTATTGGCGAAACTATTTTGACATTTGAGGGGCTTGCCACTGTATTCTGTAAAATTGAGGCGGTATTCAACTCTCGGCCCCTCTGTCCCCTCTCGTCCGATCCGAATGATTTGGAGGTTCTAACCCCGGGCCACTTCCTGATTGGCCAGCAAGCTTAACGCCCTGCCCGAGTACCCCTTCAGGGAAACAAACTCTACGCGGTTGAGCAGATTTCACCTGCTGTAACAAATGACTCAGAGTTTTTGGCACCGATGGTCTCTGGAGTTTTGCAGCAGCGCGTTAAGTGATCTGACAAGACAGATCCTCCTCGGGTTGGAGATCTCGTGTTAGTTAAAGAACCTAACGCTTTGCCTTTGTATTGGCGCCGTGGGCGCATTGGTAAGTTGTCGTATGGACCGGATGGGGTGCCTAAGGTGGCCAAGGTTTTGGTTGGAGATTCGGTCTTGCAATGTGCCGTCGCGACCCTATTCCGTTTGCCAATTTACTCGCGGAAATAGGTCCTTATGTCCGGGACGGGGGTTTGTTTACGCAAAATCGTAGCAAGCTACAACTTGCAAGGCATTCATCCCGGGCGAGGAACCGGTTTGACGGGTCAAGCCGAACGGGCGTTGACCGTGCAGTTTCAGTCTTGAATACTCAATTGGACGCGACGGCTATGTCGATTAGAGGTCACGAGTTACATAAGAATTGCTACGTCGCATTACGACGGCTTCCATTGTGTTGTTTTATTTCGTTAATATACGTGACAACGAGGCTTTCTTTTGAGTTTTGAGTGACTATTTTAACTTCGATTGCTATTAATTTGCATCGACGCGTGGCTTGTGTTGTGTTTTAATATCGTGCTAAGGAATCTTGCTTTGTCGGTTGAACGCTAAGCTTTGTAATCCGGATGGAGATCGCGCTCGATTATAGTTTGTGCTAAGTGACGTTAGACTTTGAGTTCCGATAACGGCAGGCGCCCTCTAAAGTGATTGCGCCTTGTGGAGCGTGGCAACGAATGTGGTTCTGCTGAACGATTACATCGGTGACGTCAGGTTACATTACACACTTTCCTACACCACTCACACATACCATTTACTTGCCCCTGACTGTGCCCTGTGGTGTACCCTACTTCCGGAATTCGGTAAGTTTGTGTTTGCTTATATAGCCGTTATAAATTAATTATCCATAGGCCAATGGACCCTCCCCTCAGTTGCTCAGCGAGTTGGATTACTGATGGGCCTTAATCCTGTTGACTTTTGTCAGGGTAACTGAGGGCCGTAACATAGATTGTATTACATATCAGCAATTGCATAGCTTCGGTGGCTTTGAACAAAGCCGTTTGGGTTTGTTTGAGCGAAAGAAAAAGATATTTACATACAATACAATACATGAACAAAAGTAAAACATGAACAAAGTACAAACAAACTATGTACAAAATTAAAAGCAAATTATTTACATTCACATACATGTAAATGGAATCGTCTCTCTTTCTTAAGGAAAAATTTAATTATTTATTTATTTATTTATTTAAGCTTTATTTGCACACATAAAAGAAATGTACAAAACGGCGGACTTAATGCCTAAAGGCATTCTCTACCAGTCTACCTTTGGTTTGTGCAGAGAATCTAGTGATGGGTGCAAAACTCACAATTAAAAAAAAATAAAGGTTTAAGGAAAAAATACAAAATTATAATATAATGATAATAAACAATACACACACATATACATTTACATTACTACTTACATGCATACAATATTATTTTATATATATACACAAATACCCACAATAAATACATACACAATAAATAAATATGATATTTTTATATTATACATACTTGAGAATATAACAGTTTCTGAAGTTTTTAAATTTTTTATTATAATCCGAAACTACTACTGCTTCGTTAAGTAATATTCCCAGAGTAAACGTTTAAAGATAGGTTTAGTTTTTGCTTCTTTTATATTTCTGGGTAACATGTTCCAGAGTTTTACTGCATTTGAAGTGAAAGAATTGTAAGAGAAGCCCGTGCGACAGAAAGGAACCTGAAGAGTTAGATTTTCCGCGGAACGAAGACATCGGTTGTGAGAATCGCCCTGATACTGAAATTTGCATTTCAGATATGCAGGGACAAACGGATCGTGTAAAATAGAGAATAGCATAGAAAGGATTCTAAAAGATCTACGAAGTGGAAGAGGCAGCCATTTGAGCTGAGAACGGAATGAAGACACGTGATCGAATTTACGTAAGCCAAAGATAAAGCGAATGCAATTATTGAGAAGACGATCCAGTTTGTTAAGAAGTTCTTGAGAGGCATCAGCATAGCATACATCTGCATAATCTAGTATTGGTAATACGAGCGTTTGAACCAACATTACCTTTGTTCTCACTGGAAGAAAATTCTTGAGTCGATACAGACAACGCAAGGTGTTGATAACTTTTTTGCTTACTTCCGTGACTTGCGGCCGCCAACTTAGACTGCTGTCAATGATAAGTCCTAGATTTTTCACAGTAGCTGAATAAGGTATGACAGCATTATTAAAATTTACAGGTGGCAGTGAATTAAAATCCAATGTAGATAAGCGACGGCTACTTCCAACTATAATTGCCTGGCACTTGGTAGGGTTAACAGTAATACCGAATTTGCTAGACCAATCAGAGATACGAGTGAGGTCAGAGTTTAGCTCAGTGATCGCATCTTCGATATCATTAACATCAGACTGAGCATATATTTGTGAGTCATCGGCATAGAGATGGTACGTGCAGCGAATGTGAGATGTAATGAGGAACTTGAGGAACGCCAGCAACCAGCGTGCACCAGTCAGAAATAACTGGACCCACGCGAACAGCCTGCTGACGTCCCTGAAGATAGGATGCGAACCATTCCCGCGCTGATGAGGAGAAACCAATGTGAAAAAGTATTGTAAGAAGGATGTCATGATCAACAGCATTAAAAGCGTTTGAGAAATCTATTAAAACTAACACAGTTAATTTTGACTCCTCCATACCTATACGTAAATCTTCCGTAACTTTAAGCAGGGCTGTTGTTATACTATGTCCTGGCCTGAAACCTGATTGATAGCTACTTAAAAAGTTATTTTTAAAAACGTAGTCAGAAATTTGTCTGTGAGCAACAGCTTCAAGTACTTTTGACAAAAAAGGAAGAATAGAGATAGGACGAAAGTGAGAAACAGAACTAGGATTATTTATTTTTGGAAGTGGGAGAACAAAAGCATTTCGCCATAGTGAAGGAAAAACCCCAGTATCTAATGAAAAATTTACTATGTGGTAAGTACTGGTAAGACATAATCGAGGATGAGATTGATCATGATTCTGCTCACATCATCAGAGCCTACTGCGGCGGACTTGATGGAAGAAATTGACTTTTTTATATCCTCATCAGTAACGGGAGAAAAATTGAAAGAGCTTTTGTAAAATTTTGGAAGAGAATTAACATGGGCAATAGTAGTAGATTTAATTGACGAATGCAGTTGTGGTGCAGTAGAAAAGTATGTATTAAGTTGATTAACAGAGAATATTGAAGGATCAAAGTTAGAAGCAGGTTTACCTATCCCGACTGATTTTAAAAATTTCCATGAATCAGCCATAGAAGCGTTAAGGATATTTCGATGAATATAACGGCGTTTAGCGGCCCGCACCATCTGATTACACCGATTCCTAGCAGCTTTGAATCGAGTCCAGTTAACAATACACCGATTACTCTTATATTTACTAAATTCTCGATCACGCTTTGCCATAGCCCTGCGGATATCCTCAGTAATCCACGGCGCAGGAGATCGTTTCAGTCTGACTTTATGTGGAGGAGCGTGTTTATCAAACAACTTCTGTATATTTGAATTAAAAAGAGCTACTTTTTCGTCAACACTCTCTACGCTGTAAGTATCACTCCAATCTATACTACAAGCATCTTGCTGAAGTTCTTCAACATTAAGTCTCGCTAGATTACGCAGATGCACCATCACATGATTGACCTTAGGACATTTAATCCTATAAGAAATATACAGTAAATCGTGCCGCGAAAACCCAGGGGCGGAGAGTTGACCATGGCCAACGATATGGTCTTCAGAAGCGCATTAAATCTATTAAAGAATCAGCAGTATCAAGATTGTGGTGTGTGGGGTCGAGAGGAAGAAGTGACAAATTAAAGGAGTTCATAACTGTATACAATTCACGTGACCTCGCAGAGTTACAGAGAATATCGGTATTGAAGTCTCCCATTATAATAAAGTGCTGATAATCAGAGCCGATAGAAAAAAGAGCCGATTCAAGGTCACAAAAATAATTAACTCCTGGTGGACAGTAAATTGCACCGAGAACAGTCTTAGTCCCACTGATGGTAATCTCCAAGAACATGTATTCTATTGTACCAGAATAAACAGAAGAAGAAGCACATAATTGTTTATAGGGTATACCATTACGTAAGTATACCGCTACTCCACCACCTCTTTTGCCCGTACGATCATTTCTTAAGAGGACAAAACCAGGTATTCCAAAGGAGGTGGACGGTAAGGTAGGTTTTAACCAGCTTTCCGAAACAAGTATCGCAGAAATAGACTGATTATGAAAAGTATCAACAAGTTCATTATAATGTTGCGGAATGCTCTGAGCGTTAATGTAACAAACGTTAAAGTTATTAGTCAAACCATGAAACTTTTGAGTAAGCAGATAACGAAGAGCAGTAGGTTCCGAAAAAGAGTCATTTAGTGAAAAAAAGAAGAATCTGAATCAACAGAGAGAAATAGTTCATTGGTATCAGAATCTGTCATAACATATGATTATACTTATGATATATGTATATATATTATTTATATAAAGTATATATATATAGTCTAAAAAAAATAAAAAAAACCCTATTAACTGATATTTGCACTGCAAACAAACGCGCCGGTAAACTGTTTACAAAAAAGAAAAATTAAAATATTACACGAAAACAACTAGTAATACTTACTACAAGAAAGTATCTAATTTTAATTATTTACAATTGCAGAGACAACAAAAATCATACGTATTGAAAAAAAAGGAAAAAAAAACATATGTTAATCACTACGAGAAGTGGTAATTTAAACGAAAAAAAAAATACTCTAAAGCGTAATTTCACGAAATTTAAGATTCAGATTAGTCTGTACTATTACTTGTGTCGCAAACCAGCCTAGTAACCGGTTGCGGAGAACAAAAGGATCGAATACAAAAGCGCTCAGTGACGTACACAGTACACACAGCAGTAGTAGTAATTAATAAGCCGTCGAAGTGTAAACAAAGTATTACCACTAACCCGAGAATGTTTACTTATTTCTGAATGCTCGTCGGGTTCTTGGCTGCTCGCTACGGGAAACTACACTACTAGTTCCTGCCTTCACTTGTTCCGGCTCCTCGTTGCACCCAGCTTTATGAAGATCGCGCAGTAGTGTATCCAGGTCATTAGCGCTAAAGATGTGACGTCGAGACCCGTCAGGCAGTCTAACGCTTATGTTGCCCTCGAATGACCAGACTTTTTTAATTCCAAAATGCTTACGGGCTTGAAGAAATAAGTCTTGCCTGTATTTTGTAAGGAATTCCGATAATTTAAACGAGGTGCCTTTTAACATTGTTTTTTTAAACCAAACAGTTGAGCGCAGTGACATATCTGTGAAGCGCATTAATATAGGACGAGTATGGTGTAATTTAACCGGGCCAAGTCTGTATGCTGCTCGAAGACAAGATGGTGCTATATCTTTAAGACCTAGATTTTCATGAAAAATTTTGATCACGACATCGGATAAATCTTCGCCTGGTTTTTCAGGGAAACCGCCCATTAAAAGGAATTTCCTGCGATGCCTTGTTTCTATAATGTCGAGCGAGCGACTGACTTCTGTAATTTGCTGGCGAAGAAGGTTAAACATATCCTTGACGTAACTCTGAAAAGCGGTATAGTCCTCGCTGATCCTGTCTACATTGCTACTCTTGGAAGCGCTGGAGTTGAGTTTTGATTCAAAATCTGCCATTTTACGAGTGATGAGCGCTTCCAAAGACTCCTGACTTCTGGAAATATCGGCAATTGTGGACATAGTGACGTATGTAGCAACAAATGTTCGTGTGTAAAAAACTTGGTTCCAGCAGTTTGTGCAGTGCTAAAAAAACTAGTGCATAAGAAGGTAAACCTTTACGCGTTAATGCTTAATACTGTATTATATAGAAAAATAATAAAAGTATGGTAAATTACTTCTTTTTTAAAATAAATACGTTTTACGAAACGAAACACGTCTGCACTTATTTACACCCACCCGCGAAAAAAAAAAAATTATGTCTATGTAAAATGTTAGTGAACGTTTTAATTATACCAATAACTGTTTTTCAATTGCGATAATTGATAAGTTTAAAATATATTCTTGACCTTGTGTATTATCTCAACAAATTTTAAAGATTTTACCTTTTTCTCTCCGATTAGCACTTTAACACATTTCAATTCATCACAAGGAACACTATTATCCTCCATTTTCACTAAAAATCTTTAAAAAAGCATAAATTTTCAACTTGCAATATTACATGACTTAAGCTGAAGAGTAAATAAACATTGAAATGTGAACTGAACTTGCAAACGTATTGCCTGCGCGCCTCCGCTTTCGACAACTTCATTCCTAAAGCCTGGCTTTAAATCTCTAAACTAATTGCTATATATACAATCGTAGTTATATTACATTATCCTCTCAACTGCGGATGTCCAAGACTTGGACACGAAAATATCTCCGTTGACTGCGGGCGTCCAAGTGTTGTAATTTTTTACCCGCTCTTTTAACCTTAAGCTCTGAAGAAACAAAGCATTATGCGCTATTTCTAACTCATTCTACCATATGTCAATGTGTACAGATAAAAAAGGCTAGCATATAAACCCCACAGCTTATACACTTTAGTAGTATATTTTATTTAAATCATTCTTAAATGTCGTCCGTTCCTTGAGTCAGCCATTAGAGTGATTGACGCGCGCTAACAACGAAGTTGTTTGTAATTATTTTGTATTAATTTATATTTATTGTGTGGTGAATTGTGTTAAAACAATGCCTGGGTAAGTAATCTTCTTATTTGTAATCTCATTTTGTCTTTTATCTTATTAAGTACGTGTAAAATCGTTTTTTAATATGTATGAAGCAAATTGCTATCTTAAAAACTAACATGCTGGTTGAGGAAAGTTGACTTGAAATGTACGTAAAATTTTAGTGTTGACTGTCAGTTTTGTGTTAGAATATGTATAATTGTTCATCGTTCACAGTTTTAGTACATCAAAATGTGGATAAAGTGCAATATTTTCAAAATTTTAATGTATATACGCAATAGGTGCAGTAGTGTCCATTTTTGAGACGTCCGTAGAAGTGAATTCTAGTTCTCTGTTTTGCGGGTGGCGAAAAAAGGAACTAAAGTTTGCCATACTGCATCAAGTTCAAATTCGGTTGAATGGTTAGAATGGTAAAGAATCTAGCGCCCTCGAGCAGAGAAATGGAGCTTGGTTGACTCCACGATTATTCGATGATTTATAAAAAATTGAATGTGGCATTTGGATATGTCATGTATGTTAACACAAGACTGCGGAATTTTTTAAACAATTTATTAAAACAGAAAGTTACATAGTATTTACATAATATGCTTTTTAATATTTTTATTTTAATATTTTTTAATATTTAATATTTGAAATTTTTATTTTTTTAATTTAATATGAACAGGTTGTGGTTTTTAAGGTCACCTCAGACACATATTTCTTATACTGGTTTTTTTAATGTACATTTTATCTGTATTTACTTTGCAAATAGTGTAACGTTGCGTTATGTTTCAACCTATAGCAAGATTGCTGCTACCTACAGTACCATTCGTAAATGAATTGTACTGTAGATACAGTAAATCCAACAAGTACCAGGAGCCTTTTAAAGAAATAAGTACCTATGTTATATATTACTTCAATTTTATACTTATGTCCATCCATCCATTTAGTTTTTATTGTTGCCTAGCTATAATTTGTTCAGCTAATTATTTCAGACTATCATCGTCGAAATTGTTAAGTTAGTTAAGTTACACAGCCGATTTCCGTCCCACTGCTGGGCCTTCCCTCACTTCTGAAAGAGTTTTACGGCAAAGAAGTATCCACCGCGCTGCCCATATGCGTGTTGGCGAACTGCACATGCCTTGGAAATATTTTTTTTTATTTCTCAGACAGTCAGACTTCCTCATGATGTTTTTCTTCACCGCCGAGCAAAGGTAAATCAGCACTTAAAATTGTAATTAATAATTTCATTGATGCCGGCGGGGATCGAACCCGGTGTGCTAGCGTACCCTGAAATTTAACGCGAGAGCTAACAATCTGAGCTACCAGGGCTCTCTCATCGTCGAAATGAATACTTAAGTTAGTTAAGTTACAGCCTTTTTACGCCCCACAGCTGGGCAAAGGCAAAGAAGTTTCCGTCGCGCTGCCCCAATGCGTGTTGGCGAACTTCACATGTCTTCGAAATAATATTTTTTCTTATTTCACAGACGTGCAGGTTTCCTCACAATGTCTTTCTTCACCGCCAAGCACGTGGTAGATCAGCACTTAAAATTGCAATTAACAATTTCATTATTGCTAGCGGGGATCGAACCCGGCTTGCTAGCGTACTATGAAATTTACAGCGAGAGCTAACCATCTGAGCTACCACGGCTCTTCCGAGCCACCACGGCTCTCATCGTTGAAATGAATACACCTCTTTATTTTGTATGTTTTTTTTTTCTATAGGATAGGGTGACAAACGAGCACGCAGTCCATCTGTGGTGGTTTCTGCGGCCCATAGACATCTACATCTATCCTCGATTACAAATCAAAATGCAAAAATGCGTGTCCCCCGTGAGGACTAAGATGGAACGCCTCGTTTCCAGCAAAAAGGCTCTTCCGTTCTCTACACTCACCATACGAAACACAGAAGCATTAAGCTATTATTTCACGCTGGTATTCTGTGAGAGCGTGGTCCTTCCCCGGTCGAGCCGGCCTATTCGTGCTACAACTATACTACTAATATAACTACAGCATGGCTCGACCACGTATAAAAAATGTTTTAATGAACTAGTACATGATGCACAAACAAGTGCAGAATCGAACTTTAATTGTGGCATATTTTTGTATAATGCATAAGAAGTGGGTTCTTTAAAAATATATATAAATAATATTTTTTTTATTTCAGAAAGAGATATATTTATTTTAAATTTTATTATTTCGTAGCTATTGTTTGTGTTAAAGGAAATATGTTACCGTTTGGAGAAATAATGTTATTGGTTATTGGAAATGTAACATAACCGCTGCGCACCTCGCGGCGCCTCTGTCACTCGATACATATTATGGTGCATTGGGTATTGTTTACGAAAAACGTTATTTATAACTCTACATCAGCGGGAGTGACTCTTGAGTGGTTTTATGGTTTTTAAAGGAATGAATGAATCTTTATTTCTGTACAAGTGCTGTTAAAGTTTGTTTGCTCAAATAAAGTAATTAATTTTTTAATAAATATGGCACTTACGACTAAAATTTTGATATCGGCATTAAGAGTACTTATGAAATACTTTATCGGATTTCTAAAACTTAGCAAGACCTATTGAAAGATGACTGAATCATGTAAAGAAAAAGAGAGATTCAAGACTGAATCATTGTAATGAAATAAAAAAAACTATTTTTATTGACTAAAGCATTACGCCGCATTATGCCGCATCTGGTCCGAACTACATGCTACATCGGTGTAAATTGATTGTGGGTTCTTGTGAGCTTATTATTAATGCGTTTTACGATAAAAAATTATATTGTAGCCTATGATTTTGCACATAAAATATTGTAAACAATAGACGTAAGATTAAAATAAAATAAAATTGAACTATTAAAAAACTTTGTGTCATTGAGAAATATGATAGTCTTGACTTTATTCTATATTTAGTTATACTAACCACTTTAAACTTTATTAAATATATGTACTCGTTTATAGGAAATTTCATAGAGAATTCAGAAATGTATACATATTATAGTATTCGATATACCAAAATCAAGATATTTGCGTTTAAACGGATTGGGCCCAATCAGCCGTCCATTTTATTAAACAGCTCCGCAGTCAACGGAGAATTACGGTTAGAGTCTCCGCAGCTGAAAGGTTATAGAATATTTTGCAATAGGTTAGAAAGAGAGCGATCGTCTTCTCGAAAACCCCGTTAAAAGCCCACGCGAGCGGGAGAGACAACTAATCGCTCTATTAAACTCATTTTTTATGACAGCAGCACTATCGCTAAGGCAATACGAGGTCATCGGTCGACTTGTGTCGAACAGTGGCGTGCACGGGAATTTTGGAATAGTTTGAAACAGTTTACGAGTTATTTTATTAGTTGATATTATTGATTGATTCAGTTTGATAAGGCAAGCCGGGCTTTTCGGCTTCAATGGAGGCTTCGCCACTGCAAACGAGCACACAGTACACCTGATGGTAAGTGGATGCTATGGCCCATAGACATTTATCCTCAATTAAGAATCAAAATGCAAATGAGTTGTCACCCCTAAGATGGAATGCCTCGATTCCAGTAAAAAGGGTCTCTGGTTCTCTACACTCACCATATAAAACACATCAGCATTACGCTGCTATTTTACGCTGGTATTCTGTGAGAGCGTGGTCCTGCCCTGGTTGAGCCGACCCACTCGTGCTACAACTATAATATAGATGTTGCGTGGCTCTACCATGTACAAAAAGTTATTATAGAAGAAACAGTCCAAAAAGTTAAAGCTGAGTCACAAAATAAGAATACAAACACAAAATTACAAAATTACGCACAGTAAGCTCTCGAAACAGAAACCTCTGTCCTGTATGAATATAATTAAAGTCATTCTTTTCATTTACCACTGGTTCGCAAAAAAAACCTCTGTCCTGAGAAGAACCAGCAAGAAGCCCAACGGGATTAGTTTAAAAAAATAAGAGTTTACAATCATGCGTGTTACAATTAACCACACAAAACAAATTAGAAATAGCTTGGTAGCGATCACCCTTCCCAGGAGTTATTATCATCCATAAATTCCTCAATATTAAAATAACCCTTTTTATACAAACTTAGTTTAATAAAGTTTTTGAACTTTGTGTACTCACGTCAAATTTTGATTTTCTAGCATTTTGTAATAAAAGCGTATACATCGCCTCAAAAATTAATTACGGATTTACGTTATGAGTTTTTTCCTTACAAAAATTTACTTTGACAAAGTGAAAAAAATAAACTTGTTTTATTCATGATTAATGTAATTTAAGGAATTTTGAAAATAAAAATTAAATTAAACAAATAATACATTAAAGATATTAATGATTCGATTATTAGAATATTTTTACCGGTTATATGAATATTTTTCCGATTATTCGCATAACAATACATTTTAATCATCCAAACACTACGGTAATAAAAAAACGTAGCGACATGTCATTGAAACGACATCAAGTAAAAAAAGTTAATACTGGTTATTTTTTAATATTCTGCTTTATTTCAAAAATTCTAATTTAAATAAGTGATAAAAAACTATATACGTTGTAATGAAATATAGATAACTTCATAATTCTTCGGATTTACGTAAAGGGTTATTTTAAATCTTGTGAGTAAGCTTGTGCAAAGTTATTGCGGAATGATTAATGCGAAGTGTTAGATTTGGTTGACTATATCAGTAGCCACACTACTACAACCACTAGACCAACGAGACAATCAATTGAACATAACAACTTATAACACAAAGGCGTTGAAGTAACTTCTTCGTCTTCAACATATTATTTAGTTACTACACTATATATATATACATATACCATCGGATTATGAGAGTGAGGGAATAGAGAGTGCACCTGTGCTTGCGCATACACTTGGGTACTATAGTCTATATCACTATAAACCGATGGCTAGCCTCCGTTGAGGCAGGCCGCCGTGGCCGAAATTCGGTCTGGAGGACATTATTATGTTAAATAAAATATTACATCGAAACATGACTATTATTTTAATTAAACATTGAATTATTGTATAATAATAATAGTGACTTAATATTAAGTAAAATTATATCATCCAAGAATAATTTTGGAACAGTCACGTGTTATAAAAATTATTCAAGCTTTCAAAGTTATGTTAAAACAATGAAATAAAACCATTTTTCCTTAAAGTAACTTGAGTTATTACTATATATCAGATATTCGGAAGCATATTTACCTAAAGTTGAGATGTTTGCTATTATGGAAAGCACTTTTTTATCGAAAAAAATCCCGCGATTCTGGGAAATTCAGATTTAAATATTTCTCCGTGACCGTGAGATGCAATAAAGCCAGTTTGACACAAAGTTTTATTGTCAGTGATTTTTGACGAAGCAAAACTAACCTTATTACGTCGAAACAAGTGCCAAATCGGGCCTATTATTTAAAAAATACATTATAACTGCAAAAATCAAGATATAACCTTTCCAAGTGAGTCTTTGCCAAGGAAGAAATACTTGGCCCATGTTTATGAAGATAAAATGAAACCATCCATGGTGAAGAACAAAACAATAAGATATGGACATCTTTAGACGAAGCTACCGACTTTCTTGAACGAAATGTTATAATTATTTTAGTAAAACCATTAAATAAAAACTCATCGGGACTATTTTAACTGTTAAATTGTCAAACTTTAGATGTAGAAAGTTAACAGTCGTACTGCGTCCGATTTTGTGACTCTATGTCTAAAAACTTATGGGGATACTAATTCAACAATAAAGTGCAGGACCTCTTAATGTTATGTAGCGACAGCTTAGCGTATAATATGTGGTTGGTAAAATATTAAAAATACATTTCCTAAATATGAAACATTCTACGTGTTTAGTTCATACCTTGCACAGATTAACAGAAACAATATGTTTAAGCTACGGTAATGTCTAATTAATAATGTCAAAAAAATATTTTTAAAAGCTCCTAACAGAGTATGAATTTTATAGTAACTACATTCAAATTTACCTTTGCCGGTTATCACTAGGTGTGGAACATAGCTAGAGGCGGCATTTTACTATGCCAAACATTTAGACAAAATATTGAGTGTTTTTTATTTGATAGCAATGAAGCCATATCCATTAGAAATGCTAGGAAAATACTAGCTAAACCTAATTTGAAGAATGATTTAGAGTATACATTAAAGTATAAAATAAGTAAGGCAATAGTAAAATTAGAAAAATGTGAGCTGTCTATAACAGAAACATTCGGAATATTTGACTTTTTAAATAATTTATATATCTTCATGCCACCCCTTCAATTCCTTATCAAGGTGAATTATTCCTTTCTAAAGTTTATCTCTTAAAACTGATTTTTAATATATTTTCAAAAATGCATATAAAATCTCTCACCACACCACTCCTGTTTACCTTACTCTTCGTACCGCAGGATACTAAAGCATTACCTGAATTTGAAACTTGGTATTCTTTGGTTATCTATAACGCCTTATATTTTTGATTACATAATCCAAGATCAAGCATTTCGGTTACGGTCTATATTTTTACAAGAAGTGTTAATGTAACTAATATAATCAGGAGAAGATTATTAGTATAACTCGCTTTGAGCGCAACTCGAGTTAACTCGAATTAGTAAGTCGAGTTGACCCATCACTAAAGAAAAATATCATTGCATTGACATTTGAACATTTGATTGACAATGACAAGCAAAATATAATGTTATCAGTAAAGTGAATAATAGTTTGCGGATCTCAATTCTACGTAATCTTTAATAAATTTATTTCATATATTAGTAAAAAAATAAAACGATTAACTTTCTAAAGTCTGTTTTTTAACCCTTTAAATTTTATAAGCGTATGTGTACTATAGAACTATGTCGACACATCGAAGGGCAGTTCTGAATCTTTATAAAACAGTTAGTATTTTATTTAAGGTTTGTTTTTGTGGAGTGTGCTTCGTCAATAACATGAATTTCGTATTATTTTCAGCTATTATACTTAGGTCGTGATTGGCCTCAAGGTTACGACCTTTTCAGAAAAAGACTGTACAAAGTATTCACAAAAAATAGCGAAGAAAGTGATCCTGAAAAGATAGAAGTTATGATAAAACATGGAGAATTTGTCGCAAAGGAGATTGAAGCATTATATAAACTGAAGAAATATAGGGCGATGAAACATAGGTATTACGACGATAACTGATGTGATGTTACTATAGTATTAAAGTAGTTTGGTATGTACATGAAGGAGTCTTTAAGTAATTTTTGTTAAATATTTGATTCTTAGAAATTGTTGAATATTTACAAACAAACACCAGAAACTTGTTACTTAACTTTGTACTTTTAAGTATAATTGAATTTTTGAGGAACTTTAGGGTATAACCCTTTATTTATTTCGAGCTCTCTTCTCAACTCTATTTTGGCTAAATGTTTATGAATTTGTTATAAAGTGTTGTTTCGAAGTTGTAGTTACATTGGAAAAAAATTAAGTTACAAATAGAATTTTCATATAAATATGGTGAAATTTATTCAAATCATAAATATACGAGTTATTGTTACAGTTTATGAATATCTTATGCCTGGGAACAGAGCTTTTTCTATTTTAAATATCTTATTTATATTTTTTTAGTTTCCAGAACAGTCTGCTTTTTTATATATTTAAAATTATTTCATTTGGTAAAGCTAATTTATTTTATGTCAATTACTATAGTACCAAAAAATGATATATATTATGCTTTTTATCATCATAAAATTCTTAAATTTCAGGAATTAGTAGTCATCTTTGAAATTAACAAAATTTCAACAAAAATGAAACTGATGGAAATAAAACTGCATATCTATGTCATTATGTATTATAGACATTCTGTTTTATTACATAATATATTGTTTTAGACTTATTAAATCATAACAGCCAATTCTTTATCAATAAAATTTAACACATTTTTATCTGAAATTTTATGAGGCAGTTGATATGAATTTTGTTATAATGTATTATATACATATGATATAATATGTTATAAGAATATTAGTTTAAATAAAAATTGTCACTATAATATAAAACATCAATCTCTGAGAAATTAATTTTTCCATTTAATATGTGTCTGTTAACTAATATTTCTTTGCTCAAAAACAAATATATTTTTGTATTAATAATGACACATCTAACAATTACATATCATTACTTTTGGTAAGATGTTGTCTAGAACTGAATTTTATTAGTTATTGAAATCTGTGTATGTTAAGTAGAATATTATTCATGTTTAATGAATATTGTTAAGTTTTAAAAGACTTCTATTTATTGATACAAACATTTTGAAAAAAATTATTAAGCAACACTATTTTTTTATTAAAAATAGTTATATGTTGCTGAATGCAAACTTTTATCAATTGCCTATTGCATATTTTCAAATAATATAAATACTTTTTTTCATGTAGGTGTAAAGAACTACCTGCCTGAAATCACAATACACTTTTTGAGCCATTTCTAAAAGAGTTTCAGTAAGCTTTCTCTCTAAAGGAAGGTTCAGTAAGAGATTCAAGACTTTAACAATATATAGTGTATAATAGTCTCACATTCAATTTATCTTAATGTTACGAAATTTATATTAAGAACAATAATATAAATAGCGTTTCGAATGCCTATATTGTCAATGCTACCAAGTCTCGATTGTTTATAGATGTATCGAGATTCATTTTTAAATAGTTAACATGCGTTCTAACCCAACAGATTTCTTGATTTCGATCCAAGTACCAAAATCAATTGGTAGTAAGTAATGCAAATCAGTAACTAATCTGTTGAAGAAGAACCTCGAAAATAGATACAAACTATTATGTTAATGTTTACATACATAGATATATTTATTGTTAACTTGAACAACAAGGCTACATGTTTGTATTAGTGCACTTCTATAATGTGCTCTCCTCGAACTCGACTTTGCTTACACCTATGTGGCATATGTGTTAGTAAAATTTATAACATGTGATTACACTATATACACATTAACATATATGTTTGAGATCAACAACATTCAAGCAATAGCTAAGTATGCCAATATGTTATGTACCTACTTTAATTACACCAAGGTAAGAAAAGATTGATTTTGTAGTTATTCAATATTTGAATAATCTGAATAAAATTAAGGTTATAATAATTATGTGAATGACCAAATGTATGCTCTTAAGTACCTACTTTATTAAGTATTTTTTAAAGAGTACCTATTTGACAAGACAGTCAGCAGTCTATTAAAATTAATCATTATAGTCCCTGAAGTTTAAGACTATTATTAAAACAACAAAGTAGTGTATTATACAGTTTAATTTTTATTTTACTCTCTAGTCTTACAATTTGGACTAGTTTCGATGTTATTTTCTGTTGTACATTTAATAGGTATTATAGTGCTATTTATCGAGACAAGATTTTTTTGTATTATAATAACAATATAAATGTGTAAGTATGTAATTTGTAACAGCAAATAAACGTAGTAAATTGCTCCGGATATACATTTTTATTTTATTGGGAAACTATACAATAATGTCATGATCATTAAAGGGAATTAGGTACAGAGTTATAGGCCTACTGTTCCTGAAAAGATGATCCTTTGCATTTCACACTAGCAGAGTAATCACATGAAGTTAAAAAATAAAGAATGAAATTCTAACATCAAGCTACAGTATGTATTTTCGCATTATTACTTATACGCTGTCTTCTTTAGAGGAACACAATAATTATACTAAAAAGTTTTAATACTATAACACTTACATGATAGTAAAATAGAATGTAATAAATTTAACAGGATTTAACTTATTTACATAGCTTTTTGTTACAGAATATAAGGTATAGATAATATAATTTTTCAAGTACCTTTTTCTGAAATCTAAGACTTTACGCCTGGTTTACACACTTTACAATACTATGAAGTTTACATCGTAAATTTCTCTATTTATAATGGCTAATATTTTTAAAACAAAATATTTTTAGAAAGAACAGAGAAGGATCTAGCAAATGATTTCTCAGGTAATTTATTAACTCCTTTATAATATCTTATTTATATTAGGCTAGGGGGGCCTAGTATGTAACTTTAATCAGGGGTCAGGAGTTCCTTTAAAAAAATACAAATTTTGTACATGAAACAAGTTCATTAAAATATTTTACTAAAGATGAACGTGACCTAATGAAGTGATCTCAAATGAAGTAGAAAAAGGTTATTTAACTTTATCTGAGTAAGAGATGGATAACTAAATTGCAAATGCAATTTATCAACTCTAGCATCATCATCATCACAATACAAAATTGATATAGTATGTTAGTGTTACGAAAAACTCCTCTTTCCGAGAATTCTTTAATTACCTAAATCCGAACTAAGTATAATTTTAAGCCTCTGCTCTGGATACGACAGCATGGTCCAGTTGTCAAAGTATCTGACATGAACTTCATTCTAACTCATAATAAGCAATTCTCCTGGCTACCGATATGTTGTTATGAATTATGATAGACATTTAAAAATATAATACCTATCATATAATTTGTACATCATCGTTAAATTAAAAATACCCCAGTTTTTTTGGTGATTTTTCAATGGGAAGGTCTTGTTTTTCAGAATTTTCAGAACCGGATTTTGATGTTCTTAAGAGCATGAAATAAGCCTAAATTAAATAGTAATGACCTTGAAAAAAATCTTTACTCTTATGAGGTCGCGGGACCTGGGTTCAAAATCTGGTAAGCGCGGCGGTATCATTTTTGATAAAATATTGTTTAGTAGTTGGAGCTGGTTTTGTTGTGATAAGAATTCGTTTTCGTGTAGTGGCATTATAGGGGAACCAACTACCGTATATTATGATTATCATCCTGTGAGTATCACAAGAGGTGACAGGGAATATAAATAGGACATGGACAGCAGTATCTCCCTGATAACAACCGAGAATCTGAGATGAAATTCGAAATCGGCTCTGCGTATTTTAATTCACATGTTAAACAAGTGAATATGAGCGTAATTCTTGAAAAAATCTATATTTATTTATGTATTTGAAAAGGCTATGTAGTGATGATTATAATATTGACTTCTAAAATTTAAAATAATTGTACTCTGTTTGTTACTCAGAACTTAGCATTATTTTTAACCCATTTGTTATTTAGAAGTAAGAGCAATTTTGTCAATTATAAAAAGAAAGTACATACTTAAGCACCTTAAACTTTTTAGCAACTCCATTCAACACGCAACCATAATCAGGTCTCGTTCTCTAGTTAGTAGTCTACCTGAAAACAATATCTATGTGGTACAATTTAACGGATATCAATTTATTAAAAAAGCAACTCTTATCAAGGAAGTTGACCTCTCTCATTGTAGGAAATCGTCAACCTTAGTAAGTGGATTGACAACCGAATCACCAGATGTTTAGCACACTTTGCTACTCCCCGAGCCCGGACAGAACTACATCAAAGAGGTGGTCTTACACTGCCAAGTTACCCCACACAGAAATCGTAATATCTTATTATTACTATTTCTGTGTTACCCCCTAACCGTAATATTATTTGTAAATAAAGTTAATGCGTTTTACATTTCTTATATACTTCTGTGAATATTACCTAAAGGAATAATGGAATACGGTTCCTAGTAAAGGAAATGACGTTTTTAGCACATTGACAAACATTTAGTTTTGCATCTTTTTACATTAGGACTATCTATTAGTATACACACATACTCTCTAACATAAACTTTATAAAGGTACTGGATGCCTTGATAAGAATATAAGAACTATAAAATGCGTTCATCGATAAAATAATAAATTGGTCTTTTATATAGAATTACGATACACGTACAAAATATTTATTCTTTTAAAGTTTAAACAACGACCACTGTATTTTATACAATATCTATGTATTATATATATATATATATATATCTACACTTTATAAACTTGCCTTAAATTTTGAACAGAAGCTGGTATTAATTGAACTGCGCTCACATTTTTGAAATCACAAATTAGTAAGTAAATATTTTGCTACCTAACAGAACTGAAAGCTAAGAGGCGAGGCAAAGCCATAACAAAACATTAGTAATAGACCATTGAGAATATAATCTAATAAAATTAGAGTAGGTAATGTCTTGAAATTATGTACCTAAGTCTGTTATGGTCTCTTTTAAAAACTGTACAGTTTGTTGTTATTTTGATAAGAGATAGTATCTAAATTTAATTTTAATACATTAAACTGCCTTCACGTCTATCACATTGATTAAGCATTTACAAATAACTCGTTTAAATAACTATTTTGTAGCCTATTCTACATTAAACCTTCAAAAATACTTTTGTTTGAAGTTAACCAAACTGGTACAGCAAATGAGTTGATAAATGATAAGGCGTATGTTCTTCAGATCCACTCCATATGCCTGCGACGTGGTGAGTCTGAAATTATAGTATTTAAACACATTCTGTAATTATTATCTAATTATTTGAACAACCGCGAGACTGGTCATAGTACCTGCAGAGAGAATTGTAGGTATTGGGTTTTGGATACATGCCTTAATGTGTGGTGATAGGTATTCTCGTGTCACGCATGCATTACCATTCGTTACGCTAATAACGTGATAAGCTCAAATTTTAACTATGATGTACATGACATACATTATAGCTAAGATTTGAGCTTATCGCACGTTATTACAGGTGATTTAGATAAGTGACACTGTGTCAGCGCATACTGAAGCGACATAGAAATGAACTTACGAAAGCATTTTATTGCTCTAACTAAACTCATGAAAAATAATTAACGTTGGAATATGAATCTTTTTGGAAATTGACGGATAATTAATTAAAAAGTTAAAATTTAAATTCGTTTTTCGTAGTGGTCTTCCAACTACAACAAACTCAAGATACATTGCCGACTCCGTTTACAACTGATTCTATGAGTTTAAGTTTGAGATACGATAACATTGAACAATTAATTTATTCGGTTATGATTATGCTCTAGAGTGAACCAAATAAAAAATCTGACATGAAAATGCAGGCATTAGAAAACTCTACTAAACGTGGCACCAGTAGATGTGTTATTTTGCGATTTCAATTATTTTATAGGCAAGATTGGAGACTACTTCGGAAAACCATCAAAGTACCTATAAACAATTTCTCCCTTCCATTGACAAAAAAAGTAGTTGGCTTTTACAAGAAATTCTCAGTAGCTGCCCAGGGTCAGAAAGTTGGCGGTGTTTCACCTCCGTGCCCAGAAAGCACTTAAAGCCCTTGGTCCTGCGTCTGATCTCTCTCCGGTCGTAACGGTTAACCGTTGCATCGGACTATGTGAGTGAGGGAAAAAAGAGTACACCTGTGCTTGCGTATACACTCGTGCACTATAATCTTGTCCGGTGCAGATGGCTAGTGTCCGTTAAGACTTTCAGCGTCAGCCATATGCACTTGCAGTATAATATCCCCCATATTTTCAATATTAGACGTTTTGCAGGAGGGTTTCTAACAGCAGTCTCTTTCATTCATATTGCGTTGTTATCAGGAAGATGATCTCTTCTTCTGTTTACCTCAGCCGCCAGTTACAACCCTCACGGGATAATTTAGGGTAGTGGATTCTCCTATGAAACATTTACAAAGTGAAGCACATTAATTACATTGCTGGGCATACGCTTTTTCAGAGTTGGGAGAATTTGTAATCTGGAGGAAGCTTGACTGGAAGAGTGGCGATTGCACTTCCAGATGTTTCACGGTTCACACATTTAAGCTTTTATCGTAATTTTGAAAGCGAGCGAGTCACAGACTACGCATGTACGTTACATTTTATCTGGGTATAAAAACTTAATTATCTAAAAGTATCACATACTACATAGATACGATAATATACGAAATGATACACTAACTCGAAATCCTTCAAACTTAATAGACGTGTTTTTTTGAGCAGACTGTTTATATTGAGTGCTATCTACCTAGAGCTGGCGTATACTGCTTCTAGATTTGCGATTCAGCTCTTCAAAATAGGATTAAGATTTTGATTTTGATGCACGTGTTGCATTAGCGTTTACTAAAAAACGAAGAATTTGAATAGAATGTCATAAAAAGCTTAAAAAGGACCGAGGCGAGTTCAATCAAAATTTAAAGTTTATCTGCAGGTAAAATCCTGTGTCATATTTGTATCTGCAGATATTATCTGCAGACGTATTTGTGTGAGCAGATAATATTGTCACTATTCTTCGATATATTATGTCATTTATGTCGGTTCTTACATATACTTAACGATAAAATATACCTATTTGTGCTGTGTGTTTTTTTACATTTTACATCTTTTCAAAATATTCTCCATCATGCTCTATACAAAGTTCCATTCGCCTAAACCAACTCTGAAAACACTTTTGCCAGTCTTGATCTGACAGGTCGGAAATCGCTTCTTCATAGGCAGCCACGGCTTCTTCGGCGCTTGTAAAAAATTTGCCTTTTATTTTTTCTTTGACTCTTGGGAACAAAAAGAAATCACAAGGAGCTAATTCGGGGCTGTAGGGTGGGTGACTTATAGTTTCAACACCAGATTTCTCAATAAATGCTTTTGTTCTAAGGGAGGTATATGAAGAGGCGTTATCGTGATGCAGCATGATTCCCTGAAGCCCGATCTTTGGTTTTCTCTCCCGCACAGCTTGAAAAGCTTTGGGTAATGCAACTGTAGTATACCATTCAGAGGTGACTGACCTACAATTTTCCGGCATTGACGTCGACAAATGTCCGCTCCGCGAAAAAAACTAGCCACCATTTATTTGCCAATGTATCGAGGTCTTTGCAGTTTTGTCGGTAACTGTCCTTCTGAGTAGACCTATACCGATGATCGCCTTTTATTTTCCGGTTCATATTGATAGATCCATGTCTCGTCACCAGTAACGATTTCTGAAACAGGCCTAGATGCCTCGTTTTCAAAACGTAGACGCATTTCATGGCACCAATCCACACGAGTCTATTTTTATCTTTCGAAGAGCAAACGAGGGATCCATCGAAAACAAAGCTTCCTTACTCCAAGTAGTTGACGTAGGATGGTATGAATGCTCCCTGAACTAATGCTTACAATCTTTTCGATTTCCGTATATGTGATTTGTGGGTCTTCTCGCACCAACATTTCAGTAGTCCATACATATTCTGCCGTTACTGCTGTGTGCGGGACCCCGGTTCTTTGGTCATCTTTAAGGTTGATTTTACGACTTTTGAATTCATCAAACCACCTAAAAATTGTTGCGCATGATGGAGCTGAGTCCCCTAATGCTGATTGTAACCCTTGTAAACTTGATTGTTCGGTTAAACCAAATTTAAAATCATAATAGATCATAGCGCGCAAATGTTCACGGTTAAGATCTATTGTTTTAAATGAAAAGCTTTGCAGGGAAATTAATAGAACTTTGTTTTTTTTTTTAATATTGAGCAATTGGCTTATGGAGTTCTATTTTTAAATAAAATTGCTTTTTAGAAACATATAACACGGGTGGTTTTCATTTTTAAATTTCGAGCATCTTAAAACTTATTGAGTGACCTACGTACAGAAAATATTGTCATGTAAGAAAAAGAAGTGGATAATTTTTTCATAATTATGTTATGTACTTCTTTTCAATTATTGCAGCTTAGATGTGTCTTAAATTTATTTCTGGCGTAAGTATTCTTTAATTCTTTAGGGTAGGGTAGGTACAATAAAAAAATGTACAATTTTAAGCTAAAGTGCTCCAGAATCGTTTCTTTTGTTGAAGTTGATATTCTTTTTATTGTGTTTTATATAACTAATTAAGTAAAACACTCACCTTGCTATTCTCCTTAATCTTTTTTCTCTCCATCATCAGGATCTTTGAGTGTGTGCCACTGCGCAATTGGGCGCCTCGGACTAGCCAACATGTCTGACCAGTGACGTAGTTCTGTACCCGACGCGTTGTAGCCCAGGACAACCTTACCAATAGGTTCCGAAGTGCCGATGCGATCGTAGTCAACCACCGTTACCACTAGATTCACTTTCTGTAGTGCAGTTCAGAGTTACAGTATGTATTAAAATTTCTATCAGGAGATCAAGCATTCTTTTACAAGCTATGTACAATTCTACGATGCAACTGCCATTTGAAGATGATAGGTAGTTTTAAAGGGTCTTAGGCTTGTTTTGATTGTAAATGTATGTATGTTTTCTAACGATTCGTACCCGAAAAAATACACAGATAATAATAATTAATCCTTAATCAGATAAAATATTGATTTAGTACTTTTGCTATATATTAGGTTCAAACATATTATATATATATATATATATATATATATATATAAAATATATATATATATATATATATATATATATATATATATATATATATATATATATATATATATATATATATATATATCATAAATAGATAATATTTTCGTTTTGAGATGGGTTCCGGGTAATGTGGGTATTGTAGGCAATGAACTTGCCGACAAGCTTGCACGGGTGGGCTTGACTCTTTATCAAACTAAATCACTTATGATTTAGTTTCATACACCAGACTTAAAACATTCTAAAACCTCAATCCTGGCTTATGATTGTAAATTCGTTTCAGAAGTCCTAAGATTAAGTAAGAATAAACTGCGTATTCTGGAGAGCCCTGACTGGACACTGTTGTCTTTAAAGGCACATGTCCATCCTAGAACTAAGCAACTCAAGGATGTGCTGATTCTGTTCCTTAACGGAAGAAACACATCCTAACTGATTGTGGATCCTTAATGCTCAAACGCAACACTCTTCTGGACAACTATTTAGGCACTAAGGTCAGGAGAAGTGAAATTGCTCACAGCTTTGCAACTCCTTTAATTAATTGAAGATATAGGGCTTAGCAGTGATCACAATAGATCTGTGATACTGGTCCTTCTAGACCTGCATAGATGCTTGCTTAAATAAAATAAAAATGCATACGAATTGGGATCCTCCTCTTTTGAAGTTTTTAACTATATTTTTTTAATCTTTGGTTTTGTTACTTTCATTTGATGTATAAAAAAATTATCTGTGTCGGGTATAAAACGTTACAACGTTCTAGGTATTTTAAACGCTATACTACAATAATTTAAAAACATAGCAGACTAGAAATTAACAGTGTATATTAGCGTGTTTGTTTTAAAATTACTTCAATGTTGGTAATAGTAAATGATTTTAGAAAAGAATTTGTAATTTTAAATAAAAATAATCCAAAGCATAGTAAATATAGAATGTAAATTATCCACTGTATAATATGGGTGCGTTCCTGTGATGATGAACAGCAATGAAAAGTCCGTCACGCTGCTAAAGTGGTGATCACGAACTACACTTGTATTTTTTTCTGAATATATTATATTTCGAGCCGTGACAGTTCAAAGTAAGCGATCGCCTTAAAAGTTCGTCAGCAAACGCAGTTCGAGACAGGAGATCCCCGTCGCACCAATGAAATTGTTAGTTTAAACAATTTTAAGAGCAGTATTAAAGGACAACATAGTTATGAAGGAATCCAAAAAATTTAACTCATTTCGACGTCAAGAAACGTCTGCCAAGTGCCAACACGCACTGAGGCAGCGTGGCGGACTCTGGACTAAATAAGAAGTGGCTTGTGCCGTAGCGCAGGAGTGGGTTGCTACTTTATAACTTTTTACTTAGCTCATTTCTTAGTAAAAAGTTGAGTAACAGTCTGGCGATAAATTAATTTAAAAAAAATGTCGTATTATACGCATTTGATAATACAATTTACCCATTATTTATCTATCTGGGCAGATATTTTTGTTTGGTGGTGCGAACATTTTCACTCAGAATTCACTCCGGAATTTTTACAGTGTTAATATAAAATTTATTATTAACTTGATTACAGAGCCATCTATCGAGTTCAGATTTCGTGATTAACTTTTTTTATTTAATTCTGAATTGATGTCAGTTTGGTCCATAAATATACAATTTGAAAAATTTTACTATAGTGTCACCCACACATCGGATTCTAGTATTATGGCTAGGATTCACATCATACTTGTGTGAATTTAACCTTATGGGCCAAGACGTTTAGAAGTTATTCGATCACTTATAGACGCACTAAAAATTATTTTGGTTTTCGACGGCGGCTCATTGGGATTGAACTGTTGCTCGCGCACTTTGTAATTTAGGCGAACAAACTATGAGTAGTGATACGTTTTAAGCAGAAACAAAAAAATTATTAGTGTAATCATCAAAATGAACAATAAAGGAACTTTTTTATACTGGGTTTTTCAACAAGAACTTTGTTTTCTAAAACAAAATAAAACAAAGAGTTTAGATGAAGATGACTCAAATTTTTATTATATTACGAAGAGAAAAGTTTGGCAATTGAATGAAAAATGATATCTGGCAAATGTCCACCACGACCACGCTGACAGATGTCGATTCTTTCATCAAAGTTTTTAATCACTTTTTGGCGAAATGGCGGGTCTATTTCGTTAATCACGTCACGGATTTTGAGTTTTAAGGCCGCGATCGATTCGATTGGCTCCGTATAGACTCTGTCCTTAACATAGCCCCACAAAAAATAATCCAGTGGTGTTAAATCATACGATCTGGCTGGCCATTTAACAGCTGAATTTCGTGAAATTATGCGATCGGGAAATTTGGTTTGTAATAAATTGATCGTTTCGTTGGCTGTGTGACATGTGGCACCGTCCTGTTGAAACCACATGTTTGTGATATCGATGTCATCAATAATAGGTCAAAATTGAGATGTTAACATCTCGCGATAGCATGATCCATTGACCGTTACGAAAAAAAAGTGCCCAATCACGCCTCCAGACCACATAGCGCACCATACAGTGACACGTTGAGCATGCAAAGGCTTCTCAATAATCGCTTTAGGATTTCCAGAAGCCCAAATGCGGCAATTTTGCTTGTTGACGTACCCTGACAAGTGAAAATGGGCTTCGTCTGAAAAAATGATTTTTTCAGAAAAACCAGCCGGCTGTTCCTGAATGAATTGAGCGAATCTACGGCGATGTGAATGGTCGGTCAGCTTCAAGTCCTGCACCAGTTGAACCTTGTAAGGCTTCAAAGCTAAATCCTTACGCAAAATTCGCCATGTGGTGGTTTTGGATAACCCCAATTGTTGAGAACGTCGAGGAATTGACAAATTTGGATCTTCTTCAACACTGTGGCTCACGGCTGCGATGTTTTCCGTTAAACGACCCGGTCGAACAAGCGTTGGTGTTGGCACATTTTGTACCGAGTCTGTCGATTCAAATTTAGCAACCAAATTCTTAATAGCGGTCTCAGGACGATTATGTTGTCCGAAAATATCACGAATTTTACGAAACATAACTTTAACAGAACCACCATTTTCATAGTGGATTTTAATTATTTTAATGCGATTTTCGAGCGAAATTGAATTCATTGTAGCAATTGCCAAAGCATCTACTACGAATAGGTCAAAAAACTATATGTCAAAACTGTCATGTTGTTGGTGTTGCCCCAATTGAAAAACAAAGTTCTTGTGTTGAAAAACCCGTTACTTACACGAAATTTTCAATATTTTATATCGTTACTGTTTAGTTCCGTTAGCTGAAGATGCTTTAAAGTAGATATTTAAAATTGAAGTGTATAAGAAAAGTTTAAAACTTTATTTAAAGGTACACGTTTTATAAATATTGTTATTAACGTTTTATTCGTCATGTATGGAAACAGATTATAAAGATAAAGATAAAAGAAAAGAGTACGGGTTTTTGAAACGTAATCCGACTAAAGAAAATTTTACATAATATGTTACCTTTCATGCTCTTACTTTACTCTTTTTGTGTATTTAAAAGATACGATTGAAGCTTATTATTTCGGCGTAGAGTTTTCTTAATTATGCTAAGAATACTTAGCATATTGAATATTGTGAACAAGTTACGCACATGTCTTGCGACAAAGTTGAAGCTATTTTGTACACTGTACGTGGGCTATTTATTAATCTGTGACGTGGGCTCCATACGAGTGTACTTTTTACCAAGAGTTTTAATATTTATTTTCACGTTCATATTTAATGCTCTAAATATACTAATAAATTAATGCTAAATAAAAAAAAACTACAAGCGAAACATTCTTGCACTAATTAAAACTTAAAACGTGTATTTTTACGATTATTAATACTTACATAATAATTTTCGTACCATTTTTTTTTGTTAAGGATAACTTAAAATAATGGATGAGGTAATTACTAGGATTACAGAAAGGAACTTAATGTAAAAAGATGAAATTATAGTTGAAGAAATGTAGAAGAAGAACGAGGGACTGGATTCCTCAAACCATAAGTAATTACAATTTGAAGTCACCAAATTGTAATGCAGTTACGAGGGGA
Source organism: Parnassius apollo (assembly GCA_907164705.1). Classification (NCBI taxonomy): domain Eukaryota; kingdom Metazoa; phylum Arthropoda; class Insecta; order Lepidoptera; family Papilionidae; genus Parnassius; species Parnassius apollo. Next base: position 1,207,812 of record CAJQZP010000816.1, read on the forward strand.
GATTAATAAACACCACTTTGTACGGAACTGTTGCGGATTTATTTATTATACGAACCAAAGCAAGCACTCTTAGAACCACACCAATAAATGAAAACCTTTATCTGTAACGCGCTATTACGGCTAAAGGTCAACATTCAGCTATGAGAAAATCTAAAATGTATTGCTTTGATAAATATAACTTAAAGGGGATGAGTTAGGAAAAGGAAAAAATTGGGAAAGATAAAATAAGTTATAGTTATCTACTGAAAATATAACATCTATAAATTGGGTAAGAGAAATAAAAGAAAATTTTGAATTGGAGCCAATTGAAAAAAGGAGATAATTTACACCAATGTTACATTGTAATAAGGTTTGCATAAAACAAAAAATAAGTTACCGCTTTTGCGATAAAAAAATAATTTAAAGTAAACGGTGGGATAATATTTCAAGTTCATTCGGGAACGAATGGGGATTGGATATAAGTGGTGGTATGCATCCATAATAACAACAATTAGTACACAACACCAAATCGCGCATGATAAAGGTTACTCTGAATAGCGGAAGCGGATTATGTCAAAAATGTAAAGCTTTGGCAATTATATGCTGCAGTAGTTTGCTTTCCGCATTCGAGTAATAGTCCATAGCATGCGCTGTAACACTGAATTTTGTTTTAATCTCGGCTCGCACCTGTATTTGTTCGAATGGTACTTCAAAAGTAAATGACTCGTTGTAATAGGGATTCAGTGTACATTTCTTGATGCTCGTTTTCTTCTTCTTGAGGCGTTTGCCGTTTTGCATGAGTGCTATCTTTACGTACGGATCTGTTGCCATACACCGATGCGTCCGGATATGAAAAAAATGGTTAATTTATTAGTACTTGATAGCATTAATCGTTTCAAAACTGAAATGAATTATTATGTATAATGTTACGATGTTATTTCAAATTTATGTTACTAAGGTCTACAAACCTACAATAGTTTAACTTATTATAAAACGTATTGTGAAATTGAATTTAATTATAAGATGAAAGGAAAGATTATGATCGCAATAATTTTACTAGGCTAGGTTTATAAGATATTACATACCTACGACTACCAATATACATAATAATTATTAAGTTTAATATCTGGATGTTATAAAAGACTACGGTGGAAGCAGTAACCATCATGATCATATAGATAGAAAATATATAAGATATCACTATGTAAAATTTTTGTGTTTATATAAACTTGATAAATTCATGCATAATTTAAATAACAAATTATTTAGTTTTTAATCCAGATGTGCATTTTAAGGATAAATTGCTAGAAAAAGAGGTTTATGGTGGGATATGTATATTCGGTCAAAAGTAGTTTAGGCCTGTAGTGAAAAGCACTTTTTTATCTGCCTGATTCTACCGAATTGAACAAAAATTATTTTTTCTAATTTTGTTATGTTTTTCCAAAAACATAAATATGATCATTACAGTATTTAATTCTAATTTTAGTTCATTTGTTCTGAACACATTTATTTTAATTAAACAATTTTTTCCCATGCCACGAAATGCAAAATATGTTGAAATAAATATTGACTCTGTCTCTCCCCATGTTTTTAGCAAAATAAATGATTTGATTGACCAAGATTATAATACAAACTAGTTTTTCTAGGCTGAACTAGATTTCCATAAGCTCAACAGGATTAACAAGATGTTACCAACTAACTAAGATGTAGGAAACCCCTCAGTCTATTGTCACTAATATATTTGAAAAAGTAGCAGTGGGTTGAATTTCAGCTGGAGCGGCCTTCCCAAAGCCGTGGGTGATTTTGATCCTGCCATGAAAAACTAGCTTAGGAATAACGAGTATTTCCTAAAATCGATGGGCCATTTTATAAAATTTCAAACACGTTTTTAATTAATAGCCGTGATTAAAAGTGATTTGAACTAGTCTTGGTCAAAACGACTTCAGATATTTTGCAAACCTAATATTTTTTATTGAAAACTACTTTCGACCAAACTCTAGCCAACAATGCTTTCACTGTTTTCTTTGGTGCAGTGATTTAATGGAGAAAGTGATTTGATTATAACAAATATATCGATATTTAGGTATATAATATTTTATAATGTAATTTATATTGAAGGTAATGGAGAAGTGTAGTTTTGGAGTGTAAATAAAAATTGATTTTTATTCATTTTGAAATACGTGTGTACATTTTAAAATTTAAAAAACACGCAGTTACTCAATCGATGTAATTAATAAATTGTTAGGTAGGAGAGATAGGCTTCGATGGTACAATTACCATTCTCTCGTAACTCTTTAAAGAGGTATTTCAATAAATACATCAATAAATGTCAACTTTACAAATATCTAGTATCAATATTTGAAAGTTGAAAAATATTGACAATAATAAAATAAAATGCTCTAACTACTTGACATAAACTATTTATTTTCTTTATTTTTGTAATATCGATCGTAAGTAGATATGAAACGTTGGGCGAGCCTACTTTATATATAATTATGATAATGAAGTTACAAAGTTATCTACTCATGCATATGATAAAGAAAGTGTGATGTCAAGCTTTAATCTAAGGAACAAATACATAGAAATTACCCTAAGATCCTGAAATTAGACATTATTGTTATCAGTTCTGTTTTCAAAATCTTGTAAGTGTATATTTTTGTTTCTTATATATTTGTAAGAAATAAATGTTACCTGATAGACCACCAACATCCATTTTCTTCAGATTCTTCGCTTCCAATATGACTACAGTAAGTTTTCCAGCAGTCGGCACATAGCGCAATGAGAAACAAATGTCTCCCAACTTGTTGTCCTGCAATTTATATTTGATACGCATATGATTTTTGTGTAAAGCTTCTTATTTCTACAGCTCGTTGATTAGCTATGATGAGAAAACACTGTTAAATGAACAAATTTTCTATCTTGAGCAGTGGTGGTTTGTGAAATATAACGTTAGTTTATTATAAGTAGACAAAACACATAATATGTATTTATTGTATTAGTGTTATAACATTTTTGTTATGTAGGATATTGGATAGTGAAAAGTTTAGGGAGATAATAGGATAGTGTAAGGATTGTATAGCGTTTGGAATCGGAAAGGAAAAGCTGATTGTAACAAATATAAATATTGCACGGTTAATCAAATCGCGGCTTAGGGCGGAAAAGGGCATAATATAATTTGTAGTTAAAAAAAAAACAAAACAAAACAAATAATAGCTTTGTGTAGGTATCCTAAAAGCGTTGTTATGGGTAGTTAATATAGGTATCGGCACAGATTTTCGAATTATCAATGAATATATCCCATATGTTAATTTTTGTTGTAATTTTGCCGATGCGTATTTAATCGAAAAACTGTACTGATACTTGTGCTTGGGATGGCATAGCCAAGAAAGTGTTCAGATATAGGTAGCCTTTATAAGGATGGAGTTTGCATCTAGTCAATCAACTTTAAAATGTATCATTTGAGGAACATTTCCATTGCGTTACATATAACGTTTTAGCACATTGACGCCAATCCATCTAAAACATTAAATAAAACACGGTACGTTAACTTTGTGACAAATACTATAGGATGAACCAAAACACAACGTTCACATCAAACCTAATACATAATTATTATAAAGCAGTCTCCTGCTGGTATAAAAATTATATTGATAATAGATTTTTGTAACATTACGATCTGTTGCCGAAATGAAGCCAATATATTTCCACCTTAACACCCAGCTCAAATCATCAAATGGAAATAATGTATGCTCACCTTTGCGGCAATCCTTTTAATAGTCTTCCCTCTTATAGTAAAAACCTATGTTATGTATACGAGTAAGTATAAATTAAAAATTAACCTATGTTCCCTAGTCTGTAATTAGACCAACCATTTTAGGAACAGATCGCAATTATCTAAGAGGTCTATAACAGCAGCTAGCACATACATAGGTACATTTATTACAGGGTTAATAGAAATCCCTTAAAGAAGTTTTAAATACGAATTAACTTACGCATTTTTTAAAATTAGATAGTTTAAAATATTTTTGATTTGAATTTTAAAACAAATTAAGCAAATCTATTCGTTATTAAACTTCTTTAGCGGATAGAGAGACATAATAGATAGATACTACAAGATACAAATATATTAATGTCCGTACATCACACTATGAAAGGATAATACTACAGGGTGAAATGCTATAGCTGGTGGCCATTACATGATTTGGACAAGTCATGTTTTAAATTATAAACTTTCTTCTCAGTTCGGTTATAGTAAATTGTAGTAAGCGAATAATACAATTAACTTGTAATTACTTTTTAACACATCTAAGTAACTTCATAATAATGTCAAAAGTGAGCTCCTCAAAATTTACTCAACAATTAGGCCGACGTTAATATGATATACTAATTATTAAGAAATAAAATTTGACGTTACTATTGTCTGGCACATTTCTTCTTCGTCGATCAGAAGGCAATCTGCAACATACTTTTAATCTCATGTATTGTATGTACATAAAGAACTTTACATTAAATGAAACTTTTTATACATATTATTGTAGGACTGCTTGTAATTCAGTAAAAGAACATAATGATACTAAAATTATGATTTTATAATGATAACGATAAACGAGGCAAATATGGAAATTATTATCCAATATTATTTTATTTACTAAGTAAAGTAAAATAGTCTTGACAACCAAATAAATCATTAACCATTTTACGGTGCAACATATTAATTCTCTATTTTATTAGCGTTTTTGTTTAGAAATTAAACACACACAACGAAATGCAATAGCTCAAGTCAGTGCGTTTGAAAACGTGAAATATGCGGATAACATTGATGTGCATAGCCAAGTTAGACATCATAATTGAAATATCATTTCAATCTTCAATATGTACCTACAAAAATATTATATATGAATTATTTCATAAATTATTATGTCCGGTCTATTATTATCAAAAATGACATTTCAAATGATGTGGAGTGTGACGACATGCATGCAACATTCCCCAGCCGCAATATAAACAAAATAGTGTTGGATGGAGTTAAAAAATAAAAAAATAACCTGTGGTATGATGGGTGATAAAAGGTAGGGTGACCAAATCTTAGATATTAATTTGTGGAACTGCAATGTTCCATTGTCCAAAGTACACCTACCTATTTATAACATATTAATTTACACAAATGATGAAATACGAATGGTATTTTTGTCATTATGTTTCTAAGTATGATCCAGTAAATTGTGTATTTATAACGTCAATGAAACGTGTTCGTTTTACATTTTATATTATACATTTTGATGTGTCTCAAAATAATACTTACGTGAATGATCATTTCGTTTTTGAAGCGGCATGCAAGATTGTTCAGGACACAATCAAACACAGCCAAGCAGAGCAGAGAAAATATGGAGAAAAAGAGAAAAAACCAAGTAAATACATTTTTGCCGTCGAATTTTTGGAAAAATCAATGACGACTCAATCCACGGAGGTTTCTTGACATGACGGGAAAAATAAACAGAATTCGTTTGTGAAATAAATTAATATAAAGTAAAATAATTAAAAATTTACTTAACTCCTTTGTCAAGAGCCCTCGGCATTAAAATGTGCAGTAATTTAAAAAAAAATAGACTATTCTTTCAAATTCAATGAGATTTTCTTCCTTTCAAAAAATGAACAAATGATAAAGTTTGTTAGTTAAAATAACTAAGTATGTTGTTGTTTTTGAAAGAATAGTATATTTATTAAAAAAAATGCTGTTCTGCCAAAACAAATCCATCGACTATAAAATATATGTCTGTATTAATATTATGTAAAATCATGATATGTGAAAGTAGCCAGAATAAAATAATTGTATTGGTGGGTGTGTTTTGTCAGTTTAGCCTAAGCTAAGAAAAAAAAGATAAAATAGTCTCCTTGGTTGATTTTACGCTCCTATGTATTTCGTTGCTTTTGTTGCCTTATTACTAATACTGTGAATGTTATGTACTTATTTAGTATTTTGTGTAAATAAAATAAAAGAAATTGTTGATGTGACCTGGGTGTCCGTCAATTGTTAACACATTTGTTTGTAGTTAACACTTGTATAAATCATTTTGAAATTTGAATATATAATTTGATTTTATTATTTTCAATAACTCTTGAAAGACGCCGAACGTAATGTGTAATCAAATATATCAATTGTATGTTTAAAAATAAAATTATTCATTTTAAGTCGCTATAAATATAGTGGATCGTAAATTATAGTGTGATGAAAACTATTATGCTGGCATCAGTACCTAAAACCTATAATAATAAAAGATTTTATCACATCGCTGAAATAATTATCACTGAAAAGAAATACTTTTGTATTATTTGGCTAAAATATTTACATATATATTTAAAATAAGCAAATCGTGATAATAAGCAGATGATATTGTGTTGACATTTCCCACAAGAAGTCAACTGGCGCAGAGTAAGAATGAGAACAATAAAAAATGTATTAAAAGGTTCAATAAAATAATGTTTTTTGATAAAATATTTAACTTTGTGTAAAAAATATTTTATTTTCTCTTGGTTTTTGTATCGCACCTGTCCACCTTCTCCCTCAACGCTCTGCAACTCTCGCCATTCCTCGATAGTCTGCGCCAGGTCCACCTGGCACAGTGGTACCTTCACCTCGCCAATTTGGTCGTGTTTGGAGAATCGGTCGAAGTCGAATATGGCGAACACTAGTGTTTTATTCATTGCGTCGGCGTATGGTACGTTCTAAACGAAAAATATAAAGTACTAAAATAACTGTATTCTTATATACATTCTTAGCTTTACATTTTAAAATCGATTTCTTATTATTGAAAGTTATTTTTGATGACTGTAGCTTGAAGGTTCAAATTTATTTGTTTAAAGTGCAAAATGTCGAAGGTCTTTCTAAATTGAATACTTATCATTAAATTGCCGTAAGCCATTAAGTTATTGTAACATTTAAAGAAGGATGGACATAAGATATAACGCTTGATAAATCTTTAAATACTAAATACATTATTTAGAACCAGTGAAATTACTTTCAATGTTAACAACGTTAATATAGCATGGATTTTCCAAGTATATGCATTACCTTGAATACAAAAGTTTCGTTGAATACAGGGTTCAATGTTTTACGATGTACTTTAGTTTCAAATTTCTTCTTCTTATCGGGAAGGAGGTACACTTTTACGTATGGATCTGAAGTGCCGCCCATATCTAAAGCCGGTAGTTCCTCCGCTTGTATTACAGTCACGGATAGGCTGTTACTGTTAAAGTCGTACTCCAGCTGGGAAACAACAATACAGTATAATATTTAAATATTACTCACGTGCTCGCTAGACATAGGATTTTTATACATGTGCCAATAAAAAAAGAATATATAAAGAAATGAAATGAAAATAACTTCTGACCTTAAATTAGTGTTTTATTTTATAGAATAAGGGTGGCAAACGAGCAAACACAGTGACTGGACGCTGTGGCAGACACCTATATTATCATTTGGGAATTAAAATGTAGATGTGTTGTCACTCCTGAAGAATAAGATAGAATGCTTCGTTACAAGTAAGAGGGTCTCCGGTAATCTTTACTCATCATATGAAACATAGCATCACTAATCTGTTATTTTATACTGGTATTCTGTGAGAGCATACTCCTTCCCGGGTCGAGTCGGCCCAACCGTGCTACATACGTCACATAGCTGCAGCGATTTTTTTCATATAAAAGTGAAGTGACTAACGAGCTTACAGTCCACCTGATAATAGGTGACTACTGCAGCCCATTCACAACTGCAACTAACTTCACTTCATTTGAATTTGGGATTGAAGTTGGGAAGGCGACAGATGCCAACTTCAGAGTAGATCTCAGGATCTAAGAAGGAATGCCTCACAGTCTGTGCTTATACTTTCTCTCTCTCTGTCCTTTAGACACAGCAACACAATACAAAACACAGTAGTCTGCTATTTGGCGTACAAATTAGACTAGGCAGAAAAGTAAAAGTATATAAGTGATGGAGCCACATTGAAAAAGTGTCTTTTTCAAAACATAGTTCACACAAAATCTACTCCAATTCTCAATTTCTTGAAATTGCTACGTACCTTATATTGTAGTTTCCCGAGCTTCTGTTCCTCTTTCTTGGAGTCGCCGTCGTCAGGTTCCTCTGCGTTCTCGGTAAGCTCCTCCATGTCCGGCTGAACCTACATGCACGTCCCGCGGCAAACTTTATGTGAATAACTAATTTCTTACATGCAATTGGTTCAAACTATTTGTTGTTGAGAAAATTATTCTTACAGGACCTATACTATATATCGTTCTCTTTTACTGTATAGTTTAGCTAAAGAAAAATGAAACCTTAGAAATTAATGATGTTTTTACGTACGAAAAAAGATTTTGTAAGGATTGTACAAAACTTATAATAGATTTTGTTACACACTAATATTTCTTAGTATCCTAGTTAGGTAATGTATGTGAAAATAATGTGATGTGATGTGAATAATATAATTACATGAAACATTTAAATTTAGTTAACGGATCGTTAAATTTCACAAAACGCAACAAGTGTGATACAAGTCTAATTAATCGTAAATTTGATGAACGTAAAAATATTTTTAAAAATTTATATCTCGAAAACGATACGGTCCCGCAGTATAATATTTGATAATTAGACTAACAAAAGCAATATCTGCCTCTCATTTAAGGTTGAACCTTCAAATCTATTGCAGGTTTTGTACAGTTAAACCAGGATTATATAATATAATATAATTTAGGTATTACTTGGTTCGTAACTTCAGACCAACTAAGAAATATGGACAGAGCGTTTCAAGCAACGCGTCTAGAGTATACATCTTCCCTATTTCTTTCTTTTAACAGCCTGTGTAAGTTAATTGCTGGACACACACATATGCACATGAAACCATTGCTAGTGATTTTAGATGCACATGTGTGTGTGAGGGCGTAATTTTATAATAAATTCAGCATGGGTTTGGCTAGTGTTTTCAGCGTCACCTTGATTGGTCTGAGCGCAAAACATTGATTCTTATTGTAAAGCCATTTCCGGGAATTTTTATTGTATGAAAATTGTAAATACCACTTGAATAAATATTGACGGTAAGAGATAATTAATTACAATATATTTACCTGTTATAATTTTTGAAAGAGATAGCATTACCTTCTCCTTATATGCTGACCCCAAGAGTTGCACGGACTTGAAGTCGACACCTTTCATGCCCTTTTTGCCATCCTTCGACCGCCGCTTACGGAAACATCGTCGAATGCAACAGAAGCAAATAGCGAGGATAATCACGCCCACACCTAATCGAACAGTCATAACAAAGGTTATGTATTTTATATCTAAAGTTACGTGCATTATTAATATATTTCATTGTGCTACTAGTCTGACAATAAATAACATTACAATTTAAAATGTTATTTTTTCTGAATTTAAATTTGGAAAAGAAATGATTAAATATATTACGGAGGCTAGGGGCGTTAAAGAAATTAAAGTTGCAGTATAGGTACTTAACTGCTTTGTACCAAGTGGGTTAGGATAATTTGTCTTTTTAAGACGCTACAAAAGTGAATCAACAACCATAATATATTTGCTGCATCAATCAACGTTAGGCAGAAGATATCAAGGAGTTTTTGGTACCCTACAATTTTTTCAGTTTCGTGAAAAAGATGTATGTAGTCTTCGGCCAAAACCAGAAGATTTGCGGAGGAAAGTTAAAGTAATCTAGAAGCTAATTTTACGAACTTTATCGTTGTTACTTTTAACTCCTTTTCATCGTCGACGTTTTGGTCGCTTTACAGACGCCATGGTCACTGGGCGGGAAAACAATTATATTATGCGATATTATGTGCATCATCATCATCATCATAATTACATGCCTTCACAAGTCCACTGCTGAGTATAGACCTCCCCTAAGGAATGCCATTAAGCACGGTTCTGAGCCACCTGCATCCATCGACTCCCTGCATGTCTTACCAAGTCGTAACTCCATCTAGTGGGGAGTCACCCTAAACTTCGACTTCCAGTAGGAGGCTGCCACTCGAGATCCTTTTTTCCCTATCGGTTGTCGGTGATTAATATTATGTACCATTCACAAATATACTATAAGAAATAATTAATTTATAATACTGTACATAATTCGTCATACGCGATATTAATTCAGATACACGGTTTTAAAATTGCCGTTCTTGAAGTTATGCTGAGATATAATCGGGTTTAACATTAAAAATAGTATCCGGGCATAGTTGCAGATATATTTTTTTAAATTAAAAAAGTTTTTTGTCCCTGTTGAAATACTGCATGAAATACGGAGAGAAAATTTCATCGGAGTCACATCTTTGCAGCTTCATATTCAAGTAATGGGCAGCAGTATTTATGACGTGAAATTTTAGCTTCGACCCAACACACGATTTAATTACACACATCTTATGTATTATAACGAAGAACTAACTTTTTATTAAAAAAAAAATATAAAAATAAATAAGTTAGTTCTATTTATAATTATAGTTCTATTTATAGTTAGTTCTATAATTATTAACGCGCTTTCTTCAGCATTATACGTTAGTGAAGACCTACTTAACACGGTTTTTATTTTAGGAGCCTTACATATCGTTTTTAATAATTATTTTTTACTTCTTCTATTTAAAGTATTTTTACTTATTACACAAATATTATACTTTTAATTGACTTTGTTTTAAGAAGATCGGTTTATTAGGGCAATAATACAATTAGGGCAAATATACTTGGAATAAAAAACTAACACTAAGTAGTTTAAATGAATATGGGATTTATATTTTTATATAATACATACAAATTTTTAAAAAGGCAAGACCTATGGTCTTTAATTTGGCACGATCCTGATAAACTCTCTCGCTACTTTCACATCCTAGTCCAATCCACGTATCTATATATACGTGGACTCATTTGTTAAAGGCAGTGGTGGCGCAAGACCTAAATTTATGTGCGCAAGATACATTTTGCGAGGCCCTCAGCTCGCGCAAGGAGACGGATTATATAAAATGAAAAACAAAACGCTTGACATTAGGTATATTCCGAATGGCCCCTACATAGGGGTGTCCCTCAGGGCTCAATTCTTGGCCCATTCCTATTTTTAGTGTATATTAATGACTTACCTTCACTTGTAGGGATAATCATGATATAGTACTATTTGCTGATGATACTTCCTTGATTTTTAAAAAACGTCAATCATTTAAATGTAACGAAGTGAATAATGCTATATCGAAATTAGTGCATTGGTTTAACGTTAATGATCTACATTTAAACGGCAATAAAACTAAATGTATTAAATTTACAACAACAAATGTTAATAATCCGAGTACCAAAGCGATTTTAAATGGGGAAGAACTGAGTCCTGTTGAATCCTCTGGTTTTCTTGGCATCACTCTCGACGCTGAGCTTCAGTGGGGTCCCCATATATCTAAACTAGCAAGCAGACTAAGCTCTGCAGCTTATGCTGTAAAAAAGATTAGTGTAGAGATAGCCAGATTAGTTTATTTCAGTTATTTCCATAGCATAATGTCATATGAAATTTTGCTATAGGGGAATGCGGATGATTTAGAAACTATTTTTGTTTTGCGGAAGAGGGCCATTAGAGCTATTTACAACCTTAAATCGAGATTCTCTTAGAAAAAAAAAATATATTAACTTTGGCCTCTCAGTATATCTATGAAAATTTGATGTATGTTCACAAAAATAAAGGTAGTTTTAGTAAAAAAAGTGACATACACTCTGTAAACACTTGGAACAAACACAAACTGGTGCTACCAGTTTCTCGACTCCACAGAGTCAGTAATTCATTTTTGGAGCAATGTATACGCTATTACAGCAAAGTCCCAGAAAACATACAAGGTCTCTCTATTATCAAGTTTAAATATTTAATTAAATAAAAACTGTATAAAAAGGGTTATTATAACATAAATGAATACATGGTTGATAATAATCCTTGGGAATGAGGTGGTCGCTTCCAAGCTGTTTCTAAATAAATTTTGTGACCTTTGACAGTGTAAAATTTACCTATTTAAAAAAAAGTCCCGCTGGGTTTCTTGCTGTTTCTTCCCAGGACAGAGGTTTTTTTCGAACCAGTGGTAACGTAAAATATTGACTTTCAATAAGAATTACTTGTAATCTAATCTATATTGAATAAAAAATTATTCTATTCTATTCTATGAAATTTTTATTCATACAAAATCATGAAGTACCAACACCAAACAATTTCAAAGAAAAATGAAGAAATAGATATTCTGCTTTATATCCTGCTGCACTGTTTAATTATAGCCTTATAATATAGTTTGGATGCTATATCTGCCTCGATAGATGAAACTTTCAACGCTGAAAGTCTTTTCTGTGACATTGCATTCCTGAGATAATTTTTAATAAGTTTTAATTTTAAGAAGCTTCCTTCAGAGGAGGCTGTACTGATCGGTATTGTTATATGACGATGTAAATGTTTGGGTATATTTTTTTAAATTATTTTCTGTAACGTATTGGAGAAGCTGTTTCACACATCTGTTACGAAGTTAGGTAAATTAGGGGTCGTTAATTGTAAATCTTCATATAATTCGTAAGGTTGAAACTCACTGCTTTCACCCACTCGCAGTGTTTGTTAATCTTACAGTTACTTTAATATTGATGTTTGAATATTTATTAACTTGTTTAAATCATAAAGCAAACCAAAATTTTCATAATGTTGGTTTAAAGCCATAAATCTCAAATCCATATTTGTTATAATTGAAAAAATCTGTTTCGTACCGACTTTTAGGAGACTGTATAGATTAATCCTTGCCTCCAAAATCCAACATCTTTTTATATTTGGCTACTCTTTTATTTTTAAAGTCTTTTGGCAGATCATAACAGTTTTTTTTCCAATAAACTGTTGAGCACCAAACAAGCATTTTTCGAAACAATTTGTCGATATTCTTTAATCCAGTCACAAAATGTACGTAAACGTTCTAGAGCTTTAATTTGTGTTCACCTATAGTGACAACCCTACCAAAATAGGTAACAATTTTGCAAGTTCTTAAGAAGCTTTGTGTCTGTTCCGTTTATCTACTCATGTGCGTACAGCGCGAAAATATACCTACAGCAGCCGCTGTACCGCACTCTTTACTCGAGCCACTCACATTACTAAAGTCAATATTCTATGTTTGACAAACAGAACGGGGAATCCTCAGCCTTTGTCGCCCCCATAGATTACTGTGTATATACTGGTCGCCCCGCAGCGAGGATTCCCCGCAATAGCAACGCAAACTAATGTTGCTAGACTGAATAAAAACATATTTAGTTATATCAATAGTATCGATTCATGACAATGAAATTTTTTCGGCGCGTATAATAATAGTAATGCATAAACCTCCAGGGCGCGAGGCCCCTAGATCGCGAGGCCGTAGGCGGTGGCCCACGTCGCCCACGCCTTACGCCGCCTCTGGTTAAAGGTATACTCTAAACTTGACTTAATAAACTTCCCTTTTGCCGACTCTATCGCTCACATCTGCAGCTTATATTTGCTTTGTAATTGTTTCTTAATTCATTTTTCTATGTATCTAAACCACCGAAGTATTCCTTTCATAATTCTGGTCGAAACATCAGCAAACAACGCTCTTCTCTTATCTCACACTTCACCGTATCATTGAGCCCTTATTCTCAATGACCGCATTTTACAGAACTAATTTCAATCTAGTGTTTTTTCTGCTACACACAACTTTCACCGTCATACATTTAAGTAGGTAAGGATAGGTATTAACACAGTATTGGTCATACGTGTCTCTATCAACACATGTAGCTTTCCACAGTATAGTGAAGAGCCTCATTTACTCTAAGTCCTGCATTTGCTCTTCGCTCTATTTTTTTTAGAAGAATAAGGGTGACAAACGAGCACACAGTTCATCTGATGGTGAGTGGATGCTGATTAAATATATCTTTAAGAATCAAAACGTAAGTATGTTGTCACCCCTAAGGAGTAAGACGGAATGCCTCATAACCAGTAAAAAAGGGTCTCCGGATCTCTACTCTCACCATACGAAACACAGCAGTATCAAGCTGCTAATTTACGCTAGTATTCTGTGAGAGCGTGGTTTTGAGTTATTGGTTGGTATAATTGGTTTAATATTGGTTAAATTGGTGGAGAATTAAAAAAATCTCTATATCCTATATATATCCTTGTCATGTCTATTATCCCTGCTATACATAAGCTTAACTCTTTTCTTACTTTTCAAAAACCAGCACTTTCACCTTCCTTGCGTTCTTTTTGATTTCTCTTTCTTTTAATGATAGGTTCATTAATGTAATCACCATTAGCAGCTAGTGAGCGTACAAAAACATTTGGCGGTTAACCTATCTATTCTTAATCCACATTATTCAATTTTCAGAGTTTTCAAACAGCTGTTCATGAATATAGTGAACAGCCACTGGGATTTCAACCAATACACAATACTGCCTGACACTTTTATGAATGACAAACCAATTTATATAGGCCCTGTTGATCCTGACAAAAGCAGATATTTTAATGTCTGTATTAGCCTAGCGCTCAACCTAATCTAGGCAATCGTATGCCAGTATGCAACTCTGTTCATTTTGTTTTAATATTTCCAAGTTTAAAAATGTACAAAGTGCTTTCTGGTTTTTGGCTAAAATCTTCTCCTACCTCCTTTCTAAATCTAGTTTGTAAATACCAAATTTTCTCTTAGTTTCTTTCATACCTTTTTTAGTTAACACCTTAGCATATAGTTTTCTGACAATGCCAAGTAAACTGATTCATGATAGGTTTTACAATACGACTGTGACTCTTTTCCCTTATACAGGACCGTGGAACTATAATCGCTTTACACAAGGCTCCCGGAACTTACGTTAACTTAAGTTGCAAAAGAGAGCCGTACAGGCGATTTATAACACAAATTGTAAAGTCACTCAGAGAAAAAATTTAAAGAAATAAACATATTAACTTTGACATCGCAATATATTTTTATGGAAATTTAATATATGCACATAAAAACATAAATATCCGTAAAAAGAATTAAGATGTTCCTACTTTAAGCACTTGGAACAAACATTAAGCTTGTAGCACCAGTAACCAAACTCCACAGAAAGAGAAGTAATACAGAACTTTCACAACAAATTCCAGAAAATGTACAAAATTTGTCAATAAACAGGTTTTAATTTTCTGATAATGAAAATAACCCATATTTAAATTAATTAAAAAATACAAAATTACAGGACAGAGGTATTTTCCGAACCAGTGGTTAAAATAAAAATGTCATTCAATAAGTATTATGTAATATGCAATCTATATTGAACAAAAATCAAGTTTTATTCTATTCATAAATTAAAGAAAGTATATAGTAGGCTTACCGCCACTCCCTCTCTAGTTTTCAGCGTTTATAATAATACTATATTATGTCCTACTAGCTTTCATGCTTTTCATATTGCATCTGCCCCCTTCCGTCTTTTCGTTCAGAGTTTTCGGTTCATTTATTTCAAATGCCTACTCACGCTTGAGGACGCTTTCAAAGTATATGTATTTTCATTTTTGATATACCTCAAATCAGGATATAACACCTATTCTATTATTAATTATTCATTAAAGTACAGTATAATTTTTTTTTAATTTAATTTTAATATTATTCTTTAGTTAAGTATTCTGTACTTTATTGAGAATCAACGTTTGTATCGGTGTTCAAAACTTCTTATTAAACAAAGGACTTTTTAAAACTCTGTTGAATGTTATAATCTACAAAAGGAATAATGTAACATCTTACCAACTAGGATAGCTACTAGCTGCCAGGTTTCCATGTTCAGTTTGTGAGCGACTTCTGCTGCCACTTTCTCAGCTGTCGATTCCTGAGTAGTAGTTATTACTGCAACAGTCGGTTCCGTTCCAGGTACAGCTGAAGATACCGGTGCTAATGCTAAGAGAAAAAAAAAAAAGATTCAATCGTGATTATTTTGAAAAAAAAAATGATGACGTTATTTTGATCGTATTTTCTGATATGAATAACGTTAAAATAAATATTAATCTTCAAAATTAACAATCAGTTATCATTGTTCCTGATAACATCGTTTATATAAATAAAAAATAAAGAATCGAAAATTTAAAATGTTTATTTCATTGATAAAAATTTAAATGTTTTTTAAAAATATAAACATTTTTAGGTCCGGACCGGCAAGTATAATAAAATATTATTGCCAGACATACCGTAACACTTGTAGACCTTATGAAAAAGTATACATTACATAAGTTTTATGTTTCATAAAGATATTGCTATTTAAAGTATAATTGTGGCTCATGGTTAACAAGTAGTACGGGTTTAAGCATATCTACTACCCTATATCACCCCGTGGGTGTCGTAAGACGCGACAGAGGGAAACAAATCAGGAGATGGGCAGCAGCATCTTCCTAATAACGACTAAAAATAAAAAAACTGCGGTTGCCAACCCGCTTGCCAAGCATGGCTAATACGACGAATGTCCCCCCATGAAGCAATCTATGGGAGAGACCTATGCTCAGCAGTGGATTTTAATAAGCTTTAACGGTATGCCATATGTATACACGTACTAAAAAAATTACAACGGTTTTGTAATTGAATTATATGCAGAAGCATTAATTGGCCATTAATGTTTGTGCCATAGGAATCCTGAAAGTCGAGTATCGGTGAATCCTTAAATGTGCTACTTTACGAGTTTAAATTTTCGCTAATAAATAAATAAATAAAAAAAGATAGTAGAAGTAAGGTCTGTTGAGTACGATGAATGACGAAGAGTTTCCAATTAAAGCTCCTGTAATTTAGAGAATGTACTAGGCAAAATATCTCCCTATAATTGTAATGTAAGTATACCTCCGTAGTATTTATGGTGCCAGATTTATAATACAAGCGCAGGTCCATCTTAGATCGTATATAAACATATATCTATAGATAATGTATAACTAACTCTTAGAATACCTAATATAAAACAAGATATAATTATAAAATGATTACTTGATGCATTGGCGACAGATGCTGGGCTGGACTTCATGGTGGTCGTCTGATTCTCCGCTTGGCGGCGCCATCGCAGCATGGCTCCCCGTAATGGCGACATGTTATCTGTTATAAGTTGATTTTAAAACTATAAGACCACGGTGTCGTATCTTTTAATTTCAGCTTGAACTTAGTACAGTATTGATTTATTTCAAAAACCCTGCAATGTTATAAGGATATTTTCGTGGTATCAACAAGCGTTATATTTTAAAATATTAATAGATACATAATGTGTTAAAATAGGAGTACAATTAATTTTAATGATCGATTCTATGATGACAAGATTACATATTTTGAATTTTAACAGTGGACAAGCGAGTAGGTGGATGGTACAGACATGGGAATGAAAACTATAGATATTTTGACGAAGAATAATACATTAGTGAAATACAAATATTTAATGTCTTTTTATATACACTAATAGTGTTGTTTGCATTGTATTATTGAACCGTAATACCTTCGTCCTATTCTAAAATCGCAAAAGTACTTGCCAAATAAAGAGTTAAAAAACTACACGCTTTAAGAGCTGAACGGGGTGAACTCCGACAAATTATTTCGCTAACAACTAACCTTCTTTGATTCTTCTCAGAATCGATAATCACAAGCACCAATGAATTTATAATTTTTTTTCCATTCACTATTCGCGAGTTTGGTTCATTTCTTACGGATTTAATTTTCGAATGGTGGCTTAGTTCTGTACTGAAGCCAGGATGGTAGAGATGCGCGCGCATTCGATCGATTCTCGCTGCGCGCTGCGATGTTTCTACACTTTCGAGCTCCTGGCCGAATCATGGCGTTTACGTCATAAGTTGCGTACATTGACGAGTTTACTTCTGGTAGCAAGTATTGAATGGGCGTCGATAATTAGTCAACGTGAAATGTACTGCCCTAAAGTTAAAATTTTGACGAGGGATGATAAAATTAATGTATATTGGGATATCAAAAAACTCGCCTATTGACGTGTAGTCTTGAAAATATTGACTATTATATTTAATAGAGAATATTTAAGATAAGTATAACAAGAAAAATCTTTCAAGAGCAAATAAGGCGAATTTTATGATACACTTAAATAAAATATGTTTTATATATAATGAATATTTGAATTTAAACATTCTATGTATTCCAGATATTTATGTCTGTGCACTTTAAGGTGCTCACGACAAGTTCAGCGGCAAGGCTTAAAGTAAACATACACTTTAAGAGGATCTACAGTCGGCGTATAGTCTAT
Organism: Parnassius apollo; assembly: GCA_907164705.1. Taxonomy (NCBI): domain Eukaryota; kingdom Metazoa; phylum Arthropoda; class Insecta; order Lepidoptera; family Papilionidae; genus Parnassius; species Parnassius apollo. The sequence goes on from CAJQZP010000816.1 coordinate 1,226,029, forward strand.
ATCTATAAATGTATTTCTTTCTGGGCTAAAAGATTTTTTATGAGGCCAAATAAACTACCAATGTCATATTCCTGTTTTTTTTTTCTACTTAATATTTTTAAAAGTAGAAATCATATAAAATTACTAAATAGGCCAGAGACGGCATTATACCGTTATCCAGCAAATATAATTGATGGTTTATATGTGGTTGAGCCCAGCTGCAGATATTTTATTTTTGTTTTAGCACGAATAGGTCGGCTCGACCATTAAGAATTACGCTCTCACAGAACATTATAGTGCTTTTTTACGCCTATATTCAGTGAGAGCGCTGCTGTTTTTCTTAAGGTGAGTGTCGAAAACGGAGACTCCTTTTGCAGTAAAAGAGGGATTCCTGCTCAGAACTTGGGAGAGAAAACGCATCTTCATTTTATTTCATAATCGGGACATATGTAGATGTCTTTAGGCTACAGCATCCACTTTCCGTCAGATGATCTCGTTTGTCTATTATTCTACGAAACACAGCAGCATTAAGCTACTATTTTAAGCTGGTATTCTGTGAGAGCGTGGTCCTTCCCCGGTTGAGCCGACGCATTCGTGCTACAACTATACTACTAATATAACAAATAAGAATATTTGTGGGTATATCACCATTTTTCTTTTATTTCTATGTTTATTCCTTGTTTTATATTCTTTTTTTAGAAGAAAAAAAAGTAGTAGAGAAAGAAAAAGAATATAAAAACAAGAAACAAACATAAAAATAAAAGAAAAATGCAGATATGTGTTTCGTATGGTGAGTGTAGAGAACCCGAGACCCTTTTTCTTTTTTTTATAATCCTTACGGGTGACAACGTATCTGCATTTTAATTCGTAATCGAAGATATATGTCTATGGGCCCCAGCAACCACTTACCATCAGGTGGACTGTGTGCTCAGTTGTCACCATATCCTATAAAAAAATTATATCAATTTTTCACAAGTATAGGTAATCAGTTCGAATTGCAAAAAATGGATGGGTCTTTTAACTCAGCGCGTAGGCAATAGATCTGTTAAAAACCCTTACTTTAAATGTCTTACTGCATGAATTTTTCTTACAGATATTTATTTTAGAAACATGACCCGCCTTTTAGTAGTCTTCTTTCTAAGGAAGTACCAAAATATGTGTTCGGGTCTGATGGTAAGTATCATTCCAAAGGGTCTCCGGTTCTCGTCACTCAGTATTAGAAACACTACAGTATTATGCTGATATTTTACGTTAGTATTCTGTGCGAGCATTGTTTTTCTCCGGACGAGCCTTTCCACTCGTACTGAAGCATGGCATTTCAACGAGTGACAAATTTGCAAAAAAATACTAATCACCGGTTCAAAGGGGATTCACGGTGATGAATACAATATAACTGAATATAAAGCACAGGTAAACATAGTACATTTAACTTCATGATTAAAATAGTACCTATATGTGGGTGATGAACTAAAACTACATGATGATGTATAGCTTAACAGTCCTCAAACCATGAGCCCCTACAAGTTCTCATGGTTGGCATTTTAGGCAAAGCTTTAATGCGCAAGACTTCGGCTATGCCAAATAAAGAAAGAAAAAATCATTTATTTGACATATTGCCATAGAGCTCGAGCTGTTCCTCGAATGTATGTCAAGTTTTTCTTTAAGTTCCTCTTTAAAGTAGCTCTTAAAGCGCTGTTTGGTAATAAAATTGCACTCTAATGCACTTGCGATAAAGTATTTTTTTCTTTGGCTATTTGTGGTGGTATAAAAAGTGTATATCACTTTTAGGATAAAAATGTATAAAAAGAAAAACGTAATTAATATACACACAATAGTTTAAAAAGTCCGATCTATGTCGGCTCATTTGACGCTCATGTTAAAAAAACAAGTGGTACTACATAGACATATTTTAATTCATTAGAGCATTTAGAATGATATTTATTTTGTTATTTACAAATTTATATTACAAAAATCATAATAATGAACTTAACTAAAATAATAATTAAAATTATAAATTCGATTAAAAAATTATTTTCAGCGTTTTTTTTCTTCACTATATGTATTAAACCGATTCAAAAAATCGACTATTTTTTGTTTGAAACCCCGCATTAAAATATCTTCAGAGTACCGAAAAAATACGTCTGCGAAAACCAGAGCTATTAATACCTATTTAGAGGTCGCACATTGCAGATTTTTATTTCTCGTTTAAATAACATGAGAAAAAATATTTTTTTAAATATTGTTACGCGCTAAAATCGGCGCACTAGCGCCATCTAGTCTCGAACCGAAGAACTAAACTTCTTGAAGGTTAAAACTCGAACTCTCGGTACCTTGCGCGTGTTTACTAGAACATTCTGGATATTTTGCTAATTTATATAAGTAGGCACTGTAGGATGCGATCGGGCAGAGTTGAGTTGAACTCGGCGACACAAGCGAAGCCTCGGAGCGGAATTAAGTGAATTAGTGTGTTTAATTATTAGTGTTTTTAGTTTTAATTTGTGTAAAGTAAATTAAAGTGTTAATTTAGGTAATTTTATCGGCAATTTTTATTGTCACGAACCTCAAGCTCGTAACAATTGGTGTCAGAAGTGGGATAAAATAATGCCGATTTTACCTAAGGAGGAAACGGAGGGTGTCCGTACCCAAAGTCAACGCCAGCAGGAGACGGACCAACGAAGATTTGGTGGTGCAACGCCGCAGACATCGGAGGACCAGCCACCGGCTGCAGGCCCGTCGGTAGCTCCTACATCTGCAGTACCTGACTTAGGTGCTCTGATGGTGATGCTGCAGGAACAGGCTCGTCGGTTCGAAGAGCAGCTGCCGGGCGGACAAGAGGAACAGGTCCGTAGTTTAGAAGAGCAGCTGCGGGGCGGACAAGAGGAACAGGCCCATCGGTTGGAAGAACAGATGCTCCTCATGAAGTATCTTCACGCTACCTTCGGGAAGGAGATCAGGGAGGTGAAGGATAAGGTTGCTCAACATGATAACCGCCTGTTGGAGGCCGAAACCCGAATCGACCAAGTAAACAATCGGGTTGACAACGTAATGGCTGACGTGAAGAAAACGCTGGACGAACTCAAACTTGGGGATGGAACAACAGCTCCCGTAGTAGCCACAACACCTTCGCTACGTGGATTCAAAGTGCCGCCGTTCGACGGGACTTCTTCCTGGTCAGCCTACAAAATCCAGTTCGAGGCTGTTATGAAGGCGAACGGCTGGAATAAAAGTCAGGCCATGACTGCTCTCACACTAGGCCTGCGCGACCAGGCCTTAACAGTTCTGGAAGCTCTCGGTGAGGAAGTGACTTATGAGCAACTCCTTGAGGCATTGTAGGCGAGATATGGCGACGCTCACCTGGAACACGTCTTTCGTACGCAGCTTAAAGATCGTGTGCAGCGCATCAACGAAAACCTGCAGCAGTGGGCTCTAGAAGTGGAGAAGCTGGTGCGAAAAGCATACCGGTCTCTACCTGCGCTCATTGAAGGGAACCTGGTGCAGACATTCATTGACGGCATCCGCGACCTGGAAGTCAGAGCTGCTGTGAGGCTCGAGCACCACGAGACGCTTAAGGACGCCTTGGCCCATGCACTGGAAGTGGAAGCCGTGCGGCAGGATCATCGTTCCCATCGCGTCAGGGAGGTTGCAGCAGCTACAGTTCGCGACCGCAACAAAGGATACAGCCCAAGGTGCTATGGCTGTGGGGAAAAGGGCCATCTTCGATCCAGCTGCCCTAAGCGAACCCTAGAAAGGGAAATTGAACGATCTCAGGAGGGTAGTGCGGCCAACAGCACCGCCCAGCAGCGGCAGGGAAACGAGTAAAAGCCAGAACTGCGGGGCGGGTGCTGGCTGATGTTAAAAGAGCCCCAAGGATCTCGATCTCACAAACCCATGATGGGAACAGCCTAATCATAAAGGGCGAGATCAACGGAATGCCGTGTAAGCTGACCCTAGACACTGGAGCCTCTCGTACGGTTGTTAGTTCCCAACTTATAAGTCAGTTCCTTGGGGACTCCGCATACAACCGAGAACGCCTTAATTTGGTAACAGCCACCGGTCAGCGTATACCCGTCCGTGGAGAGAAGGAGATGGAGTTGAAGCTAGGCAACGTGATCTACCTGCATAATGTCATCGTGGCTGATATAATGGACGACTGCATCCTAGGCTTAGACTTTATGAGGAATAATTGTTGCGAGATCGACGTTAAGCAAGGTGTTTTTGAAATGTGGACAGGAGGAACTCTTTATGGAAGGTGCGTTACCAGGGAACGTGTACAGCATCAAGAAGATTGTTCTTCCGCCGAGATCGGAAACGATTGTTCCGGTTAGTCTTCCTCGAAACGCTGGGCAAGCTCACCGTTGTGTACTTATGGAAAGGGTAAACAATGACCTTCCATGGAAAGTAGCTCGAACCTTGGTCAGGACCACTGACATCTCAGGAGTACGTGTGCTGAACCTTTGCGACCGGGAACAGATTATAGAAAAAGGCACACTGGTTGGTACTTGTGAGGAAGTGGATTGGTTACGTCAGTGCCAATATATATCGAGTGGGACCCCCAGCAAGGATTCAGAAACGAGAGTGACCACACTTTTGGAAGACTGTCGCAGTGTTCTGTCCCCGAACGAATTGGTCAAGGCGAAAAAGTTGTTACTCGAGTACGCCGATGTATTCTCATCAAACGATGCTGACATAGGAAAGACTGGTTTAGTTCAACACAAAATAAACACAGGTGAAGAGTTGCCTATCCGTCAGCGGCCAAGACGAATGCCGGTAGCACGTGAAAAGGAAGTGGAAACCATGATTAAGGGAATGGTGAAGGATGGTGTTATTGAACCTTCATCTAGTCCATGGTGTTCACCCGTGGTACTGGTAAAGAAGAAGGATGGCAGCTTGCGGTTTTGTGTTGACTATCGCCGTCTGAACGACGTTACTAAGAAGGATAGCTATCCCTTGCCAAGAATTGACGACACGCTGGACATGCTTACAGGAGTAAAGTGGTTTAGCACGCTGGACCTAAAAAAGTGGCTACTGGCAAGTGGAAATTGACCCTAAGGACAAGGAGAAAACTGCGTTCTCGACGGGAAAGGGTCTGTGGCAATTTAAAGTAATGCCGTTTGGGTTGTGCAATGCTCCAGCAACGTTTGAAAGGCTGATGGAACTTGTACTTACCGGGCTAATTGGCGATGTCTGTCTGGTCTACTTGGATGACATCATCTTCGTGGGCCGTACGTTTGAGGAACACCTTCAAAACTTGGAACGCGTGCTCATGAAGATTAAGAGTGCCAACCTCAAGTTGAGTCCGAAGAAATGTTCACTATTCAAACGGCAAGTCAACTTTTTGGGGTATGTAGTGTCGGAAGAAGGTATCCGCACGGATCCAGAGAAAATTGCAGCTGTAAAGGATTGGCCGGTTCCAAAAGACAAGACGCAGGTTAGAGCATTTTTGGGTTTGTGCTCCTATTACCGGCGATTCGTGAAGAACTTCGCAGATATAGCCAAACCTCTGCACAAGCTAACCGAGGAGAAGCGACATTTCTGCTGGGATGAAAGTTACAATATCGCATTCCAGGAGCTCAAGGACCGTCTGTGCAAAACACCTATTTTGGGATACCCTGATGCAAGCAAAGAATTTATAGTTGACACAGACGCAAGTGATATAGGACTTGGCGGTGTGTTGTCTCAACGTAATGGTGACCAAGAGGTCGTGATAGCGTACTTCAGCAAGTCGTTGTCAAAACCGGAAAGGAACTGTCCGAAAAGGAAAAGGAAAAAGTCGTTGCAACATTTTAGCAAATATCTTCTGGGACGAAAATTTCACTTACGAACTGACCATGCTGCACTAAAATGGCTATTGCAGTTTAAAAACCCAGAAGGACAAGTTGCGAGGTGAATTGAACTACTGCAGGAATAAAACTTTGAGATCGAACATCGCAGCGGGAAATCTCATGGCAACGCAGATGCATTGTCAAGAAGACCTTGTCCTGAAGATTGCAAACATTGTACTAGGCAAGAGAGTAAGGAAGTGGTATCCGTGAGGATGCTCAGGGCGGACCCCCTCAGCAACAAATGGAAGGACAGCTTACTACATGCACAGCAGGAAGATCCGGACATCAAGCCGATTCTGGAATGGATAAAGGCCAGTGCTCCCAAGCCCAAGTGGAGTGACGTCTCAGCGATGAGTTCGACCACTAAAAGCTATTGGGCCCAGTGGGACAGCTTGCTGCTTCAGGATGGAGTTCTGTGTCGTAAATGGGAAAACGTTCGGGGGAGACAGGTGTCATTTGCAAATGGTTGTCTCTAAAGCTAAAGTACCGGATGTTCTACAGCTGTACCATAATGATTGTTCAGGAGGTCATCTGGGAGTTAAACGAACTCTACTGAAGATCCGAGAACGGTTTTACTGGGTCCACTGTCGAAACGATGTCGAGGACTGGTGTCGCAAATGTACAAGTTGTGCGGCTGTAAAGGGACCTCAGACTCGTAGTAGAGGTGCATTGAAGTTGTACAATGTGGGTGCACCATGGGAGAGAATAGCCATTGACGTGGCGGGGCCGTTTCCTGAGAGGGAAAGCGGTAACAAGTATTTCATGGTTGTGATGGATTACTTCACTAAGTGGCCAGAAGTCTTCGCTATTCCAAATCAAGAAGCTTCAACAGTTGCTGATAAGCTAGTTCATGAAGTCTTCTGTCGTTTTGGTGTACCTTTAGAGATTCACAGCGATCAAGGAAGGAATTTTGAGTCTCAAATATTCCAGGAAACTTGCCGAGTTATGGGTACTCATAAAACAAGAACGACTTCTTATCACCCGCAATCTGATGGAATGGTAGAACGATTTAATCAGACATTGGAGAGGTACCTAGCAAAAGTTGTAGACAATCGGCAACGAGATTGGGACAAGCACATACAACCGTTTTTGTTGTCATATCGAAGCGCTGTTCACGAAAGTACAGCAGTGACACCAGCTTTCGCAAACTTTGGAAGAGAATTACGGCTGCCTGCAGACCTGATCACCGGGATACCACCTGATGCTCCACGCAGTATAACCGATTATGCAAATGACTTGCGGAACAAAATGAATGACGTTTATGAGCACGTCAGACAATCGGGCCAGCAAATGTCTGAAAAGATGAAAACCCGGTATGACCGCAAAATGAACAACAAAGGGTTCGACGAAGGTTCACTTGTGTGGTTGCACAATCCAGTCCGCAGCAAAGGGAAATCTCCTAAGCTTCAAGCTAAATGGGACGGCCCGTACCGAATTGTGACCAGGATCAACGATGTAACCTACCGGATACAGAAAGGCGCAAGAGGGACTCCTAAGATCGTCCATGTGGATCGCCTAGCGCGTTATTATGGGACCGATAACGCTCGGGACGAGCATGTCTTAGGAGGGGGCAGTGTTACGCGCTAAAATCGGCGCACTAGCGCCATCTAGTCTCGAACCGAAGAACTAAACTTCTTGAAGGTTAAAACTCGAACTCTCGGTACCTTCCGCGTATTTACTTGAACATTCTGGATATTTTGCTAATTTATATAAGTAGGCACTGCAAGATGCGATCGGGCAGAGTTGAGTTGAACTCGGCGACACAAGCGAAGCCTCGGAGCGGAATTAAGTGAATTAGTGTGTTTAATTATTAGTGTTTTTAGTTTTAATTTGTGTAATGTAAATTAAAGTGTTAATTTAGGTAATTTTATCGCCAATTTTTATTGTCACGAACCTCAAGCTCGTAACAATATTCTACCTCACAAAGCAATCAACGGATTTTTATGTGCGATTAATATTTTTGTAGGAAATCAAACGCTCTATAAAAATGACTTTTTTGATAAATCTATCTGTTCAAAAGTTATTTTAGCTTGAAGTCAAATTTATAGTAAATTTTGAGATCGTTTTTACTGTTCCGACGAAACTATCAGACTTATCACAAAATGTCATACGAACTTTTTTGTAGGTAATTTTATTTCTGATAAATTATCATAAATAAAGTTTTTTGAAATTCCGCATTATTTTCTATTTATTTTCATTTTAATATAAAGCTTTTTTTAAACCCTTCAAATTAAGGAAATTCCGCCACATAATTGTCAGATTATGGGCCAGCCCGACTAGGAGACCATACTGAACCGTCTGTGTCTATATCTGACGCGCTCGAGTATTTCAAGGACACGATTTTTTTGCATTTTCAAAAAATTTCCAAGAGTTTTGGTCGTATTTTGAATAGGAGTTTCTTTAGGGTGTACTTAACATATCTTCGGAATATCTGACGCGCTCGAATAGATTTTTTTTATCCAATTTTCAACCCCTTCGTACGGCCACCGCCACCATTCATTAATATTCCTCCGATCTCAAAAATACGTACGGGCATATACACTGTTAATATCTGACGCGCTCGAGTATTTTTTGTAACTGTCTATAACATTTGTGAAAATCTATACCCGCTCCCCCAGCACTGAAAAAGCACACATCATATAACCTTTTTTTGTTTTTAGCTTCTAAGTTTCACAATCCAAAAGGTCCCCATGACGCCCGAGTAACTCCCAATTTAGCCTCCCGGGCTCCCCTACTATTAAGTTTATATTCTAATAATAAATGTATATAAAATAATAAATAAATGTAACAGAGATGTTGTGCCCTTAAAACTATGATCAATACTATAATTACATTAACTTTGTCGATGTGTACTTGTAAAACAATTAAAAAATATATACAAAAAGATTTTAAGCCAGCAGTGGAACTGGTTTATGTATTGTTTATCTCACCCACATTATCTAATTAGTAATTAAACATTACATAAGGTTTTCTATCATATAACTATGACGTGGTAGCTAAGATGGTTAAAGCTCGCTGTAAATATAACAGAACGCTAATAACCCGGGTTCGATCCCCGCAGGCACCAATGAAATTGTTAAGTGCAATTTTAAGTGCTGATTTACCACGTGCTACGCGGTGAACGAAAACGTGAGGAAACCTCCATGTCTGAGGAATAAGAAAAAATATTATTTCGAAGACATGTGAAGTTCGCCAACACGCATTGGGGCAGCGCCGCGGACACTTACTTGCCCTAAAACCCTCTCAGAAATGAGGGGAGGCCTGAGCCCAGCAGTGGGACGTATATAGGCTGTAACTTTACTTTACTTTTATGTAACTATATAAAATGTTTAAGGGCGAGCTTGAGCTTAATAAATGTTGTATTCCATTAACGCTTAAGAAAATAGCTTGAGAAGTAAGAGAGCAGGTAGGTTAGCAGTTTAAATAATCGAAAACCTAATAAAGATTACGTGTATGTGCACATAATTACCTACTTAAATACCCCGTTATATTAGGATATATTGTATAATGAACGATACTAATTGTCATATTATATGATACTAATTGTCATAACATAATAATTTAGCACTGGCGTACTAATAACACAGCAATGAGCGGCAATATAATTTTTTATGACTTAATAAGTATTTACGCCATTAAAATACGTATCTAGAGATTAAAGCTGAATTTCCAATAGAAAAAGCAAGTACTTATAAGCATTACGCCCACGCCGATCTTCCTACACATATATTGTAGAATATTCTCGTGAAATATGAACGAATTTATAAAAAAATATAAAGTCTTATAGAAATGATTTCTAGGCCGAAGCACCCTAGGAAATTTTCTCTCTTTCCACTTTAATTTTTATGACAAATGTTGTTCACCAATGACATTTTAAACATATTATATTAGTCGAAGCCAGTACGATTAAAATGAACTGAAAAAATTCAACTAAAATTATCGTTTTATGACCACTTAGGTGCGGTGTAAACATTTCAGTACGCGAGCAACATGGGTGCTATACCCGTTGGCACCAATGAAAATGTTACTTTCAATTTTAAGTGCAGATCGGTGAAGAAAGCAATGTTGAAACCTGCACACCTGAGAAATTAAAAAGCTGTCAGTCGGACTGCTCATCAGAAGTGAAAATTTTATTTTTAGCTCCAAAAATATTCCTACAAGTAAGCGAATTGCGACAACGCGTCGGACATTTTCTTGCCCTAGAACCATTTTAGACTGTAACTTCACTTATACTTTTTATTTTCATCATATTCTACACATATTGTGAAATTTTATAAAATACTTAATGGGGTAGAGTTTATACACATATTCTAAACAAAATTTATTTTTGGGATTGACGTCAACAATTTATAGTTTATTTGCTAGCGCGTGCATCACATGAAGACTGCAAGGCCGATTTTAACGAAATTGTCTTTGTTCTGTAGCTTAAGATCCGACGAGGACTAGGCTTGATCATCCCGTCTATGCTATTCCATATAAAGCGGAGACCAAGTTTGTTTGACTATCTCTTATCATACTCATACTTATATCACACGTAGTTAAATATAGAAAATTAAACTTTTAGTAAAACTACTAATAAAACATCACATGAAAACTGCAAGGCCGATTTCAACAAAATTGTCTTTGTTCTGTAGCTTAAGGTCCGACGAGGACTAGGCTTGATCATCCTCGACTATGCTATCCCATATAAAACGGGGACCAAATTTGTTTGATTATCCCTTATCATACTCATACTTATATCACACGTAGTTAAATATAGAAAATTAAACTTTTAGTAAAACTACTAATAAAACATCACATGAAAACTGCAAGGCCGATTTTAATTAAATTGTCTTTGTTCTGTGGCTTAAGGTCCGACGAGGACTAGGCTTGATCATCCCCGACTATGCTATCCCATATAAAGCGGGGACCAAATTTGTTTGATTATCCCTTATCATACTCATACTTATATCACACGTAGTTAAATACAGGAAATTAGACTTTTAATAAAACTTTTAATGAAACCCACAAGATAGTCTAAGGAGTTTTTCAATCCGGCTATAATTTTTTTATTAATAGTATTATTTTTCAAACATTTGCATCTGTCTTTCACTTTGAGTGGACTAAAGACAACCTCAAGCTCAAATTTCGTCAAAATAATCACATTGAAAAATTCATCCTCTAATTTCCAACGCTTACTCACTTAGGGGTGAAAGAAAATAATAATTAAAACCAGTTCACAATTGACGAAGATATTGAGTAATATACATTCAAAGAACCTACAGTCAAATTGTGAATCAAATGGTCTCTTTCATAATAAGAATTTTCAATTTTTGCCTTTAAATAAAACTATTTATAAACAAAATTCCTTTTCAATAAGGGCATGTAATAGTTTTGAACATGGACAAAACAAAGATCATGTTTAATGTCCATATCACACCTATGCCGGTAGTTGTTGGGAGCACTATGCTCGAAGTTGTTGACGAGTACGTTTACCTGGGACAAATTGTCCGACTAGGTAAGTCCAAACTTCGACCGAGAGGTCAATCGATGGATTCAACTCGACTGGGCAACGTTCGGGAAATTACGACACATCTTCTCGTCAGGTATACCTCAATCTCTGAAAACTAGATTGTACAACCAGTGCGTGTTGCCAGTGATGACCTACGGATCTGAGACGTGGTCCTTCAGTGCTGGCCATATGAGGACGCTCAAGGTCGCTCAGCGAGCTATGGAGAGGGCTACGCTCGGGGTTTCCATGCGTGATAAACTCAGAAATGAACATATCCGCAGTAAAACCAGAGTGACCGACATATCCCAACGGATTAGTAAGCTGAAGTGGCAATGGGCCGGGCATATAGCTCGAAGCACCGACAACCGTTGGGGAAAAAAGGTTCTCGAGTGGCAGCCTCGTACCGGTAGGTGTAGTGTAGGGGACGCCCCACTAGATGGAGTGACGACCTGGTAAGACATGCAGGAAGTCGATGGGTGCAGGTGGCTCAGGATCGTGCTTTGTAGCATACTTTGGGGGAGGCCTATGTTCAGCAGTGGACTTGTGAAGGGCTGTAATGATGATGATGATGAATAGTTTTAATACTATGGCACAACAATTAGACATAGATTTATTAAACACCAGTGTTCTTAAACTAAAGTGTACGTTTTCTCATTATTTCTTTAACAAGATTCGTATAATGTGCGTATGGTTATTATTATTATACACTTGTATATGCAAAAACAGTAAGTTTTAATTCTATTTTTGAAAATTGGTAATTGGCCTTCCTCGTCAATTTTTTTTTCATGTATTACTTGATGCTTTTAGCCAGTTTTAAAATAAAGTGATAAAATAAAAAACAAAAAAAATAATGGCAGGTGTATTGGTGAACGCAGAATCATGTGTCTAGCTGCTATACTACTAGGTAGAGCAACTACGCCCGTCACAATACGTGGGTTTTCTTGATAATGAGCATACTAAGTGTGTTCGCAGTTTGACCGCCATAACGACTAAAATAGGCGCAAATAGGAAGATGGTAACTGGAGGACCTATTTTCAAATCACACTTATGGCGAGTGGTATTCAAAAAAGATTTAAAACAATTTCGGTTTTGACAATAATACAATTCACATCAAATCATTCACACGCCAAGTCCGTACGATGATCATAGTTGACTATCTATCTATACTTATATTCCCGGCAGTGCAACCCCAAGATATATATGACCGTAACAAACCTTCACGTAACCGACTACTGCCCTAATTTATCCTGAGGGTCGCCGTAAACCAAGAGTGTGAGGAATGAAACTGTATGAGACTATATGATTTTATGAATACTTTTAATGAGATCAACAATAACTACCAACTAAAAATTAAGCGAAAGTGGTATGTAAGTAAAAAGATCCTCCCTACCTATTCCGCAAATGAAAAAGTAAAAATATAATAGTAGTAACTATAGTACTACTACTACTTAAATATCTTTGTGCATATAAGTCATTTCCTTCATAAAATGTTTATTTCTTACACTCCACAATAACATAACAAAGTTATAATGCAGCTAGATCATTTTGTATCCACTCGAATGTCGGGTCATTTTGGCCAATATGGCGCATCTGTCGAGCACTTTGCGAAGTGCTATGTGAGTATATATATATATATATATATATATATATATATATATATATATATATATATATATATATATATATATATATATATATGCTAAGTAAGTATATTAAATCATATATCAATGGAAACGTTATTAAATAAGCTATCAGATTATGCATAACAGATATATATATGTTATATATATCATATATATGTTACAGATAGTTTGCTATCACTCGACGCCATATTATGGCGTTTGACAGATGCGCATATTATTTGAGACGCCAGAATATGGCGTTTGGACAGACGATAGACGTATAGAGTTGTACGAAATCAAGTTCATTTTATAAGTTGGTCGACTATTACTCGTTAACTTGTTTATTCTAATTAGCAGTGATAGTTTTCCTTTTTAGTTTAATTATATATTATGCAACTATAGTGTACCTATACTTTTTACATTTTCAAAAACAGCGGTTAAGTTGGTAGAGGGAAGGAGGGGGATACACGACTCTAATAAAAAAATCCCATTAGGAGCTAAATGTTACGCTACTAAGTGTGTATCAAAAAGATATTGTTCCATACCTCCAGTGTTTTTGAAAGACCTATCCATCGAAACTCTACATGATGGAATAGATGGATAAAAAATCATCCTCCATTTATTTGTAAGGGAGGTATCTAAAATAAAAATATTTTTTGAATGTTATTTCACAGTTTTGCAGGCGTGATTAATATCTTTAACTATGCTAGATTACAGATTTGTAGCACCTAGTGTATCTGCGTAAAACCGCGGACAGACTGACATGGCGAAACTATAAGGGTTCCTTGTTGTGTTACTACAGATCCCTAGCCAAAATATCCATTTTTATTATTCAAAAACTTACCCTTCAGGTCCAATAAACGAGGGGGCAAAGTATAAATAAAAAATGTTATATTAAGACGCACAGCCTTGTGGCCTGGACATTGGAAATAGAAGCGTAAAATCAGGACAATCGGTTCCTTTCATTACATAGGCATCCACTTAGAAAGTATTTTGGAAAATTCAATCCTTTAGAGGGTGAAATAGGGTATTTTAGTTCATATGAATGATTTTATTTTACGGGGCGATTGACTCGAAACTTGCTGATATTACTCTGTAAATAGAATAAATATATACTTATTTTACAATTTTTTAAACGAGGGTGGTATTGAAGTTTGTGTGGAAACACGTGTTTAACTATGTGACAATTCTTCTCTCAAGGATTTCTCTCATAAAAATGATTTTCTTTCAATTAGAAACTATGTAACACGTGTTGAAGGTTTTGAGCTACTATATTTCTAAAGGCTTTTGATGAAAAAATGAAGGATATTATAAAATTGTAAACAATTTTGATGCAGTTATTAATGAATCAATTAATCAAAATAGGTATTCTTTATTGCATACTAATACACATTAAATAAAAATAACAAAACAAAATGAAATCAATAAAAAAGGTAAAATCGCTCTGAAAGCGATTTCTATCAGACAACCTTAATACACAATGAATTATTCACAACGAATGGCTATGAGGGAGGTGTGCCTATTTAGATTATAAAGTTAAATAAAAAAAAAGACGACACTTGAGGAAAGTAGGATACATACAAGAAAGGATGGGAAGCGTGATGACGAAATATAAGAGTTTCAAGTAATAAGTTATCTGTAGATTTTTGAAGGGGTTGAAAAAGGGGTTGAGCACGACGAAAATATACTCGTATTTCTACATACATATAAAGTTACATTACATTACATTTAAAATTATGTTTTAACTGAACAAGATGAATGTAATAGATTACGAAGAGAAATAACGTAAGAGTGGTTTTCATTTAGTCGGCGTATCTACTTACTATTTTCTACAGTTGTTACGAACCTTCACGCATGCAGCCTAGGCAACTAACAGCCTCCCATACAAGCCGGTTTTCTAAAAAGGCTTAACACCACAGACTTTGTACCAGCTTTTAAAAATTTATACAGCGGACTATGCGGAAACCTTCAATTTTGTCGAAATTTGAATGGTGTTACAGTTTAAGCTATGCGAAGTTGACAGTCATTATATCGAAGTGCTGAAGTGTTTGCACAGTAAAGTTACGATGGCTATACGAGTAGAGAACCGGAGTTAGTTTTTATTGAATAAGGATGACAAACGAGCACACAGCCCACCTGATGGTAAGTGGATGCTGTGGCCCATAGACATATACATTTATCCCCGATTAAGAATCAAAATGCAGATGTGTTTTCACCCCTGAGGACTAAGTTGTAATGCCTCGTTTCCAGTAAAAAGAGTCTCCTGTTCTCTCTACATTCACTATACGAAACACAGCATCATTAAGCTGCTATATTACGGTGATAATCTGTGAGAGCGTGGTTCTACCCCGGTTGAGCCGACCCATTCATGCTACAACTATAATATAGCTGTTGTATGGCTCTACCACGTGTTGAAACATATGTATGAAACCTATCTGGGTTTCTTGCTGGTTGTTCCCAGGACCAGGAGGTTTTCTCCAACGAGTGGTAAAAATAACAAATGACTTTTAATGAGTATTTTTTAATCTATATTGAATAAAAATTATTCTTTCCTATTCTATTCTATTCTATCATGCTGCGGAGAGGTGTAAAACAGGTTGATATAATATCCCCCAAAACTCTTCACTCCTACATTAGGAGACGTTTTCAAGCTACTGGACTAAAATATTACGGTATCATCATCAATGTTGAGTACATCACACCTTTGATTTGCCGACGATATAGTCGCTGGAGGACCTAAGCTCTATGCTCAATGATCTCAATAGTGTCTCCCAACGCATAACTCTTAAGATGAACATGGACAAAACAAAAGTGATGTGTAATGTCGATGCCGGTAGTTGTTGGGAGCACTAAACTCTAAGTCATTGATGAGATGATGAGTATATTTACCTGGGACAAAATGTCCGACTAGGTAAAAGTCCAACTTCAACCGAGAGGTCAATCAACGGATTCAACTCGGCTAGACAGCGTTGGGGAAATTACGACACATCTTCTCGTCGGGCATACCTAAAATTCTCAAAACTAGATCGTACAACCAGTGCGGGTTGCCAGTGATTACCTATGGTGTGTGTTTTTTTAACAATTCGAACAATAAAGTCATTATAAAAGATTTCAACCTTAACACTATGCTAAATTACCCCAATATTCCCAATGGACAGGTTATGAACAAGACAAAGGTCATCAGTATACCGGCAGGTAGTTGTTGGGAGCACTACGCTCGAAGCTGTTGACTAGTAAAGAAATAATACTAGTTTTTACGGAATTTATCGCGTATATTTAACTTTTTAAATACCCGACGTTTCGAACGTATTTAAAAAGTTAAGTATACGCGATAAATTTCGTAAAAACTAGTATTATTTCAATGTGTAGTGTTCGCGTAAATATAACAAATCATTATGTTGACTAGTACGTCTACTTAGAACAAATTGTCTTATTTATTGAGTGACTATTATTTTTTAAATTTACCCTGAGGGTTTTGAAACGAGGGTGTGAATTTTGTATGATATATACTCGTATTTGTATTTAAACTCGTAGTCTAAATCGCTGGATGTAGAAGCTTAAAATTGGGACAATAGTTTCGCCTTGAGCTTTGTATTTTGCATAAAGGATTATGGAAAATACAAAGCTTTATAAGAGGGTGAAATGGGTTGTTCCAGTTTGTACGAAACTTTTTAATTTTAAGGGCGATTGACTCTAAAAATATAGAAAGAAATCTGTAAATAAAACAAAAGAAGACGCGTTTTGCGTTTTTTCAAGTCTACCTGCTACTATTTTTAACTTTGAACTTGATCATGAGTGTTCTTAGCTGTGATTCAAGAAAATAGTTTCAACCGCTTGAAGATCATCAGCTCTTTTTGTTTCGGGGGATTTTAAAAATTTCAATTTAATGTTATTTTATAGAGCAATTTAATATTTATATGATGAAAAATTATTAAATCATTGGTTTAGGCCTTAGCTCAATTTTAAAGGTCTTAATCGTACTTAAAATCTAATATAATTTATATTCCAAAATTTAAGAGTTTCCGTGATAGCTTGAGCTCTCCGTATTATGTAATCTCATAGTAACCGTGGTTCGTGAGTGTCTGTACGTTACAACGTGGACGCGGTAATACCACAGGGCAAAACAATAGTATAAACATGTAATAGTTTTTCGCCGTATTTTACCATTAAAATTTACCGTTAAAATTTTGTAAAGAAATGGCCAAGACCTCCGTTTCTAACACAGCTGAGGTGAAGTCACAGGGAAGCAGGAGTGTCGGTATGGCAATTCGGTACTCGTCCTATCCTCCGCTATTCTGGATAATGTGTTAGTGTAGGGGATGTGGGGGAGAGGAATGTCGATATTACGATACGCTGTTCTCTCAACCATCCGTAGCCGAAATATAGTTGGCGGTGGATCCATAGACTAGACCACTGAGGTCAGGAAGACGGGGGCAACCGAGTACTCTATTTTTTTGATCATATGTCTTCCACGTATTGGATTTAGAGGGTCATTTGCATTGAGCAGGCTTGCAATTGAGCAGAGGAGGAGCTTTCCTCTCTCGGGGAGTCTACCTTGAGGTGCCAAGACTGATAAACATATCATTTGTCCTCTAGAGTTGAAATATAAATTGTGGAAACCCTAATATATAATAGTGAAAACCCTAAATAATATTTTACATTAACATATCTATCGCTCTTTCTTAATATGTAGATATGAAAATATAGATTGCATATTATCGATTCTGAATACATATACAAATAACTACATGAGTGGCATCGACGCCATACTGTTTGTAAGAAAATCTTAAATATTTTTCCTTGAACTTCTTAGGTAACATACAAATTATAATGTTGCATGAATAAGTCAACTAGCGCCATCTAGTGTCAGGAACGAGAGCGAGGGGAGCATTGAGAAAATGACATCACAAACCACTCAACTGACAGCGCCTAGTCGAAACTCGAACGCTCGGTACTTTGCCCGTGTTTACTTGAACATTCTGGATATTTCTTTGCTAATTTAAATATATAGGCGCTGCAAGATGCGATCGAGGCAGAGTGAACTCGGCGACACAAGCGAAGCTTCGGAGTGGAATTAAGTGAATTAGTGTGTTTAAATTATTAGTGTTTTAACTTTAATTGTGTAAAGTAAATTAAAGTGTTAATTTAGGTAATTTTATCGGCAATTTTTATTGTCACGAACCTCAAGCTCGTAACAATTGGTGTCAGAAGTGGGATAAAATCATGCCGATTTTACCTAAGGAGGAAACGGAGGGTGTCCGTACCCGAAGTCAACGCCAGCAGGAGACGGACCAAAGAAGATTTGGTGGTGCAACGCCGCAGACGTCGGAGGGCCAGCCACCGGCTGAAGGCCCGTCGGTAGCTCCTACATCTGCAGCACCTGACTTAGGTGCTCTGATGGTGATGCTGCAGGAGCAGGCCCGCCGATTGGAAGAGCAGCTGCGGGGCGGACAGGAGGAACAGGCCCGCCGACAGGAGGAACAGGCCCGTCGTTTAGAAGAGCAACTCCAACGCGATAAGGAAGAGCAGATGCTCCTCATGAAGGACCTTCACGCTATCTTCGGAAAAGAGATACGGGAGGTGAAGGATAAGGTTGCTCAACATGACAACCGCCTGTCGGAGGCCGAAACCCGAATCGACCAAGTAAACAATCGGGTTGACAACGTAATGGCTGACGTGAAGAAAACGCTGGACGACCTCAAACTTGGGGATGGAACAACAGCTCCCGTAGTAGCTACAACACCTTCGCTACGTGGATTCAAAGTGCCGCCGTTCGACGGGACCTCTTCCTGGTCGTCCTACAAAATCCAGTTCGAGGCCGTCATGGAGGCAAACGGCTGGAATAAAAGCCAGGCCATGACTGCACTCACCTTAGGCCTGCGCGACCAAGCCTTAACTGTGTTGGAAGCTCTCGGTAAGAAAGTGACCTACGAGCAGCTCCTTGAGGCATTGGAGGCGAGATATGGCGACGCTCACCTGGAACACGTCTTTCGTGCGCAGCTTAAAGATCGTGTGCAGCGCATCAACGAAAACCTGCAGCAGTGGGCTCTAGAAGTGGAGAAGCTGGTGCGAAAAGCATACCGGTCTGTACCTGCGCTCATTGAAGGGAACCTGGTGCAGACATTCATCGACGGCATCCGCGACCTGGAAGTCAGAGCTGCTGTGAGGCTCGGGCACCACGAGACGCTTAAGGACGCCTTGGCCCATGCACTGGAAGTGGAAGCCGTGCGGCAGGATCATCGTTCCCATCGCGTCAGGGAGGTTGCAGCAGCTACAGTTCGCGACCGCAACAAAGGATACAGCCCAAGGTGCTATGGCTGTGGGGAAAAGGGCCATCTTCGATCCAGCTGCCCTAAGCGAACCCTAGAAAGGGAAATTGAACGATCTCAGGAGGGTAGTGCGGCCAACAGCGCCGCCCAGCAGCAGCAGGGAAACGAGTAAAAGCCAGAACTGCGGGGCGGGTGCTGGCTGATGTTAAAAGAGCCCCAAGGATCTCGATCTCACAAACCCATGATGGGAACAGTCTAATCATAAAGGGCGAGATCAACGGAATGCCGTGTAAGCTGACCATAGACACTGGAGCCTCTCGTACGGTTGTTAGTTCCCAACTTATAAGTCAGTTCCTTGGGGACTCCGCATACAACCGAGAACGCATTAATTTGGTAACAGCCACCGGTCAGCGTATACCCGTCCGTGGAGAGAAGGAGATGGTGTTAAAGCTAGGCAACGTGATCTACCTGCATAATGTCATCGTGGCTGATATAATGGACGACTGCATCCTGGGCTTAGACTTTATGAGGAATAATTGTTGCGAGATCGACGTTAAGCAAGGTGTTTTGAAATGTGGACAGGAGGAACTTTTTATGGAAGGTGCGTTACCAGGGAACGTGTACAGCATCAAGAAGATTGTTCTTCCGCCGAGATCGGAAACGATTGTTTCGGTTAGTCTTCCTCGAAACGCTGGGCAAGCTCACAGTTGTGTACTTGTGGAAAGGGTAAACAATAACCTTCCATGGAAAGTAGCTCGAACCTTGGTCAGGACCACTGACATCTCAGGAGTACGTGTGCTGAACCTTTGCGACCGGGAACAGGTTATAGAAAAAGGTACACTGGTTGGTACTTGTGAGGAAGTGGATTGGTTACGTCAGTGCCAATATATATCGAGTGGGACCCCCAGCAAGGATTCAGAAACGAGAGTGACCACACTTTTGGAAGACTGTCGCAGTGTTCTGTCCCCGAACGAATTGGTGAAGGCGAAGAAGTTGTTACTCGAGTACGCCGATGTATTCTCATCAAACGATGCTGACATAGGAAAGACTGGTTTAGTTCAACACAAAATAAACACAGGTGAAGAGTTGCCTATCCGTCAGCGGCCAAGACGATTGCCGGTAGCACGTGAAAAGGAAGTGGAAACCATGATTGGGGGAATGGTGAGGGATGGTGTTATTGAACCTTCATCTAGTCCATGGTGTTCACCCGTGGTACTGGTAAAGAAGAAGGATGGTAGCTTGCGGTTTTGTGTTGACTACCGCCGTCTAAACGACGTTACTAAGAAGGATAGCTATCCCTTGCCGAGAATTGACGACACGCTGGACATGCTTACAGGAGTAAAGTGGTTTAGCACACTGGACCTAAAAAGTGGCTACTGGCAAGTTGAAATTGACCCTAAGGACAAGGAGAAAACTGCGTTCTCGACGGGAAAGGGTCTGTGGCAATTTAAAGTAATGCCGTTTGGGTTGTGCAATGCTCCAGCAACGTTTGAAAGGCTGATGGAACTTGTACTTACCGGGCTAATTGGCGATGCCTGTCTGGTCTACTTGGATGACATCATCATCGTGGGCCGTACGTTTGAGGAACACCTTCAAAACCTGGAACGCGTGCTCATGAAGATTAAGAGTGCCAACCTTAAGTTGAGTCCGAAGAAATGTTCACTATTCAAACGGCAAGTCAACTTTTTGGGGTATGTAGTGTCGGAAGAAGGTATCCGCACGGATCCAGAGAAAATCGCAGCTGTAAAGGATTGGCCGGTTCCAAAAGACAAGACGCAGGTTAGAGCATTTTTGGGTTTGTGCTCCTATTACCGACGTTTTGTGAAGAACTTTGCAGATATAGCCAAACCTCTGCATAAGCTAACCGAGGAGAAGCGACATTTCTGCTGGGATGAAAGTTGTAACATCGCATTCCAGGAGCTCAAGGACCGTCTGTGCAAAACACCTATTTTGGGATACCCTGATGCAAGCAAAGAATTTATAGTTGACACAGACGCAAGTGATATAGGACTTGGCGGTGTGTTGTCTCAACGTAATGGTGACCAAGAGGTCGTGATAGCGTACTTCAGCAAGTCGTTGTCAAAACCGGAAAGGAACTACTGTGTCACAAGACGCGAATTGCTAGCTGTGGTAAAGTCGTTGCAGCATTTTAGCAAATATCTTCTGGGGCGAAAATTTCACTTACGAACTGACCATGCTGCACTAAAATGGCTATTGCAGTTTAAAAACCCAGAAGGACAAGTTGCGAGGTGGATTGAACTACTGCAGGAATACGACTTTGAGATCGAACATCGCAGCGGGAAATCTCATGGCAACGCAGATGCATTGTCAAGAAGACCTTGTCCTGAAGATTGCAAACATTGTACTAGGCAAGAGAGTAAGGAAGTGGTATCCGTGAGGATGCTCAGGGCAGACCACCTCAGCAACGAGTGGAAGGACAGCTTACTACATGCACAGCAGGAAGATCCGGACATCAAGCCGATTCTGGAATGGATAAAGGCCAGTGCTCCCAAGCCCAAGTGGAGTGACGTCTCAGCGATGAGTTCGACCACTAAAAGCTATTGGGCCCAGTGGGACAGCTTGCTGCTTCAGGATGGAGTTCTGTGTCGTAAATGGGAAAACGTTCGGGGAGACAGCTGTCATTTGCAAATGGTTGTCCCTAAAGTTAAAGTACCGGATGTTCTACAGCTGTACCATAATGATTGTTCAGGAGGCCATCTGGGAGTTAAACGAACTCTACTGAAGATCCGAGAACGGTTTTACTGGGTCCACTGTCGAAACGATGTCGAGGACTGGTGTCGCAAATGTACAAGTTGTGCGGCTGTAAAGGGACCTCAGACTCGTAGTAGAGGTGCATTGAAGTTGTACAATGTTGGTGCACCATGGGAGAGAATAGCCATTGACGTGGCGGGGCCGTTTCCGGAGAGTGAAAGCGGTAACAAGTATTTCATGGTTGTGATGGATTACTTCACTAAGTGGCCAGAAGTCTTCGCCATTCCAAATCAAGAAGCTTCAACAGTTGCAGATAAACTAGTTCATGAAGTCTTCTGTCGTTTTGGAGTACCTTTAGAGATTCACAGCGATCAAGGAAGGAATTTTGAGTCTCAAATATTCCAGGAAACTTGCCGAGTTATGGGTACTCATAAAACAAGAACGACTTCTTATCACCCGCAATCTGATGGAATGGTGGAACGATTTAATCAGACATTGGAGAGGTACCTAGCAAAAGTTGTAGACAATCGGCAACGAGATTGGGACAAGCACATACAACCGTTTTTGTTGTCATATCGAAGTTCTGTTCACGAAAGTACAGCAGTGACACCAGCTTTCGCAAACTTTGGAAGAGAATTACGGCTGCCTGCGGACCTGATCACCGGGATACCACCTGATGCCCCACGCAGTATAACCGATTATGCAAATGACTTGCGGAACAAAATGAATGACGTTTATGAGCACGTCAGACAATCGGGCCAGCAAATGTCTGAAAAGATGAAAACCCGGTATGACCGCAAAATGAACAACAAAGGGTTCGACG
Organism: Parnassius apollo; assembly: GCA_907164705.1. Classification (NCBI taxonomy): domain Eukaryota; kingdom Metazoa; phylum Arthropoda; class Insecta; order Lepidoptera; family Papilionidae; genus Parnassius; species Parnassius apollo. The sequence continues at coordinate 1,248,747 of CAJQZP010000816.1, forward strand.
AAGGTTCACTTGTGTGGTTGCACAATCCAGTCCGCAGCAAAGGGAAATCTCCTAAGCTTCAAGCTAAAGGGGACGGCCCGTACCGTATTGTAACCAGGATCAACGATGTGACCTACCGGATACAGAAAGGCGCAAGAGGGACTCCTAAGATCGTCCATGTGGATCGCTTGGCGCGTTATTATGGGACCGATAATGCTCGGGACGAGCATGTCTTAGGAGGGGGCAGTGTTGCATGAATAAGTCAACTAGCGCCATCTAGTGTCAGGAACGAGAGCGAGGGGAGCATTGAGAAAATGACATCACAAACCACTCAACTGACAGCGCCTAGTCGAAACTCGAACGCTCGGTACTTTGCCCGTGTTTACTTGAACATTCTGGATATTTCTTTGCTAATTTAAATATATAGGCGCTGCAAGATGCGATCGAGGCAGAGTGAACTCGGCGACACAAGCGAAGCTTCGGAGTGGAATTAAGTGAATTAGTGTGTTTAAATTATTAGTGTTTTAACTTTAATTGTGTAAAGTAAATTAAAGTGTTAATTTAGGTAATTTTATCGGCAATTTTTATTGTCACGAACCTCAAGCTCGTAACAATAATATTGCTCGAAATGCTCGAAATATATATACTAGCTTGACAGGCAGACGTTGTTCTGCCCTTTTCGACGACTTTTGTCATGTCCTATTAAAATCCTTAAATTCGCAAAAAAAAAATTGTCGACCATGGGCAAAAAACTATCCTATCTCTCAAGTTGGACCAAACTGCACACGGTGTGCAAATTTGATTAAAATCGGTTAAGTAGTTTAGGAGTCCATCGCGGGCAAACAACGTGACACGTAATTTATATATATTAAGATAATATACATATAATAATAATGTCATCCAGACTGAATGTCGGTCACGGCGGCCTGCCTCAACGGAGGCTAGCCATCGGCGCAGGACAACATTATAGTGCCCAAGTGTATGCGTAAGCACAGGTGCACTCTCTATTCCCTCACTCTCATAATCCGATGGGACGGTAAACCGACACGACCGTCGAGACATGAGTCGCAGGACCAACGGCTTTACGTGCTTTCCGAGGCACGGGGGTGAGACACCGCCAACTTCTTGACTTCGGGCAGATACTGAGAATTTCTTGACAGAAAAACTCAATAATTGATTTTTTAGCCCGACCCGGGATTCGAACCCAGGACCTCATGATCAGCAGTCTCACTACTACAACCACTAGACCAACGAGGCAGTCATATCCGTATAGGTATAGGTATATCTCTTTAATATAGAGCCATATTAAAGAGATGTACCTATACCTATACGGATATAGGAGTCCTATTAAAGTACTGACCCTGTTACCTATTTCTGAAGCCAAATAGCAGTTGAGATGAACGTCGAGAATCTATAAATACAAATAAAATAGACTTGTCTGCCTGTAGTATTGAAATAAATGTCTTATGTTAAGCTCAGGGGGTTTTTGCCTGTTATTAAGAACTAAATAATCGTTTTAATTTTTTTGTCGGTCTCTCGGTCTTACTGTCTGTCCACGCTAATCTTCGGAATGACTGAACCAATTGTGATGAAACTGATAGTAAGCAATTCCTGAAGAGATCTAAGCTATATTTATCCAAAAATTGAAGTTTTTTCTTTATAAAAACGATAAATTTATAAGGTCTTTGATTATCTTTAATCTAAGTAATATATAATATATACATTTACAAATACTCTCCAAGCAAAGTAGAGGTGGCTCGCAAGTGAAAAATAAATTTTAAATAATTTCTACGGAGTTTATTACGTTATATTTAATAATTATTGGCAAAAATAATTTTAAATAACGTGATAAAATCCGTAGAACAGCTAAATCTGTATTTTTATCAATATATATATATATATAATGTTTTATGCGTTGTAGAGCCATGCTGCAGTTATATTAGTAGTATAGTTGTAGCACGAATGGGTCGGCTCGACCAGGGAAGGACCACGCTCTTACAGAATACCAGCTTAAAATAGTAGCTTAATGCTGCTGTGTTTCGTATGGTGAGTGAAGAGTACCGGAAACCCTTTTTAAGGATAGATGTAGATGTCTATGGGCCGCAGCAACCACTTACCATCAGGTGGACTATGTGCACGTTTATCACCCAATCCTATAAAAAAATACCCTGACCAGTGGGTAGCTATTGACATTCAGATGGTCTGACGGTCATAATACTACGCCTACTTGTATTGTAATTATTTGCATCCATGATTTTGGTTGACCGACAGTTGTAAGTTTGTGACGTACCGTGGGGGAGGTCTACGTTCAATAGTTGGCTTGTAAAGCGTACTGTAATCATCACGATGACGATGTTTGCCTAAAAAGTTATCAAAAAAGGCCAAAATCATTAAGCAAATTTTTTAAAGTAGTGAGTTTTGTCAGTGATGATTTACGGATGCCGATGAAGAGGGCTATATATATGTTCGGAGTTTATTTGTGGTATAATATCCGTTAGGGGGATATCCGGAGTAGAACCTAAATAATCGGGATGGATAATTAGTTCTTGGTGTTGAAAAAACATACTTTAGTGAAACTCTGCCTCAGTGTTTTAATAATAATGGTTTTGAGTATAATTAATAAAGAAGCAGCACTAGTCTACGCCACCAAATACTGCTATAGTAAATAATTGGTAATATTAATGTGTCTATAAAAACAATCGATTTTATTTATTGTGACTTGTATTGGGCTTTAAAAAAAAGAAGGTCACAAACGCGTATTAATTATTAACGATTATTAACGAGTATAATTATCCCTGCGGACTAAGAAACGATGATTTACGCATGAAGTTTATAGGCTTTTATTTTAATTTTTGTGATACTTCTAATTTTCTTCTACTCGAATTAAATTGCTACTTGAATTACAAAATATATTTACAGTTGTAAACCTAGATAACGAAATGTTATTTGTTTAACTATAAAAATAGACTTATTGCAAATATTTCTTACAAATGAAATGTGTGAAGGCTCTATAAAATCAATATACTCGTACGTTTGGAGCTACTCTCACAAGGTTTGAATTCAAAATCAACCTTGCGTGAAAAACGTTGATGTTCAAACCGATATGGGAAGTTCTGTAATTTGTTGTCAATATATTACTAATATATTGCGTGTGATCTACTGATGTACTAGTAAATACGTACCACACTTTTTATTTTCATGAAAATAATGAATTTACTACGTATTATATAATATATAGATATGTAATATACACGTTATATTGAATGTTTTACAAGTTAGTTTAATTTTATCATTGTATATTTGACATGCATAGAGAATGAAATCCTTTCATATACCAAGTAAAAAGAAATGAATAAGTATATATTACTTAATTAATGATAACAGAAAGTCATTTATCGACAGCCTTATTTGATCTAGTAACTGTAAGCGGAGCTACTAATCATTTTTTTTTATAGAAGAAGGGGCAAACGAGCATGCGGCTCACCTGATGTTAAGTGACTACCGCCGCCCATGATCAACCGCAACACCAGGAGAATTGCGGGTGCGTTGCCGGCCCTTTAGAAAGGAGTAAGCTCTTGTGGTCCCGTATTCGAATTCTGGTTTAGGTTAAAAGTCAGCTATTGGGTTTTTCTGTCAATTAATATTCAGTGGCAGTTCAAAGTCAGGAAGTCGGCAGTATTTTAACCCGGTCATGACGGCACGTTAAAACGTGAAATCGGTAGAGCTGCTCACGAATATCGGTAGATTTGATTCGGGGAAAAGGACAAGTTATGTCGGACCTGTATCGGCTAAAACCCCATGATATTCTACATTAGTCCCATATTGGTAAGGCTACGGAAACGTTTTTGCACTCATCCTCATCCGTGGCCCCAATAACATCAGTCGCCCCAAAGCGGCCTCTTCTCAGGGGAGGACTACCCCTTTCCATTTTGCTACTCAGGTAAGGTGCATCAGAACAAAAGGCACGACTTTCTACGCAGCCTTCAACTCTACCTCTGCAACGAACCCTCCTGAAACTAATACGTGGAGGTCATGGCGTCAGGAAAAACGAGCAGATTTCCTGACCTTAGCGGCGGACTTGATCCGCCTGCGACAACGTTTTGGAGACGGAGGATAGGGAGAGTGGCGCGTCGTATACCAACACTCCCCTTTCCCAGCGCCCCACCACCGTCGCATCAGCAGTTCAATCCTCCAAAGTCGCGGAGAATAGGGCAAGTGGCGCCCTACCTACACTTCTCCGTGACTCTATCCCGGCTGCGGTGATAGGGGGAAGAGATATCCCTCACGCCGCAACCAACACACATCTGAAGGGGGCTTGCCAGCCCACTGGAAATGGCCACCTTAAGTTGGTGTCATTTCGGGCCAGCCATGTGGGTTCCTCTTAGTTCACCGTGAATGATCAAACTACGGCTACTAAGCTCCTTCGCCACGACAAGGCGGTAACCCCGTCCTATGTTGAGATGTAAAGGTTTGGGAAAACCTTTGTCCAGTTTTTGGTTTAGGTTTGTTAAAGAAAAAAGTGAGGTGTCGTAGAACAACCTATAGAAGTAAGTGAAAGTTAAAAGAAAAAGCGGTAGCAGTGAAACTTTTCGAAAATTGCGAGTTAAATTGCTTTGTAGCGCCCTCTACTTCATTCTATAGTAACGAGTGTAGTTATTTTATCGAAGATCGTAAAATAGACGCTAGATGGCTTAAACATGACTAAATCGGTAAGTTATGATATCGTGGATTGTTATGAATACATTTGTTAAGATAAGTTTATTTAATACGTTTTATTTAATTTTATTTAATAAAGGAGACAATTTCTTTTTGTATGGAGAATAGGACCACCACAAATTGTGGCGTAACTTAATGAAAAGCATGCCGATTAATTCCTGATTATAATGGTGAAATCAGTTTTACCGCATCTAACGGCGATTACTAAAAAAAAACAACTAAAAGCGATTGTTTAGTAGTTTTCGCTGGTATTATAAGTTAGAATGCATCGTCCAATAATTAATATTATAAAACACAGTTGTAGGTACATAGCATTTATAGGTAATTTAAGATTGCTGAAAATTGATTTTAGTAGCTCCGGAAAAACATAGTGCACAGACAAACAAACGTAGTGTGAAAACTATTTTTTACAAGATTTGATTGATTAGTGAGTATTAATATCAAACACCATTACAGTAATTAAAGAAATATGATTAAGGCCAAGATTAGTAAGGAATATTATGTCCATTTATCATATTACCTATACACGCTATATGATGATGATGATGATGATGATGAAAAAGATGTTTTATACTGTTTGTCTAAGGATAAGACACAACGTAAAATGCCACTGCGTTTATTAATGTTAATCATCATTTCCAAAGTAGTCTCTTAAAAGTAGAACAGACAGACAGACAGGCGCGATGTCAAGACTTTGTTTTAATATGTTTTAAATTTGTGGGTAATAAGTAATAACATACAAATTTATTATTTTAAACACTAATAAATAAATAGCAAGTTATACTAGTTGTGTTTTTACAAAAAAAAAAAAAAAAACCCAAAGCTCATTGTATTTATTACTATTTTAGTTTCTTCAAAAAATTTTCTGTCGTAGAGCCAAGCTCCATCTATATTATGGTTGTTGCACGAATGGCCGACCCATTCAACTTTCAACTCAACCGCACGTTGCGTTGAATATTTAAGGTGAAGTGGGCGCCAAAAGCAGAACTTTCACGCTTTATAGGTGTGCAGATAATCAATTTTTTGTCATAAAAAACTACGAATTCACATTTTTTATTTTTATTATGAAAGTTGAAGATTTTTCTTAGTGAATTATGGTAGCCAAAATACATAAGACACATTTTGACTTGATAGAAAAAGATCGCAAAGTTTCCTCAAAATCTACAATTTTAGGTACGTCCACTAAGAGGAAAAGCAGTTTCATTCGAATGTAATTGAAGCAATTTCAATTAAATTCTCACTATGTGATTACCAGTATATACGTGAGTGAATTATCGGTTTATTTTTCAATAAAAGATTATATATCATTTTAAAAAGAATAACAATCTCTGGCTGCCATTGTCACGTTTCTTTTAGAACGAACTGAATGATGAATTTGCAAAAGTTCAATACGGTGATTATATTGCTTCGGATTTTTTTTAGTACGAAACTGTTGTTAAATGAATTGCTACGTTACTTACCACAAATTGAAATATAAAATATAACACATTTTTCGCGATGTACCGTAAGATTTTTTTTTTCAATTTATTGGGTATACAAACAACATCACAATAACAAATGGTTATAATAGTGTTAACCTAAACATTATTGACAATTGTGATATCCACACCGTTTACCACGAGCATTAGAAACAAATTGTTTTTACAGGTCGAGAGTTTTATTCATCTGTACATTTTTCACTACTGTGTGTAGTATACAGTGTCATGAAGTTCCTTAATTACTAAGTCGTACGCTTACACTATTTACAAAAATATCAATATGACTGAAGTTGAGGTTATAAGAATTTAGTATACGACGAATAGGTGCACGCATGTCTGCGTTAGTGCGTGATGTTCGTGTGGCAAATAGGTGTTTCGAACGACAAGCTCGCATGTACGATCTAGTAGGCACTCTATAGTTAATATTATTGACAATATCAGAGCAGTCGTACCTATTATGGCAAATGTCATACAAAAGCATGGCTTGCATTTGTCCTAGACTTCAATTCTAAGAGTTTATATCTTTGCAATAGCTGGTGGTATGACTGATAGTTATGACAGCATTTATAGTGCAAACAACGCAGAAATTTCTTTTGCACTCTTTCTAAGCTATCTGAGTATTTTATATACAAAGGATCCCAAATATAAACAGCATATTTTAATTGTGAACGGATTAAGGTCTTATAAATATGTAAACATGTATTAGGACGTACGAAGTCATTACTGGCTCGGAGTACAAAACCATACATTTTATAAGCCCTAATACATATATTATCAACATGTGCATCAAGTGTTAACTTAGTATCCAATGTGACTCCGAGATCGCGAATAGTTTGTAATCTGGTAAGATTGTGGCCGCCTATGGAATAATTATGTGTACTCCACGCTCGTTTTCTAGTAAATGTAATAAATTTACATTTATCGAGACTTAGCTGTAGTTTGTTAATGCTACAGTAATTGTTAAATCTATTCAGGTCCTCCTGGAACTCGAGGTGATCATTAGAATTATGTATAGTTCGATAAATTTTTAGGTCATCTGCATATAATAAGAAATTACAATGCTGAAAGCAATTATTTATATCGTTAATAAACAGAATGTATAATAGGGGGCCAATGATAGATTCCTGTGCCACACAAGACGTTATAATAACCGTACTTGATTCATATCCATTGATGACCACTTTTTTGAGTTCTGTTTGTTATATACGACTTAAACCACCTCCAAAGATTTTACGATGTTTATGGGAACCACAGACGATATTATTTAAGAAACAAAAAACAAAACATATGTGTAGAGCTGGTGTGAATAATATCAATATTTAAATATTGTTATCACATCTAAATTGAGATTTTGTAAGTTACGCCTTTTTTCTCAATCGATTTGGCACATACTATAGTGTTTGGGTAGCGTTATAAAAATACTGGTAAATTATACTTGAGTGTGCCTAGGCATATGCCTAGTTTATTTTCAGTACTTAATCATTATTTTATTTGGAGACTATCGTCCAAGACGCTTGAGATAAAAATTTATAAAAAATATTTTTTCTTAGTCCTTATTAGTTCACAAGAAGCCCCTTGGACGATAATGTCCATATAAAATAATGATGAAGTACTTTTTAACATGAAAATAAACTAGGTATATACATCGGTAGGTTTGTAGTTTATTTTTATCCGTCGACTTGTAAGTAAACACCTATAGGCATAGGTACGAGTCCTATATCATGTTGTACCTGTCCATATTATAATACTATAAGTATCGCTACGTGAGAAGGCTCTTTTGGTGCACCCAATTATTATCTGAAACTATTTTAGAAATAAACGCTGGTTATATCAATCAATTACAATATATTTGTATTCTGCGTTGATATGTATTCGACAATTAGTGGGTTATGAAATAATCCTACACTTATGAAAGCGCGATCTGCAGCTTGTCACTAGGCTTGGATAATAAATATCGATATTTTCTTTAATATTGGTATGTATATCTTCCATATTTTTAAATCGCGATATATTGATATTCAATATTTATCTTGGAGTATCGAATTCGTATTAATTTCGATATATTTTAAAATGTTGTATTAATCGATAAAACATTACGCAACAAAAGAAGCTACAAAATATTCATATGCTGGTGTCGTTTTTTTTCGTCATTCAACTGTCCAGTAATACCATTTTGAGCCTTATCCTACTACATTATGCAAAACATGACTGTATATCAATATTTACTACGCAAATATATCGAAACTGTTTAAAAATATCTATACGGCATATATCGATATAATTTTTCACTTGCCCATCCCTACTCGTCGTTATTGCCACATGAGTAGATAAACGGCATATTGCTAGCAGCTAGCTAGCTGGATACGCGAGGGGCCGAGCCCGCCTGCGTCTGCTTCACCCCATTAAAATCTGCGTGACCACAATACCATTTCGTCTTAACTGCACAATTGACACAATTACTAGTTTAGTGTATGCTTTATTTCTTGCAGATGCCATTTTATTAAAATCGCAAAATTTTATTATACAAACTTGCAAAAATTCTTCGTTCCACGCATTTTTTATATTACATTAGCCAGAACACAAATATCAAAATTACTCTTTTTTAGATTTCATGATTCCGGTTAGATTTTCATAAAATATTTAGGACGTGTACTATAATAAATTGGTATCTTTTTATGTAATAATAATACCATTAAGTTACGTTAAACGTTTTAGTGGGCCCAAAAACGATGGTCTCCTTTGTAATTTTTTTAATTGATTATTTTAACAGTTAAAAGTTGATTTCGTTAAGTTAGTCATTAATCATCTTTAAAACACCGCATAAAAGGAGACCGAATAAGAAAAAACTGTATATTGTATTCCATCTTATTTTCTCGCATTCCTATACTCGTATGTTTGTCTCTTTTTACTGTCGCTTTTTCGTTTCATCGAGTTTCGAATCACAACGATCCTAAAGAAGTTTTCATTTCAATTATATAATTAAATTTTGTTGAATAAGAGTGTATTTTAATTCAGACATTAAAAAATACAATGTTAAAAATACATGTAAGAGAGCAGAAGTGGGATTGCCAGCGCGCTGTAATTGCTTAGCCCTTCGCTTTGTAGTTTGCAATTCCCTTCTCAATAGTCCGGGAAATAATATTCGCCGTCTAGCCAATAAGGGGCGTTGCAACGTTTGTTCGTACTTTGATGAAATTTAGTTTTTTGGCCAACTCAAAAAAAAAGAAGGATCTTAATTCGAGTGTTTGTTTATTTTTGTACGTTTCACTTGATATTTTCGTCAAATGTGGACCGATTTCAATCATTCTTTTTATTTATTAAATAGCTATAAACTTAAGCGGTAGATCCCATAAATATTCCCACCCTAAGGGTGGAATAAAAAAAATAAGTTTTCTTCGTAATTTAATATCTAAACCATTCATCCTATGATAAAAAATTTGATTTTAATAAAAGAAGAGCCACCTACATAAAAAAAATTTTCAAAAAAAGTATCAAAATAATATAATTCTGATTCGGCCCAATATAATCTATACCCAACAAAAACTTCTCTTGATGTTAAGTGTAATTTTTATTTATATTAAGTAAAAGTTAATCTTTTATACAAAAATTCTCTATAGGTTATAATTAAAAATCGTGTTCTATTAATTTCGTTGAATGAAAGAAAATGACATTGTTTGTTTGCTTCGTGGGCACTTTCTCAGCCAAACAACAAAACTAATAAGTGACTCATGCGATAATATCGTTTTAACACATTGAGTGTAAGCTGGAGTTTCAACCGGCCAGAGTTGAGAAAAATTAAAACTGTATCTTGTTGATTTTCTCCCCGTAAAAAACATATAATGATAACTCAATGAATCTCTTACTGTTAAAGACTACCCATGTTCGGTTAATTTCTGCCTGAGCATACTACTCCATCAGAATGTCGCGATTATTCTAGTTCTAGCCCGGATATTGGTGTTGGCGATTTCAGCGTACACAATCATTTCTTGTAGAGCCATCTACATCGGTGATGGAATAAGTAAAAAAAAGTAGAGTTACAGTCTTTATAAGTCCAACCGCTGGGCAAAAGGGCCTTCCCACATTTTTGAGGGTTTTTTTTTTGGAATAAATATACGCTGTAGCCTGGCTACCTACTCTAGTGCAGGTTCCTTTAGTGCTTTTTAAGCACTTAAAATTGTGACTTAAATTTAATTTATTGCTCGCGTACAGTAACGTTTATGTCGAGAGCTCTCATGAAGCTGCCACGGCTCTAGAAAACCTTTAATATTCTAATATTATTCATTTGATTTTAAACTTAAGCTTTATTATGTCGGACACAAGACTATGTCAAGGAAAACTTATGCTTACACTTACGACTTCGGAAATTGTCATTATAAATTGACTCGGATCCGTAGACTTATCCAAAATAACCTTAATAAATTAGAACCTAAATATCTTTTTATTTTATTTTATAGAATTAGGGTGACGCCAAACGAGCACACAATCCACCTGGTGGTAAATGCCCATAGATATCTACATCTATCCTCCATTAAGAATCAGAATGCTAAACGCATTGTCATCCCTGAAGACTGAGATAGAATGTCCCGTTTCCAGTATAAAGGGTCTACGGTTCTCAACACTCACCATATGAAACACAGCAGCAATAAGCTGCTATTTGACGCTAGTATTCTATTGGAGCTTGGTCATTTCCCAGTCGAGCCGACGCATCCGTGCTATAACCATAAAATGGCTGCAGCGTGGCTCTACCACGTACAACCGGGCTCGTGGATGATGCGAAGGTTCTGAGTGTGCGTTAAATGCTTCAAATTTTAGACTAAAAATATATTATTTACAGTGAGAAACTAAAATTCCCTTGCTGTGATTTCATGACGACAATTTGGTAGAGATAGTAAAACAATTTGAATCGCTATGCGTTGTTCATGTAATCTCTTCAACATCTGATATGTCGAGTCACATCTAGTTTCAACATCTCGAGACAACTCATGTTTCGGTATATTGTTAGCTTGTTGAAAATCTTTCAGTTATTGGAGTGTTAAAATGAGTAGTAACTCCCCTGCGATTATGAAGCCGTCGTATCGTCGGCCTATGTACCAGTTGTATTTTTTACGCGCCGACGGCGCGCGTTTTCAAAGTCTTCCGGTAATTAGAGTTGCGTACAAAATATTGGTTTTTAAATATTCGTGATTAGTATTCGCGAATACGAATATTCATTCGTATTCATATTCGTTGCATCACTACTTATTACTATTCTATAAAAATGTCACCGGAATTATTGTCAAGAATCTGATCTTAGACAATGTCTTTTAAGGTATTCTAACGATATACGTAAATTTAGAGTTAGATTAGACTGAGAAAATTTATGATTTCTAACACTAATTGAGAAATTATAAATGTGGAGTAATATGTTTACTTGGCTTTAAAACAAATACAGTAGCGTTTAAATTTTACATAAATTTATTCATGCCGCAAGTGATAAGGGAATATATATTATACATAAAATACAGTGTAAGCAAAATAATATATTCATTTAAGTGATATGAATAAACTGTTTGACAAACGATAGCAAAATATCTTCGTGTGTGTTGCATGCATACACACGAGTATCAGTGTTTAATATTTTCAAATGGTGTAAACAAAGGATTATGTAGTATTTGAAATAAATGTTATTTACTTGTTTTTGTGAATGGTTAGATAAGACTGTAAATATTATATGTATTTAAATCAAGGTGACGTGTTTTCATTTTTAGTGATGGATTATTCGTATAATGAAGTAAACATTATATGTAATTATTATGTCATTGTAATTTGATTTCACTTCGTTGCAGTTACCTTATTGTTTGATACGAAATTCAAGTTTATATTACGTGTTGTGCGTAGAGAATAAAGAAAGAAAATGAAAGTTAATTAATGATAGTCGAAACTTACCAATCTTTTTGTTAATATTCGAGAACTAAGAACTAATATCAATGCTGTTTTTCCGCAATCCCATTCTGTAATTGCTTGACACAGGGCGAGGCTTTCGTACAAGCAGCCTCATGTAGCGACGGCAGCGCGATCTGGACTGAAATCGACAAACTCGAAGACGCAGCGGTCTCAATTTTTCATCAGAACGCTTTACATATTACAGCAAAAAGAGGCTTGAAGCAATATTCACTTAAACCACTAACCTATATATTATATAACCTTGTAGTGAAATGTATTTTGGAATGATTTCTTTTATTTTTTAAATTCATGGCTAGATGCTGCATAACTATATATGCATAACATAAAATTTTAAGCAAACTGTGTTAAATAACTGGCAAAGAGGTTTCTTCGTAAAAAAATCAAAAATTTATTCCTTAACTACGCACATAATGTAAAACCAGAATATTTTCTTGATTAATAAAAATTAGAGACTTGGATTGTCTTAAAACATTTATTGATTTAGTTCAAAAGTACCGAATGTGTGTCTATGAGTTAAAGCGCTGTATTCGCTTCACGGGTTATCATAAGTGTGTTGTTGCCAAAACGCATTGATTTTTGTTCAGTCGATTTCAAAAACCCGTATTTAAGTATAAAGATATATTTGTATTGTTTAAATTCAATTAATATAACTATAGTATAATTCTTAAAATAATTGTTTTTGGACAGAAAAAGTAAATATGATACTATCATTAAAACTATATAATTTATTGTAACTTTTAGGTCCAAGTATTATGATGTCGAGAAAATTATATGTGGACGACATCAGGGTTTACGGGCTGATGACAAAGAAGTCTTAAGTTCAGAAAATTCATGACTCTGATAAGTTAAATTATACTCCACTTTCTGTAAAATGCCATATTATACGTTGTTGCTCTTTACTCATTTAGATAATTAGTTTAAATTGAACGTAATTCAATTATCTGAGATACTAGATAATAAATTAGATGAGAGAGTTGGTCCATGGTTGGTCCATGGTGGTAGGTACATGGTCCCTGGGAAACTGTAAAGCACCTGAAACGTCGCGAATTAAAAAGTTAAATTAAACGCGATAAAATGAGTAAAAATTAGTTTCATTTAATGTGTAGTGTTCGCGTAAATATAAGAAAACAAATAAATATGTTTTAATGATCTGAACTTTTGAATAAAGGAGCCTTGTAGTGGTCTATATTATTAAATTGAACTAAAAATGATAATAATAAAGAAAACGTACTGATGAATGTATTATATGTTAAACCAGATAACTAAATAATTTAATAAGCAACATTAGAATATAAATAGACAATGAAAAGCTTTGTGTAATAATTCTGCTTAAAATTATTTTATGTAAGAATTAAATACCATCTAACGAATCTTTTGTGAACTACAAAAAAGCGATCTGAGATTTCATACATTTCATATAAAATTTCAGGAAAGGAACCTGAAATTATATTACACTATTTTCTGCTACAGTTAGATGGCAGCACATGTACTTTAGGTGTATTTTTTTGTTAGAGTTTATTCGCTTAGACAGATGGCGTTCATATAAATTCTTCAGTTAATAGATAATAATAAAGAAATTGTTTTACTAATTGTGAAAAGAGTTGGCCAAAATTATTTACTTTCGCGTATTCTCAAATTCGCGTAATTCAAAACAAAAAATAAATCAATTACGTCTCAACTAAAACGGACATGTTGTTAAATTTTAGATTAACCAATGAATACTCATTTATCTCGAACTCACAAAAGTTGTTGAGTCGAAAATAATTGATGGCGACCTGATAATGCATCCCGTATTCTATTCTCAGACGACATCCTGGCTCCTCGTAATGTCGAAACTCTTGAAGGCGTTCGTCAGAAGTATCCTTCGGTCAATCCATCTCAGAATATACTGCTACCTCCCAAAACTTCTATGCAATCTTTACAAACTGAAAAGGATACTTTAGACGTAATCTTGTCATTTTCGATATGCTCTGCTGACAGCATTGACGGTATTACGCCTCAATTTCCGAGGTAACGGGGAAACGACCATACTTATATGGGGAAAAATTGTGTGCCTTCAAAAAAAAAAAGGATAACGGTATCCGTCGCTGTTGGTTCCATATTTCGACGCTTAACTTCAAAATTAGCTTGCAGGCACATAATCTCTAACTATAAGATAAAATTTCAGTGCATTCAGTATGTACTTTCTTGTGAAGGTTGACCTTATGAATATCTTTAACTCTATCGATAGGGTAATCCTGCTGAAAGAAGTGGCTAACAATACCCCCGAAATATATTATTACATTTGCAATGTTACAGTCAAAATTTGAACTAGTTTTATGAAAACCGTATTAATGATTCTGTTGTCGGTGTTCAGCAGGGTGATCCACTAGGGCCAGCTCTGTTAAGTTTGGGAATTCAACCTATTATTTCAAATTCGAAATCCAAACTGAATGTCTGGTACCTGGATGACGGTACACTGGGAGGAAAAGCAGATGACGTCCTCAGTGATCTTACTCATATTATTAAAAATTTAAAAATATTGTAATTTAACCAAATAGCAATAAATGTGACATATTTATTTAGAAAAAAAAAACTGTCTAGTTCTAACACAGATACTTTAATTGAAAATTTCAATCATATTTCTCTAGGAATAAAAGTTGTCAGTGTGGAATCGAATACCCGCTAGGTGCCCCGTTGTTTTACGATAGTATTAAACCTGTTTTAAAAACCGAATTTAATCAATTTTAACCACGTTGATCAACTGTATATCTTAAACACCCACATTTCTCTTAATTTTTTAAAATATTATCTTCTTGTACCTAAACTTACATACTTACTACGCTCGAGTTCAGTCTCATAATGTTCGGATATTTTAAAAGATCTGAAGAAGAATCTTAGAATAGCATTAGAAAATATTCTAAATTAGACTTTAAATACAACAGCCTCGAATCAAGCTACTTTACACATAAAATTGGGTGGTATTGGTGTAAGAAGCTGCCGTTGCATTGTCAGCTTTCCTTTCTTCCGTGCATAGTGTTGATTACTTATGTTAGTAATTTTAAATAATAAAGTACAACTATGATTTGCTGCGTAGGTAGGGCAAACCCAGCTAACGCTCTATCCCGCTGAAAATGTACCAATAGAAGTTAACCAACAAAAACTGTGGGATATTCCGTTGATACGGAGTATGCAGAAAGATTTGTTTCAGAATTTCCACAGTGACCAAGATCAGACTCGCCTTCTAGCTGTTTCGACTAAGTAATCTAGTCACTGGTTACACGCTATACCATCAAATAATATCGGCACGTTTCTTGATGATGAAAGCTTGCGCATCGCCGTAGGAATCCATCTAGGATTGGATAGGAGAGGAGGAGCGGCAATTTGTCAACCTCACCAGTGGCTTTTGGCAGCAGCACTGACGCGTTTGGGATCCACAGACTTATATGTAAAAAAAGTTCAGGTAGGTTTTCCCGTTACGGTTCTTTGAAGGAAGTCATCCGAAGGGCTCTTGTCTTTATAGATGTTCCCTCGGTTTTAGAGCCTTGCATGGTATTTAGAGACAATAGAAAGAGACCCGACGGTATTACTTTAGTCCATTGGGAGAGAGGTAAAGCTACCTAGTATAGTGTGGGATGCTACTTGCGAAGACACTTTGGCGACATAAGAGGCAGCTGAGTTATATAAATGTTACAAATATTAGTCTTTGAGAAATGACTACATTTTAGTGCCATTTGTTGTAGAGACTATCGGTCCGTGGGGTCCACGTGCAGTGAAGTTCCTAAGGAAATTGTATTTGCGACTGGTCGTCGCTGTTGGTGATAACAATGCTGGTTTTTTCTTTGCTCAAAGGCTAAGTATAACCATTCAGCGAGGAAACGCAGTCAGAGTTCTTGGCACGATACCATGGGGAGTAAATTGTCATACAGTCCTCTTTATAACAATTTAAGTTTTTAGTTTTGGTTTTTTAAATAGATTATATTTTTATAACTAGCACTAGTTCACAAAATTAAACTAACATTTATGTGTAAATGAATTTTAACCATATCCTGTTTTGGTTTGTGTCCTTAATTAATGAGGGTAATAGATGATTCTGAGTTGGGTTCGTAAAATTTACTTTCTATAGCTCATTTTGGAACTATATCATATAAATTTATTTTTGATGAAACGATCTCTTTTAATACACTATACAATTTAATACATGCTTTCTGAGAACTGACGAAAAGATAAACTGACAAAAAGATAATATAGCTGGAAGAAGAGATAGACAAGTTACGCTGGGATATAATAGGGTTATCTGGGGTCCGAAAACAGAAGGAAGGCACGATGATCATTGTATTTCGCAACTTATTCTGTTATCAGGAGGACGACCAGCCATCGCAAGGAGGTGGAGAATTGAATGTTTATCGTTACCAATGTTGTGAAGATTGGGAGTGTGTCGAAAAGGATTGCGTACAAAATCGCAGAATCACCAAACAATATTGGTTGAAGTTCACACATATTTACGCAACAACCCGATGATTAGGTGATGTATGAGTATGTCTCTAGAGCCGCGCATTTCTCCAAAACCAACTAACTATACAGAGTTGACGAGAGACTTCATTGCAAAACTAGGCACAAGAAAAAATGGTGAACTGAAGGTAGGCAAATTTTAAAAAGAATATCGGAATCTAAGAGTCATGCAGTGGGTGATATAATAACAAATTTGCGCTATATAGTAGTAGCCATATAGTAAAACACTCCAAACATATTCTTAAACACTATAAACATATTCTTAATTCCATGGTTGATATATGAAAAATGGAGATCTAGTACTCTACAAATACTGAATAGGCATGTCTCCAAATGTATGCGGCGAGACTTATGTACTCGTACGTAACTTCAATACAACTCGTATTAAAGAAGCGATTGAGCGTAACGACGGCTCCAAACTTTTTGAGAAGTCTCTTTTCAGAGATCTGTCTCCCGAAAACAGCCAATGAATAAGAATGTGACTCGACGTGACACGGCTTTTAGAAAATTCAAGCGCGACAGGTGTGTCGTTGTAACTACGTAGTAAGGGAGGTGAAGCGTTGCTATTTCCATGTCTTTAACTCTTCTTCGGCCTATATATGAAAGTTTCTCAAATCTTTTGGTATTGATCTAAAAAATCATAAGATTTTTTTTCCTCTTAATGACTTTAATTCCCATAGAATACTATAATACACAATAGAATGGCTGCCAACCTTATTTTGTACGAGGAGAGGCGTCGCCGGGAGCACACGTACAATAAATTACGTCGTATTATCACTATTACAAAACCGATTCGCTGTGTAGACAGACAGCTTTTAATACATATTTATTTGTAAATAGCGTGCAATTTGGCATTTTCTAAATAATTTCCATGCGAAATATGGAAACGATTGTAACGTCAAAACACATCTCGTGTTGACATTTATACGTGTGAATTGATGTGTTAGTGACATTTTAGTACACGGGGTATTTAATACACGGGCTCCGCCCACTCCCCGGTTCTATTATATATCTAATTATAGTATTTTACGTTAATTCCAATTTCTCAACTGGTTCTACATTATCTACTATAATTTAGTCCAATTCACAATACAATTTCAAACATTACACGCACGATTTTCATTCACATTTATTTCTGTCAACGAAGTTTGTAAAAAATTTGTATCTATTAAATCCAAAGCAGTGGGCTGTGACAATGTGAGTCGCCTTATGATCTCTTCTATTCTCAAACACAGTCATAACTGAAATTAAAACGATGGGTCGTCTTCCTCTTCCGATGCTGGCTTCCTATCCCGCCTTGACTTGACGAAACGCGAACGGTGTTCGGACCTCTTCCTTCGCCTGGCATCTTAAACCGGCCGCGAAGGCCCTACCTGAGAGACAGATCTCTGAAGCACGGGTCTAGCGTGTCTTATTAGGGAACAACCCACTCTACCACACTTGGTTCGGGGCAACGAGGTGAGCGTGATCCTAGACGTTCGACTCCGTACAACGACCCCGTTTCTTAAAAGAAAGGATTGACGACTAAGATTACGAGACCCTAAGGAATAATCCCGGTCTTGACGTCAATCATGTATTTAATGGACTGTATTTTTCGTTACTTCCCTACTATTAGGGTGAACACTGAAGGATTCTTCAATAAAATAATAATTGTACGTAAGTTCCCCTTGGAAATGCGATACTGAAATTTCACTACTTTTATAACTTTCACTTTACTTTCCCTAATTTTTTTCTTTCTTGATTTATAACTGAAAATTGTAGCTGGTTCCGAACTTCCCGAACGAGTGGCGTGTGAACCGCGCGCACATGCCATTTTGATTTAAGTTAATCGATAATTTTCACTGTCACATTTCCATTTATCACCCTATATCTTTATTGCCCGTAACAATGTCATAAAACAATTATCTTTCACATAAAACACAATGAAAACGTATTATAAAAACAATTAAAATTGCACAAAGAATTGATAAAACATTAAACAAAATATCACTATTTTACAATTTCTTATAGTCATAGTAAACTTTATTAATACGAGTACAATTCCCATTACTAATTTCACACATATTAAATATTACAACAGTTTAATTCATGAATTTAATCCTTTAAGCACAATTAAATTGACTTTAATTTTTTTATACAACTCTATTATTATATTCTTATTTCATCAATAAAATTAAATATTTCTTATATAAATACTAAAGACAACGCTTCTTACATGAATGATCCATGTCATTTATATTGTTAACAAACGTGAATATATCATAGTTATTTATATATACAATTTATATATGTATATTAATATGTATATATTTATATTTGTATGTTTATGTATGTATGTACATATTGCGTTGTTACTTATTTTTTTTCTATATTGCTACACTTACGTCAAATTCTCACCACTCTTTGGGTCGACTGGTAGAGAATGCCTCAAGAAATTACGTCCACCCTTTGTATTCTTTTATTTTAGGGAATACAATAAAGATTAAATAAATAAACTATTGATTATGCTGATGTATGTTTTCATGATATATAATGAGGTTTTCCTTGACAAACTGGTTCGTCTCATCAATAACTGTATCCGTTTTATTTTTCATCTTCGCAAGTTTGATCATCATCCTTCACACCAGAATACTTAACACAGTATTTTATATTTTATTCGCTTACCACTTTTCGAATTATTTGATAAATATTTTAGTTCCTGCGCGGCATACACGTTTAGGTCATATCATATATTCAGTTATCCGTTCCAGTTTAATATCTTCAGCGTTTGTAATCCAAGCCGCGCGCCTATACAATGACCTGCCTGAAAAGAAAAATTAAGACACAGACAAGACCTACCTGCAAACAAACATTTAAGATAAATGTTCGGGTTTCCTAAAATTAATTCATAACTGTTTAGCGCCGTCATCATTATAGTAGTTTATCTCTGTTTTAGATTAATTAAATAAATAAATGTGGGGGCATCGTTTCCGGGACACCTTAGATTTTAAATAAGATTTAGAGGTTGTTTATTTCACTGGAATCGAGGCATTCCATCTTAGTCCTCAGTGGTGACAACGCATTGGCATTTTTATTCTTGATTGAAGATAAATAAGGATGTCTATGGGCCACAGCATTCACTTACTATCAGGTGGATTGTGTGCTCATTTGTCACCCAATTCTATATAAAAAAGAGATTCTACGAACAGCTTGACACATCGTTATTGGAGCCAAAGGAAAGTGTGCGTAACGATCTAAGAGCAAGTCTCATCCGACTCTATTTCAGTGACGTGTCTTATTTCATCAATTTAATTACGAAATAAGACACGTCACTGAAATAGAGTTCGACCCCCAAGCAAACTGTCGATACCAATGGCTAGTACACGATAGCATAACGCATAGTCCGATGCCAATTTGTTGCTAACATTGTCCTTTAATTAATAATGAGAAGTATTGATTCATAGATGCAAGTAAAATATTTCCTTCTTCGTTCTTATTCTTTAAATGTTTTGCTTTACTATAAATATTAAAACAGCTAAATATCAAATTAAAGTTGGTTAATGTTGTATAAATTAACTGTCGTCATCTTTGTTAGTAGCGGACAAACTTGGATGATAGGTAACATTAAATGCGCGTGAAACACCGACTTACAATTTTAACACTCATTGGAGGATTTTACAGTACTAAGATTACATTTCTTGAGTACAATCTAATAAATTAGGTATATTATAAATAAAAAATAACTCGCATTATTACCCGTGAAGTTCAACGCGCAAAACAGTATCACTGAAATTGAAACTGAGTATTATCAGACTAAACCGTGTAGTGGCAGTGAAGAATATCGAATACCCCCATATCTTCCCATGGGTGTCGTTAGAGGCGACAGAGGGAAACAGGTTCCTAGCTGTTTCCTTCTGTAAGTTTAATATAAGTTTAATATAAGTTTGTTTAGACTCTTAATAATTTCATCAACAATTTGTCACAAAACTAGTCAAATTAGTTAAATTAGGTATGACAATATTTTTCCAGATTTTGATAGGTCATAAGCTTTACTCAGTAACATAGTAAATTATTTTATTGATATCTGTAATGGTGACATAAATAGACGCTTAATAATTCCATCAACAACTTTTTCGCTATATTCCTTAGTGTCTCAAAAATAGATCACCACATCTAGTGCTGAATGACTCGATGTTAAAAGGTAGTCACAAGATTTTTTTTAGTATATAGCTAATTAATCCATTCAAATATTTATTTAAATTTAGTAGTCAGTTATGGGCAAGAATAGAGTTGAATAGAATAGATTGGTATAAGTAAATAAAGTAAATTATAAGTATAAGTATAAGTAACTATAAACAAAGATAACTAATCCTTTGACTATAAAGAGTAACAAGGGACAACTTTTTCAAAACGTATTTATTGGGTAGACAAACAATAGTAAACAAATAAAAATGTAAAAAGTATATTATTTATGTTACTATTAATATTATACCAACAATTTATTCCGGCTTCGCACTGGTGATATCTAGCTCTCGACAACAGCGTACACTATCGAGTCCAAATGTGAAACTAAACCATCTAGAGACGCATTTAAGCGAACGAAAAAATTTTCATAAAAGCCTTTTTGAGTTTTAGCGAGAAACCCAGAGAGGATGTATTCATACTGCTACATACGAGTACGTTAGGAGTAAAAGTCATGTTTTATCGGTGGGAAGGAAAATATATATCTACTAGCTCATAATCTAGTTTTTTAAATTACCTATCTAATAATTAAATTTAAAGCAGAATACCCAAGTAAAAGAACATACAACTGACATCCAGTACCGACTATACAGGAAGTTTGCAGTCTGTGAACACGTGCAAGATGGTCGGTGCTATAATATCGGATTTAATAAACCACAAATCCTCGCAAAAGAAGATCGATTCCCATCAAGGATGATTCGCGAGGCTATTGAAAAAAAAAACCCAAATTCAATATAAAAGGGAGGTGCCACTATCCCATATGTTTGTGATCCGATAATTAATAATTAAGCTTTTAATAAAAACTGAAAGCCGACTTCAAAGAACCAAAACGAATAAAACAATTTTTAATAAAAGCTTCGGAAGTAGGGCATGTCCCTTAACACTATGTCTTAATAATAAAATTGTCCGGTTTTTGAATTCGGCTGTTAATTTTATTATAAATTTAATTTTTGAACCCTTTAAGTGGATTGAACAAGAATGTTATTTAAATAGATAGGTACATAAAATCATTTATTATTTCCTATTTTCCCATTCTTAGTTTTTTGTATAGATTCATCCCTGAAATATACCGTATTTTATACAAGAAGAATTATTTAATCGGTTTACAATTGTTGAAGATATCGCGTATTTAAAACAAGGAATAAAGAACATACAGGCGAATTTCGAACCTCCTCCTTTTTTTAAAGTATAGTAAATTTAAATACAAACTCAAAACATACTGCTACAAGACTTCACTCAGTTTGCGTAGATAGGACCATAAAATATTATAAAATAGTTTAAGGTAACTTAACCATGACATCAGCACGTCGAACGCCTCAGTGCTTCCAGTGACAATAGGTGCTGTAAAGCGCCCGATTATAATAAGCGATTATGAAATTTTTGTATATGTTCATATTATCATGCAAATAAACATTTCTTTCTTTCTTGGTTGAATCAGTTCCTACGTGGTAGAGACATGGCAGTTATGCTAGCTGTACAAAACTGCAGCAGTGGTAGGCTCGAACGGGGTAAGACCACGCTTTCAGAGAATACCAGCATGTAACATTCTAAGATTGCTGCCGTAATTCGTGTGGTGAGTGTAGAGATCTGGAGAATCTTTCTACTGATAGTGAGGCATTTCACCTTAGTGCACCTGATGGTAAGTGGATGCTGTGGCCCATAGACATCTGTCCTCGAGTAAGAATCAATTGCAGATAGAATGTCTTCTTCCAGTAAAAAGGGTCTTTATCGACGATAGATGTAAGGGCCAAGGCATCCTCTAACTATCAGCTGGGCTATGTGCTCGTTTGTCACATTTATTTTATAAAAAAATAATTGACCTGAAATATTGAAAGAAAAAAAGTACATTTTTCACACCCAAGTAGGTTTCTAGGTTAACTCGTTTTAATTAAATTCATTTAGATGTTGGAATATATAAACTTATATACGCAACCAAGGTCGCGGGTGCAGATCATACTTTGTATTTCTCTTTTGTATCTCTATAACAAAATGAACTTAACTTATAACTTAATAAAGTAACACTTCATTTAATATATATAGTAAGTTTGTAAGAGAGACAACGAAAATTAAATTGTTTCTAAAGTCCCTTACTCTCTCTCCGTAATTGTTACTCGTAAATCTATTTCTTGTTCTAATTATACTTTTAATTTAAACGTCGCATAGATATTAATATTACGGATAAAGTTTTTTTGTAAAATTTTTCTTTTTCTCTCTAAAATGGAAGCTTCTATAAATAATTTGAAAATACAAAATAAATGTTCTATATTCATGATTTTTAACGATGGCCGCTGACTGCTGGAAGTTGTTATTAGAGCATAATAATTAATAATATTATCCTAATTTTACGCGCAAAACAATTGCATTCACTTTTCTTTACTTGTCCTTGCTTACACTGGTGAATATACACACTGACTTTTATTATTTCTAACTAAGTTAACAGTTTACCTGATGATAAGTTGCAACTGGCAACTTGTTTTTTTTTACAATTTCACCTCGTAGTTTTTAATTATATGAAACGTGGATAATCTCATTTGATTTTATTACCCAAACATAAATTTGCAGTTTTAGATTTGCAGCGATTAAATGCTAGAATGACCTGCCACTGCCATTGAGGAACCTGCACACAGTGAGAGCTTTTAAAGGCGTATAAAATTGTACCTGATAGGTGTAAAAATATAATTAATTAAGAAATAATTGTACTTACAAAATATTGTAAAATTTAATGATTTCTTAAATTTACGCGAACGGATTCTACCGCGTTTATTTAACTGATTTTACTTATTTTTAATTCCCGACGTTTCGGGTGCTTTACAGCAACCATGGTCACGGGGGGGACTGAGATGTTTGACGTCCCAATGTCATTGTTAGCCCGGCTACCTTCAGTTTTTGAATATTAATTTTTGGTCCGATTTACGCAAAACGAACTTACAGTATCTTGAAGTCTTGCAGTGGTATGCTTGGGTTTGGGTTTAATTTTGTTAATTATAGGATCCCAAGCAGATGGCAGCACCCAACCATCTTCTCTATTGAAATTAGGATGTTTTTTAATTTTAATAGCCTCGCGTATCATCCTCGGAAGGAATCGGTGTTCTTTTGCGAGGATTTGTGGTTTATCAAATCTGATGTAATGGTAGGGACGATCTTGACCATGTTCACAGACTGCAGACTTCCCGGAGCGTCGGTGCTTCACGTCAGCTATATGTTCTTTCACGCGGGTTTTTATGGATCTTTTTGTTTAACCTATGTAAGAAAGACCACATTCACAATCTAACTTGTACACTCCTGCATCTTGTAGAGGGATATTACACTTGACGGATGGTAAAAATTGACTAATATTCTTCGGCGGCTTGTAGTATGTTTTAATGGAAGCTCGCTTCAAGATGTGGCTAACCTTGTCAGTGACTCCTCTGACATATGGTATTATGGTATATATGGTATATATGGTAATATGCAGTATTACTCAAACATTGCCTCACATCTGGCTATCTATTGTGGAAAGAAGAGTTCTAGCAATTGCATAAGTAGCTAGTTATTATTCTAGTTCGTAATTAGGGCTGCTAAAATGTAAGTAATACTTCTATTAAATTAAGTTTATTTTTTTTTATAAAAGAAAACAGTGTTTGTTATATTTTAAAACGTATTTATTAACTCATTACAGTTATCAGAGTCCAAAGCTGAACATAGGAGTTCCCAAAATGGACTTATGAGGGCGATATTTGCCATAGTCGCCACGCTTAGCAGTTTTTTATTGTCTAGTTGTTATTAGAAATAACCTACTGTCCATTCTTGGTGTCCCGATGTCGTCAGTGTTTGCGCTTATATTTTAAAAACGTAATTTCAGTTTAACTCATTACAGTTATCAGAGAGAGAAACTCAATAATTAATTTTATGGCCCGACCCGGGATTCGAACACAGGACCTCATGATCAGCAGTCGCACTACTACAACCACTAGACCAACGAGGCAGTCACTACAAATATATGATAGATGAGAGACTACAAATATATGATATTAGTAATATTTTAGTTTACTGAAATGTGTTAGGGCATGAATTTAGGCGGTCATGAAGCATGTAGAGTGCACTCCAACCAAAGTTCTTGTTAATTAAGTTTCCATACTGTAGCACGTAACATTTCAAAGTTATATAAAAGAAAATTAATTTAAAATACGCAAACTCTACCTCAATGGCCTAAAGTAGGTGAAGTCGCTAAGTATAGTTCTTTGAGGTAAAATTTCTACTAAAAGTTAAAATTTACATCGTGAAACTGGCACTCGCAGGATACTTTTTTCGTTATAAATATAAAAAGGTATTGCCAGAGATTGTCTGATTTTTGTACGACAAATAGATTGTTTTAGCCTCCATTGTTTTTTTTTTCATTTTTATTAAAGTACTGTTTTTGATGGCGCACCTTGCAAATTCTAAAGCAGTATAGTGTAAATTATGAGAATATTCGGACACTTTTTATACAAGTAAATGTGGTATACGAGATCACAGCTCATCTAATTATATTATTATGTTAGTGGATGTTGTGGCCCACAGATACCCCCATCTCTATTATAATTAAATGCAGATATGCTTAGGACTAAGTTGAAATGCCTCGTTATCAGTAAAAGAGCTTCCGGTTCTTCTCACTCACCATACGACAACCAGCAGCATCATGCCTGTGTGACGGCCCAATATAGTTATTAATAATTAAATTCAATATAAAGGGGCGTCAAAAATAGTTTTAAAAGATATATATTAAGCAATTAAGTTAAATTAATAAACATAAAGTTAATATATTTCAGACATTAGCCCAATAACATAGTAAATTAAAAGCAAAATTATTGTTTTTCGTAATAAATAAATTTATTTAAAAACTTGAAAAAATATTTAAAATAAGATAAATAATAGAAATACAAGTCAAAAATATTATAAAATAAAGTTAAATAACGTTTATAAGATAATTAGAAAATTTGTTAAAAATTGTTTAAGTCATGGGAGGTGTTCATGTATAAAAGAAAATTTTCCTAAGTTGTGGAAGGAGTTCACGTATAAAAGAAAATTTTCCTAAGTTATTGAAGGTGTCCATGTATAGATGTCTTGTATGGAGGAGCTGCCGGAGATACATTCCTGCACTTGTACATATATATGGGGTGGTCGGGAGCCCGAATGCCTGAAGTACTGTAGCACAATGACTAGTCCTATATTAGGGACTTATGATATTAAACTCAATGATACAAAAGCAATACTAAAGGAGGTCTCCATGATGAATTTGCATTACAATAGTAGGGTCGTGGGTTCGAACCCTATATATTAATGACTTATGAAAGTAAGGTCTATGATCCAAAAGCAATACCATAGAAGGTCTCTATGATTAATATGCATTACAATAGTAGGGTCGTGGGTTCGAATCCTATATATGAATGACTTATGAAAGTAAGGTCTATGATTCAAAAGCAATACTATAGAAGGCCTCTATGATTCATATGCATTACAATAGTAGGGTCGTGGGTTCGAATCCTATATATACATGACCTATGAAAGTAAGGTCTATGATACGAAGGCAATATTATAGGAGGTCTCCTTGATGCATAAACATTGTATGGGGTGGTCGGGTGACTGACTGCTCCTAGTACTGTAGCAAAATGACTAGTCCTTATTAGGGACTTGAAAAGGAATATTATGGTGGCGTGTGTGCTGCAATTGGTCCGAGGTAAACTTGGACTCGCTAACCGATGTGTCCTAGACATATCATCTTAGTGCCGGTGGTAAGCGGGTTTGTTGTAGCAATACGGCTTTCTCGTGGACATCGCACACCCATACCGTTTGTGGGCGACGTCGTTGCGCATAGCGATGTGTCGTCTATCTTTCGGATTGGGATGATGAGTGTGTTTGGTAGCACTTTTAAATGTAGCAGGCATACTCAACTTCATGTCTTAGTGCATTAACGCTATGATACGTGGAGTTTTGTTCATTGGCGTCTTAGTAGCGTGCTACTATGATACGTTGGTGATATTTTTTATATAACAACAATACCAACTTTGTTACCAAAGACGATAGGGATCATGTGGGTGTGTTGTGAGGGGGCGCCATCCGTATGATAGTTGCATTGATGTTTACTGCTACTTGCGGTATTGCGTCTTGTGATGGATCTGCGGGTGTGCTGCGTCTGATTCGACGCTCTCTTGTGGTTCTGGTCGATGGAGGTATGCGGGTGGTGATGTCTGCTGGGATGTATGGGGGACCTTGGGATGGTGTCAGCCCGACGATAGTCGTATTGATGCTTGTTGCGTTCTGCAGCGTTGCGTCCTTGCGATGGTTGTTTGGTGGGACGCTATTCTCAATGGCGCTCTCTGCGTCTTGGTTTGACTCACGCCTGAGTAGCTTTGCCCAAGTCGGGTCCCTTCATTGCGGGGCTGCAGACTGTCTGTCCTCCACGATGTTTTATATAACAAGATAATATTATATCTCTGTAACTTTCCCACCTTTGAATGATTGAAGGCAACTTGTTGGTGGGTGAAACAAACATGATCGAAAATGCATTTACTCAACGTCAGTGACACAAACCCTTTCTGATGGCAAATTATTACTCTTATCTTATAACTGCCTTTTGGCTATATCTGCCGTTGTATTGGTTGGTGGAGCATATGTGTCGACCTCATGCGGGTGGTAGCTGGCGGGAGGATCTGAGGAGACTCTCAAGGCTGCGGCCAAAAGCCGCACAACGTGGGACCCCATTCCCTTGAGGTGAGCGGTAGACTCATGACACGCTCTGCGGCTAGTAGCCGTGCTGATCATGCAATTGGTGGCGATGCCATACACTTACATCACGTCTGCAGGAGCGGCGGTCTTGCAGGTGGTGGCGCTCACGGAGGGTTTACGGCCAGTGTGCCTATTTGCCTAAACCGTGTGACGTACATTCACTGTGGCTGGATTCGTTTGTATTCTGTATGGCGTTTACACGCATTAACATGCGCGACTTCGGTCGATGTTTGTGCTTACGCACTAACAAGGGGCCAAGCCTCTTTTACTGGTTCGCCAGTTATTTAGCTGTGGACTACGGTCCAGTTCCCGAATTAGCGTTCCCTTCGGGGGGGAGTGCATCAAAATGGTTGGCGCTCACCGTGCACGGCGTGTGTGGGGCCGTGTGCCTCCCCTACATTTTTTAATAAATGTAGGAGAGCGAAGCCCTTGTATCGGGTATTTTGTATAAATATATTTTGAGCCTTTTCCGAGCGGGAAGGGATAAATAATATTAAATTAATAATGTAAACCTGATACAAGTGAAATTGAAAGTTATCCTTAAGATAAGAGGGAGAATTGGGGTCATTTAAAATTGAATGTAGTACTTGCGAAGTTCGGGAGCTACGCCTTTGACGAATAGATAGTCATTTAAGCTTAGATCGGTACTAGGAAATATGGTCATACTTACGCAAGCCGAAAATGAATCTAATGCAATTGTTGAGAAGGCGCTCCAACTTATCGAGAAGATATTGAGATAGATCTGGGTAACACACATTCGCATAATCAATAATGGGTAATATCAAAGTCTGGATTAGCAGAAGTTTAGTTTTAAAAGGCAGAAAGTTTTTGGACGACAAAGAGAACGTAAGGTGGCAGTTACTTTACGGCTTGTTTCGGTAACTTGAACTTCCCAGCTTAAGGTATGGTCTATATGTAAGCCAAGATTTTTGACAGGCTTACAAAATGGCAACAACGTGCCATTGTAAAATACGGGAGCAAGGTTATCGTTATTAATCTTAGCTAACATTCTGCTACTACCTATAACCATTGCTTTGCATTTGGTTGTGTTAACCAAAACACCATGTCTGTTCGACCAATCTCTAATGGCATCGAGGTTGTGGTTGAGTTTATGAATATTATCATTAAGGTCGTTAACACTAGATTGCACATAGAGCTGAAGATCATCTGCATACAGATGGTACGAACAGTTGAGAACTGAAGTGATAAAATTTATGAATAAAGAAAACATTAAAGGAGAAAGTATTCCACCTTGCGGCACGCCTGTTTCAATGTCAACCCATCTTGAGAACTCTTGTCCTAATCGTACTGATTGCTGGCGGCCGCGAAGATAGGATGAGAACCATTCCAAAGCTGGGATTGAAAATCTAAGATAAGTTAGGAAGGCTATAAGGATATCGTGATCGACGTGTCGACGTCGATCGACTGTGTTAAAAGCATTTGAAAAGTCAACAAGCATTACCACCGTAAGTTTTTGCTCATCCATTCCCATTCTAATATCATCTGTAACTTTTAACAATGCAGTGGTAGTACTGTGACCTGCACAAAAGCCTGACTGATATTTATTCAGCAGATTGTGTTTGGTTATGAACATAGAAATTTGCTTGTGAACACAGGCTTCCAGAACTTTAGATAGGTATCGAAATATTGAAATTGGTTGGAAATGGGTAGGTAATGAGGGATTAGGTATTTTAGGAAGTGGTAGCACAAATGCTTTTTTCCACTGAGTAGGATATTGACCTGAGTCAAGGAGTAGTTTATGAAATGTGTGATTGCAGGCAAAAGGCACTCAAGGATCATGGATACCATAACCTTACTAACCTCATCACAACCCACAGCCTTGGATTTAATAGCTAGTACAGATTTCTGTATCTCATCCTCAGTCACAGGTAAGAAGTGAAAAAAAGGAATAGGAGGAGATGGCATGGATTGAATGAAAGCTATTGTCGTAGAACGAACTGTGGGATCCAAAGGAGAAGTAGAAATAAAGTGATGATTTATTTCATCCAGAGTGATTGATGGACCACGGTCAGATGTAACGGCCTTACTAATACCTAGTGTTTTAAGAAATTTCCATACATCAGCGGTTGAAGAGTTTGCAATATTACTATTTATATAACGGCGTTTAGCATTTCGTACCATCTGATTGCATCTGTTTCTTAGCACTCTGTAGCGATCCCAGCTGTCCTGTGTACGATGCTTCTTAAATTTCACAAATGCTCGATCTCGCCTAGTCATTGCTAACCTTACGGCCTCAGTCATCCACGGGGCTGGTGAACGCTTCACTCTTACTTGATGTTTGGGAGTGTTTGTTGTACAGACCAAGAACTATATTATTAAGGATAGAGACTTTATCGTCAATACAAGTTAATTTAAATAAAGAGGTTAAGTCAATACGATAGGCGTCACTTTTAAGTTTATCAAAATCCATTATAGAGAAATTACGAATGTATAGTACAACGGGATTGAGTTTAGGAGAAATCAGCTTATATGATATATAAATAAGATCATGTCGTGAAAAAGCAGGAGCCGATAGTTGTCCGTGCTTAATGACATAATCGGGAGAAGCCGTGATAATATGATCAATCCATGAGTCATCAGTGTCAATGTTGTGGTGAGTTGCCGCTAAGGGGAGAATTTGGAGATCGACTGATCTATGATTGACCGAAATTTTTGAAAACGAGAAGAATTTCTCAACAAATCAGTATTGAAATCACCCATTATTATGCAGTGCGTGTACTCAGATGAAGTGGAAGTGAGGGACCTTTTAAGAGCATCCAAAAATTAACAGCAGGTGGACAGTATACTACCCCAAGAATTGCTTTTACACCTTTGATATCAATTTCCAGTAACAGAAATTCCGGTGAGGCAGAATACGCAGATGGAAAAGCTAAAATTATTTTATAAGGGATGTTTGCTCTAAGGTATATGGCAACATCACCTCCTCCTTTTTCTATTCGGTCGTTACGCACAAGAACAAAATCATTTAGAGGATATAAGCTGGACTTTAATGATGGCTTTAGCCAACTTTCTGATAATAAGATTGCATGAACACAGTCTATAGAAAAAACTTCTTCAAAATAAAAATAATGACTTGGAACGCTTTGAGCATTGACATGACATGTATTAAGCAAGTTTTTACAAGGAGTAAATAAATTGATCAGCTCATCGCGGAGGGAGGGCATACTATCACTACCATCACAAGACTCGAACGAGATATCTGAATCATGGGCAGAATAAAAAGATTCATCATCCGACATATCTAACATTAATATAGTAGAGATATAAAAATAAATTTTAAATAAATAAAAAAAATATAATAAAATAATATGTTATTAGATAATATAATAATATGTTATTATTGTTAGACTAACTACAAAATACGACTCAATACATATTATACATCACCCAACAGTTGACTGATTGCAAAGGAATATCTATAGTTTACAATGATAATAAGAATTAAAAAAAAAGCAATTAACACTAACCTACTTGATCAAAGCATAATAAGACAAAAGTTTACTGTTAGTTAAACACTAAGTTAGTCACTTAATTAACAAGATAACTTAATGGATACTATTTGACAACAAAATTCACCAAAACAAACAGTAATGCAAAAGAACATATTTTTAACAGTGTGATACAAAAGAACTTAAATTTTGCTAACATAGCAGCAAGAAGGTACCACACAAAACAAAAAAAAAACCAAAGGAATGCGATTAAGTATCGAAATACAAGATTAATAATGTACAATTAGTTTTCAAACACAGCTTATTCTATCCTTTATACAAAAGCTTACTCCATAAACATAGTGATTATATACTCTTTGTGTCGAACTGTCACTATTAGATTATCCGCTGTATGTTTGTTTTATAATCAAGCAAATAATGTAAATAATACAATTTTCGTCAACAAATGATAACAAACAATGACAACAAACAAATGGAAAACCAAACAAAAAAAAAATAAAAAATAAAATACAATAAAAAAAAACTTAAGAACTAAAGATAGAATAATAAAAATAGAATAATAATAGACAAACTGCCGATTACAGAGGAATTATTTTTGGGCACAACACGACGTGTCTTCTTGATTTCTACACTTTGAACCGCTGGGATGACTTGTCTACGCCTGGCTCCACCTTGCTGAGAACTGGTTTCTAATGGGCTTTTCTGCGCAGTGACGGAAGGAGAATTAGGCTTGGGCCATTTAGTAAGAAGGATATCAAACTCTTCCTCAGTGGAAATTTTTATGCGGCTACTACCAGGAAGCCTAATGTTTATGGTTCCATCAAGAGTCCAAACATTCTTCATGCCGAAATGTCGATGTACCTTCTTATATGTACTCTGTCTCATTTTAGTGAGAAACTCCGATACTGTGTATAGTGTATTCTTTAATTTTGCCTTAGATCTCCAGACTTCAGATTTAGTATCATAACTTTGGAAATGAACAAGTACAGCTCTTGTCCGATCACTGCCCAGAGCTCCCAATCGATGACAGCGCTTCAAGGAAGAGTTGCTTATATGTGAAAGGCCCAATTTATTATGAACAATTACAAGTACCTCCTGTTCTACATTTAATCCAGACTCTTCAGGAATACCATTAAAAAGTAGTACCTTACGCCTTTGTCGCATATCTATTTCATCAACTGCATTAGTACACCTCCGAAATTGTTGCTGCAGAAGACTAAACATGTTGCTCACTAAGTCTTTAAAAGCATAAAATTCCTCACTTAGCTGAACCAAGGTTGGATTTGATGGGACTAAAGCAGCTTTTAAGCGTTTCTCAAACTCTAACATCTTTTGCATCCAATCAACTTCAAGTTCCTTCTGCACCAGATCAATCTTGGTGACATTTGCCATCATGCGTTAATCACTTTAAATGTATAAATATAGTTATTCGCTTGTAAGCTAAATGGAGCTGTAGGGTAATGCAAGTAAGTTCTTAAATCTTCTTTAAACACATATGTTTATAATAACAATGTAAACAAAAATGTGTTAAGTTACTGATTTGAAAGTAATTGAACTTAAATTGGATATTAAACTATTTTTATTTGAATAAATAAAACGGAGCTAACAAATCAACTGTTGACTTTTACACACCTACCCACCAAAAAAAAAATCAAAATGATATAATAGTATGTGTCAATTATCTTTATACGTAATAAATAAAATCGTTGATGCATTTCTTAGTGATCGTGTAACTTATGAATGACTTAGATAGGAGTAAGCAGGTATAGTGAGACTGGTACTGTAGTCTAGTTACAAACAAACTGAATGACTAATATTCACAATCACTTATTTTGGTGCAACAGGTAACGCTGTGGTCAAATCATTAATATACTATATATTTACTCGGTTACAAGTGTGGAGTGAATCTCATTGCGCTGGTTATCGGAAAGGTAGATCGACGTCTACTAAGGCAGTTAGTTTGCACAGTTTGAGCACAGGAGTTCCTCTCATTTTCAAGAGAGTTATAGATTTGGATCAGTTACTCCTTTGCGCTGCTCCAGTGCCTCCACAGGGCTCATATTTACTCGAAATATTTTAATTCTCAACCGTTCAGTATTCCTCACAATGTTATCTTTTAACGCCGAGCATGTAGTAAATAAGAATTTAAAATTACAATTAACAAATTTTTTGTACTGGCGGGGATCACACACTGTTTGCTCGCGTACTAGATAAATTAAAATGAGCACTTATCTTATTAAGGTACTTAATATTCAGAACTGACAGCTCAGGAGCTCAGAGTTTGCTAAAACTAACCTTAGGGTTGGTACTAAGTAATCACGGGCAACGATGATACTGATAATTGCGATTTTAATTGCTGATTTACCCCGTATTTGGTGGTGAAGAAAAATGTCGTAAGACAGTGTGGCGGGCGTTTTACCTGTGTAAATGTTACTTTACTTTTATTTACTTTTTATTTTATATACGTACGAAAAAAAGCAAGATGTTCAGAAAGTAGGACAAATTAATTACAGTAAAAAGAGAACGTTCCTTTGATACCTTTTTTACTTTAAGTTCATTTCCATACCTTAGTATGCTCTTTTAAATGTTGATGAAGAGCCTCCTTCATCTATTGAAAAAGTAGGTTTTCATTCAAGAGAAGTCGAAATGAATGAAACGAAGCTAATTTTGCATCTGTTTTAATTCAAGCTAAAAACTAAGGTACACGTATGTTAGAGAAGGCTGTAATATTTTAGTACGTTTGAGAATAGTGAAATATATTATTCAGACAAATTTTATAAGAGGGAAGTTAGGAAATTTACTTTAAATATAATAATTTAAGTTTTATTTCTTGTACAGAATTTTTACCAAAGCCATTCTTTTACCAACTGACCAATTGACTATTAAATAAAGATAGCTCTAATGTTATCTGAGTGAGTAATGGTATCAAATAGATATACGAATTCGAATTTGTAAGAGGAAATTCTAGAAAAAAAATCAACATACCTTGTTTAGCAAGCTTTAATTTATGAATATCGGTAGGATTATTAGTTTGGTGAAAGTGAATATAAAATAGAATAGAACAAAATAAATAGAGGATAGATAGGATTAATCTACCTGCATAATTAAGTTAAAGGACGTATTATCTACATGGATACTTAAGTTTATTCCGACCAAAAAAAGTCTGCAAAAAAAGGATGCAAAGTCTACTGGCGCTTACTTTTACTTTTCCGCATACGCTAAACGACACAATACTTTTAAAATTACGACAGACCACGCAAATTTTTTTTATTAAAAAAGTTATTTTTTGTATGGGACACCGGCCACAGTTAATATTTACTTTACATATTATATGATTGTTTTAAAGGTAAAAATGCCAATGTACCAATTTCAAATTTTCCTCAACATTTTTACGAGCTTCATTAAAATATTATTTTATTGGAAAGTGTTTACGTGCAATGAATTTTCATTATTTCAAATGTCGCCTAAAATCGGACAAAACGCTGGAACATCAAAATGTTAGCACGGTCAATTAACTTTGAGAGATGAAGAAAGAAGTGGTTGCCCATTGACTGCTCTTCCGGAAGGAAACGTTTTAACTGGCATTAAAAAAATTATTAAAGAGAATAGGCAAATTATATGAAGAGAATCAGCAAATCGCGTATTGGATCAGAAAGTTATCACGAGATTGTACATGAAGCTGTGGAAAATGTGCAGTACGCGAGCAAACCGGGTTCGATCCCCGCTGGCACCAATGAAATTGTTAATTGCAATTTTAAGTCCTAATTTACCACGTACTCGGCGGTGAAGGAAAACATCGTGAGGAAACCTGCATGTCTGAGAAATAAGAAAAAAAAATTTCAAAGACTTGTGAAGTCCGCCAACACGCATTGGGGCAGCGTGGTGGACACTTCCTTGCCCTAATACCCTCTCAGAAATGAGAGGAGGCCTGTGCCCAGCAGTGGGACGTATATAGGCTGTAACTTTACTTTACTTTACTGTGGAAAATAGGTTTGCCTTGGGTACCACACAACCTCACTAATGCTCAGATATCAGGCCCGAATGGAATGGTGCCGTGACATAATTACTAATTTTGAAGCAGGCTCGTCTCGATATGTGTACGTCATTATTACAAGTGACGACTCTTGAAATGATCAATACGAGTGAACAGTTTGGTTGTTTCAAAATGACCCAATGTCTAACAAATTGTAGCGATTGAGAAGCGCAGGGAAGATTCTGATCGCTATTTTATCACTTTCTGGTGTAAATTCATTTATGAAATCGAAGTAGTATTAATGGTAACTATATAATAATGTGTGAAAAGATTTTTTCTACAGCAATTGAGCATATTATGTGCAAGGAGGAGTGTAAGATTTGGCATTGTTGAAGTTTATATGGGGAAGGAGTGCAGAAAGCTAATATATATAACAAATATTTTAAATGAAAGAAACTATAATACATTAATTGTTACGTTACGTCAATTACATACATTAATTGTTACGTGTAATTAAATCACAAAGTAGATTTTTTTTAAATGTTACCAATGAGTTATTAATAAATAAGCTTTGAATTTTTGTGATTTCAAATGTTTCTTTTTCAATAGTCTGTGATTTTTACGTCAAGGAATATTTTACGTGTGTGTCGTGTTTTATGTAGTGTGCGTGAGGATTATATGGTCATCCGATTAATATGATCACTTTCTTATAACTCAAAAACTACAGCCTTGTTTGCAAAGATGGCTCTGTGATATGTAGTTTTTCGTCATCAATCAAACAATAAAAGACCAACAGGGCTTTAGGCTTTAGGCAAAGTAGTTTTATCGACGCCATTTTGACAGTTTAAAGTAAATATGAGCATAAGCCGTTTTCTTTAATTGATTTTACGAAGTGCATCTAGTTATTACCAAAACTTGTTTGCAATTTTTTTATTAATAAATTAGTTACAGTATACGACTTTAGGTTTTTGTCTCTGTCCTCCTCCTAGTTTTGGTTTTATAGAACGGGAAGGCTTAAGGTCCGCCCAGCCTCATGCATTTGCAGGCATTATTTGGATTTAAAACAATTGAATACCATTTTAATCAATATTTCGTTTTAAAAAAATCTTAGTTTTTAGGTTAAAATTAAGTCTTGATCACTCCTGGCATTGTTCTCAATTTTTGTGAAGTTTTTTTACAATAGGCTCAGTGATTCCGAAGTTTAACTCGGAAACACAGAACAACACATAGACAAATAAACATTTAAAAACAGTATATTCATATCTTACTCGTATTAACATCCAAATAACCCGCGCAGAATACAAAGCAGTTAATTCGGTATTACAGACTGAAATTTCAATTTATTTTAATGTCAGACCGTCGAGGTTTTCGACGGACCGATGGTTCAGCAAAAAATGAGAATGACTTCATTATGACGACCAGACAACAATTGTTTAGTGATGTCTCTGTGATCGCGAGAGTGAAAACTGGTAGCGATCACCGGATGGTAAGAGGCACATTGAACCTTAAATATTAAGCTGCAGATGTCACGTCTAGTGAAGTCAAAGCTACGTCACCTTCGTGCTCTAATCCACAAAGTCCTGATAACTTCTGGGTTTTCTCTTTTCTTTAAATACTTGAAAGGTTTTGATATATAATATAAATATTATACTTGTGAATATAATTATTTCCTACCTAAACGAGTAATATCGCATAGCATAATCAATATTAAAATTACCTTAATGGTTATTATAAAGTAATTAATATTGTATAATATTATGTAAAATATACATAAATTTTTTTAAATTGACTGATCAACCCATTCGGGCCACAATCATAATATATGAGCTACCACGTTAGAGTGTTCTATAATATTATATACAGATATTTAAATATTAAGAAAATATATTATGTATTAAACTAAAAATGGAAACTAATCCGGGACCAAAATGCTTGCTTTATTAAAAGTGAATATTGTGCATGGAATGTATATTATTTGTAGAAAAGGGGGCACAACTTCAACACCGGAAGAATTGTAGATGCGCTGCCGGCCTTTTAAAATGGTGGTAGTCGATTCCATAAGGAAATTGCGCGTGGAAGTAAACTGCTATTAAAACGCACAGTGGTGGACCACCACATATCCAGATCGAATAGATGGTATTGCGAGTTTTATTGTAATGTGCGATTGTGAAGTTTAGCGGCTGGAATTAGTCCGAACAAACCTCTGAGCACTCCCCGTAGTAGATATGATAGAATATGCAAAGAAATGCAGCATCCGTTCGCAGCGCCAGTGAGTCAAGCCGATTAGGCGGAACTCAGTCGTCGACGATGCGAGCTGCTCTGCGCTGCATGTGATCAAGTAGATGGGGCTGACACTGGGGTGCCCCGACCAAGAAATGAGAACAGTATTTGAATTTGAAAGCAAGCGATGTGCCTCAATGAAATACTGTCTTGCTCTACACAATACGCCAAGCTTTTGAGGCCAATTTAGTCTTACCTTCCAAGTAATAATAATAATAATAATTTTCCACAGCTATCACACAACGGCATCTAGTCCCAAGCTAAGCAGAGCTTGTGTTATGGGTACTAGACAACAGATAAACATACTTATATATTTCTAAATACATAAATATTATAGATAAATAAATAAAAAAGTGACCTGCCAATCAAGACCAAGGTCAAAATGTACAAAATGTACATTCGTAGTATCATCACCTACGCTGCTCCGGCCTGGTACGCGCTTCTGAGCGATCCTCTGAGGCGGGGACTGCAGGCCCAGCAGAACCTGACATTAAGGACGATCATCGGAGCAGGTCGATACATCCGGAATGACGTCATAGCGGCCGATCAGAAAGATCCGAGACTACGTGGCCCGGCTGGCGCGCGGTATGTTCGACCGCGCTGACAACGGGCCACACGAACACCTCAACGGCTTCGCGCCGTTGCACACATGGCCCCCGGACGGGCGACCCTATCCAAGAGAACTCCGCTCTATATAGATTAGAGAGTTGAGTAAAACCCACAATGCCGCTGATAGGCCAACCCAGACTCGATAAGATAACCTCCTTTTTTTCGTAGTTTTAACCGACTACGAAAAAATTTCTATGGTGGTTACGCTTGTCTTTCGAGCTACTGTTTTCCGCCCAACATAAATAATACCAATATAATGCCCACTTTGCTGGCCGTAAATAATAAAATTTTATTATTATTATAGTACTCTCAGAAGTGTAACTTTAAAGTAATTTTATACGTGGTAGAGACATGCCGTAGCTATATTGTGTTTATAGTACCATTCGTACTATAACCATTTAAAGTCTCTAAGCAATGACAAAACATTTTTTGTCATTCCTTAGAGACGGCCTATGCTCAGACGTGGACTTGTGAAGGGTTTAATGACACATTATCGTATGCATATTTTACGATATTTTATTTAATTATTGTAGTACATAAAATACATTAAATTAAATAAAAACTTATATTTGCAAGCTTATTTTATCAAAATTTTTGTTTTTTTTAACAAAAAAAGGAAAAAAAAAAAATCCCCAAAAGAAACCGGTGCGGAAGCAAAAAACACTGTTGATAATGGTTGTCGCATAAAATGAAGTTAAGCTTTTTTTTTAATTAAACAGTTTTAATATAAAAATTATAATGTGAATATTCTTACTAAGAAAATTATGTCTTTATATTCATGTTCCATAAATTAACAATGATATATATAAATATATATATATATATATATATATATATATATATATAATATAATATAATTCTTAAATTACATTTATATTTATAAACTATAATGAGACAATTAATATTTATACAATATAGAAATGCATCTAAATAGATAAACTAAAACTAAAATTTAAATAGTCAAAAAGTCCTTCTCCCCGTGGTATAGTGCCAAGAACGCTGGCTGCGTTTCCTCGCTTAATAGCTACAGGCTTTGAGCGAGGAATGAACCAGCCCTCTTATCACCAGCAGCGACGACCAGTCATGGATACAGTTCGTTTAGGAACTTCACTGCACGTGGACCCCACGGGACGATAGTCTCTACAGTAAATGGCACAAATATGTCGTCATTGAGACTCATATTTGCTCCATTTACTAAATTCGGCTGCCTCTGATGCCGCTCCGGATTCAAAAGAGAAATAAGCGCCAAAGTGTTAACGTAGCATCCCACACTAGGGCTTTACCTCTCTCCCATGGGACCAAAGTCATACCGTCGGGTCTTCTGCAATCGTCTCTAAATATCTTAAAATTTGTTTTTTAAAAGACCTGAATGGATGTTTCCTTTTTTATTTTACTGTTTTGATAGAATAAAGGTGACAAACGAGCACTCTGACCACCTGAAGGTAAGTGGATACTGTAGCCCATAGCAATCTACATCTATCATCGATTAAGAATCAAAACGCAGTATGTTGTCACTCCTTACGCAAAAATACAACTATCGTTTCTAGTATAGAGGGTCCGGTTCTCTACACGCACCATACGAAACAGAGCCGAATTAAGCTGCTATTTTATGGTGGTATTATGTGACGGTATGGTCTTTCTCTGATTGAGCCAACCTGTAATTAATAAAATTAAAACTAAGCCCAAGCATACCACTGCAAGACTTCATTACACAGTTAGTTCATTTTGCGTAGACCATAAATAATTGTTCAAAAGCTAAAGGTAATCCGGGTTAAGACTGACATGGGGACATCAATCACCTCAGTTTCCCGTGACCATGGGCGGTGGAAAGCACCCGAAACGTCGGGAATTAAAAATCAAGTAAATTAAGTGCGATAGAATGCGTAAAAGTAATATTATTCAAAGTGTAGTGTTCGCGTAAATATAA
This sequence comes from Parnassius apollo, assembly GCA_907164705.1. Lineage (NCBI taxonomy): Eukaryota > Metazoa > Arthropoda > Insecta > Lepidoptera > Papilionidae > Parnassius > Parnassius apollo. The sequence continues at coordinate 1,288,578 of CAJQZP010000816.1, forward strand.
GAAATCTACTATATATGTACTTATGTATAATTACTACTTATATCTACACAATATGCTAATATGATGAACTCAAAGCACGTCCACCTTGTGCGATTAACTACAATTTCTATAACGGTGTGCTCACGTGCCCGCATTGCGCGCGAAGATTTGTAAATAAGACTGGCTACGTTAGCCATGCACGAGCACACCAACGATAGGATCGGAGTTGAAGAGGTCGCCGTGGCCGAAATCGGTCGTGGAATATATATACATAATATGCAAGTTGTTCTTAAGCTTAATAGGGAGTCTTATTAAGCTTAATATCGAGTCTTATAATATATGCTATATTATGTAATCAGCAGATTGTGCGATTTGTAATCTTACAAACGACGTGGTCTGCTTGCAAACGCTCGCTGGTTTGCAAAATGCTGAAGGCAAATTAATGTCACGTCGTAGTCTCATCGTAAAATTGGACAGACTGTGGTGGTAGCCTGGGCATTTCATGATATGTCGCCATTTCATGATCCAACCGATAATTTATAACCATAACTTCTGTTTACGTTGTTTGCCGAAGGGTATGTACCTTAGGCAAAACATACAGAAGACCGAAGAGTACAGCCCGCACCTTAGTCTTGCGTATGTGGACTATGACAAATCTTTTGATTCCGTCGAAGTTTTGGCGATGCTGAACTAATCGAAGTACTGAAGTTTTATACAGTAGGGCTACGATGGCTAACCAGTACAGAACCTGAGTGTGATACCTATCTAACTGCAGAGAGATATAAGACAGGGTGACGTTATTCCTCAAACTCTTTACCACTGCATTGGAAGACTTTTTCAAGCTACTGGAGTAAAGAAATGGTAAAGAATATGGTATTGACATCAGTGGTGAGTACATCGCCAACGATATAGCCCTTATGACAGAATCCCTGAAGGACCGATGCTCTATGTTTAATCACCTCAATATTGCCTCCTAACGTATAGATCTTAAGATAAACATGGACAAAACAAAGGTCATGTGTAACGTCTATGTCTTAAGAAAGACTTAAGAAAGAGGAAAACTGACGACCAATAGGGAAGCTAGATTATCGAGTGACAGCCTCGTACTGGTAGGCGAAGTCTGTGACGGCCCGCTATTAAATAGAGTGACGACCTTGTAAGACATGCAGGAAGTCGGTGGATGCAGGTGAATCAGGACCGTGCTTTGTGGCATTCTTTGAGGGAGGCCTATGTTCAGCAGTAGACCTATGAAAGGCTGTAATGATGATGGATGATCATAATAAGTAAAAGCATCCGTGACATTCATAACGCATCTGCATCCGTTGGGCATACTCAGAATGAGGTTGTCAATATCGTGTTGCATAAAGTGTTGTTCTTCTGTAATCAGATTCTTCGGAAAATCTCTCCGAGCTCTTTTTGGAGCATATACCAAGCAAGCTCAATGGTATTTAAATCTGGAGTTTGTGCTTGCCATTTTAGAGCTTTGACACGATGTTGACGTGCAAACGAATTCCTGACCCATTAGTTTTTGATTTGGCAAGACTTATTTTCAGTACCTCACTACGGTATTTTTCAGCCGTAATAGTGCCCTGTATCCAAACGAGGTCTGTTCTTCCACCAAAGCGAATTCCTGCCCACACCATAATCTTACCAACTTGATATAGATCTTGAGGGTATTGAAGTCAGTTTGTAGGACCAGGAATTCTCCAAACACATAGTGTCCTCAAATGAGGATGAACTAAACAAATCGGGATTCATCGGTAAAAAGCACCAAGGACGATTGATGAGATTCCCAGTTCACATGTTCACTGAACATGTATTCGTCCACGATTTCTTCTTTATAGATTAGAAAACCGAAGTGATCTACGAGTGTGAAGGTTGGCTTCGGGCAGTCTCCTCTTCTCAATTTAGTTACTCACTAGCACCTGGTTTTTTTAAATTGTTGCCTTCGAACAAATTGTATCGCCGTAACATTTGGTTGCCTTTTCGCGGCAATTGCAACGATTTTAACTGTTTTTCCACTACCTACTTTCATTAAATCAGGAAACATAACATATTCGACACTTGTATTAAAGAAGTGGCTAGATATGGTGCTATTGTATATATTATACATGCAATAACTTTAACGGAAATCTAACGTAAGTTTGCCGTTTTCTTAACATCAACAGTTTAAAATACTTAACGATATTTTTGGCAATACTCTACGGAATTTAAAAGTTTTTGACTTGTTCAAATACCTTTACATTTTTAAGTAATGATTCAGCGACAGTAGGAGATGAATTTAATGGTTTTGTTGTTATAAAAGAAATATTAGTAAAATGTTTCCCAAAAGCCATAGTAAATTCTTGATCAGATTAAGTTAAATTATTGTTAATATTTAATTGAAAATCCGAGTTGCGTGGTTCCACCTTGCTCGTTTTGTACGATAGCGTGACCACAACCTCGAAATCACATTCTGTCAATAAAAAAATTAAAGGGGCCAGTAGGTATTTTTTTAGTTGGTCAATGTTATAAAAATATCCATATAACGTATTGATCTCTTTATTATATCAGAATATAAATATTTATTTAGTGAATTTCTAGAAAAATGTTGAGCGTGTTATATCCAGTGAATAATCACGTACACTAAGTAAACTCGAAAGCACTCATGAGTGATTTTAAGTAATACACGTATTCAACATGCATTTACCATGCTTACGTTTTACTTTGATTCAATGGAAATTCAATGTAATGAGTTTTTATACTATATATTTAAAGATTTTTAGTGTTAATAATGAGTGAAGCGGACGGAAAGGTGTGACAGGATCATGGCAAATGGAAGTCCGCACTCTCTCTCAACCCTTTGAGTGAAAGCGTGCTTGTTAATGTATGTAACTATCTATTTATGAAATAATATTTGTGTGTGTACTTTCATTAATTTTATCAATTTTACTTACTATAATACCGACCGGTTATGACATGATGTGTTCATGAAGCTCTTAAATAAATAGTGAATTAAAATTTTAATAAAAGTATAAATTGACTACTAAACTAAATTGAAAACGAAATCCACATAATAGCTTCTAAGGTCGGTTGAAGAATTTACCAAATTTCAGAAGCTATTATGTAGAAATTATTTTATTTCTTTTAGTTTTGAAGTCTGTTAGTAATTTTATTGAGTTTAATTTATTTAAAATTTTAATGGACTTAACGATATCTGAAAATACAATAGAATAGAATATCCTCGAAATAGTTACAATAAAAACTTAGCCCCCTATTTTTCCACCTTAATTTGAATTTTTCTTTGTAAGCATTATAAAACTAATATCTACAATGAAATGTACGGGAATTGTACATAATATGATTTATTTTAACAAAACTGAATACAACTTATTAACCGAATATAATGATGTATTAACAACATAAAATTGTTGAATATTCATAAGTTCATTATTGGTTGAACTACTTAATAGGATAACAACCATTTTCACGACATTTACAATTTGATATTATCATATATTATTATATATATAGCGAGTATTGCTACGAGACGTGGTAAATATGCATAGCACGATTGCAGGGGCTGGGAGAACAACGGAGATCCCGCGAACCCTCGTTTGCGTTGATAGCAAATGCCATTGAGTTTAAGCCAATAGGATAGAACTTCGGCATAATGGTTGCCCTCCAAGCAGACCGTATCCATAAGATTTTTTTTCACGTAAAAAGGGTGTTCCACGTGCAGTTTGGTATATATTAATTTAATTATTTCAAACTATCAAAAGTTTACTGCTATAGTCGGTGGTTTTAATATACGAATAGGGCCGCGTGGACGTGAAGTTGACAGAGCTATGTACTGTACGGCTACTCCCTTCCGATCCGCCGGTGGCTTGTGTTGCTCTATGGATTTATCGATGTAAAATCACATCTTTTTGTTATGTACTTTTTTGAATAATTAAAATAAAAGAAAAAATATTGGTATATAATTTATAATAACATTTATACACACACGTAACTTATATATATAAAATGCTTCAAAGATTTGACGAAATTTTGTACTTATTTTTGGATAATTTTATAAGTTTTCTTAGTTCGTAGTTCTTAGGAGGATCCTTGAGAAAATTACATTTTTTCTAATGCCAGGAAAAGCTCGTTCGGCCAGGTACTTATTCGTAATGTAAACACAGTCGCTTTATTTACCCCAAGTTAATAATATGACGTGTGTTATTTGCAAGAGCGAAATTGTGGGGATGATTTCCCTCGATACTAAGTTGAAACAAAGTTGATTAAAATAGACAAAGAGATAGCAATACAAGGCAAACCCCCTTTATTTTGAAAAGGCCAATATATGAAGTATTTTGTTGCTTACACAAGATTATATTTTTAGTTAAAGATATGACTCATTGATTAATATTTGAAGTTGCAGTGTGGCATATACATATAATGTGGCATATACAAAAATAAGTACTTACTATCGTACTGATCACGGTGATATTAGTTCTGTGTGTTGTGTATTAATTACAATGTTATTTTATGTTAAATTTCATTTAAAATGACTTCATTCCTTCCGAATATGATGTAATCACATTATATGGGGAGTTATTTTATGCGCAACGTACTTTCCATTAAATATAAGGAGATATGAATTGAATATACTTTCCGGTTGGCTTAATTTTACAACGGAGTAAGTACGAGTATATTAATTATTATAATAGCGCCTCATTTCAGAGATAGTGGAATTTGCTAATCCACCTATTTGGAAGGTTCTTTTTGTAATAGACTTCTTTTAATTAACCTTATACCTTTTATACCTTCACTCTCTTTTATTCCAAACCTTAGAATATTATAAAAATTTCATATTTTAATTTTCAAATAATTATATAACTAATCAAATAAGTCAGTACGTTACAATACTTCTATGTGAATGTTTAATCTCGAAAAAATAAATAAAAGAGGCTAATAGGTATAAATGTGCTGTCAAGAGTTTTATCGCTTAATAAATACATAGTAATCGCGGTTTGTTTTATTTTTCACAAAAGTTGATAAATATGTGGAAGTAATACAAAATTCACTACTGTTTCAAATTTAGTACTCAGGCAATCGAATTCTAAATTACTATTTAAGGTGAAGTGATATCGTGGGTCTACGAAACCATTCAAGGTGGTAAAGCTAAAGATGCAGGTAGGCGATTGTTAAATTGACATCACTGGAGAGGCAACCAACCCAGCCATTAGCAGTTTAGTGTAGTTCTTATTAGATACCACCTATAGTACGTAGTTTTATTTTGCAGTTGCCGCTGTAGTGTGATAAAATTATCATGAATTTTTGAAACGCATTAAACTTCTTGCTTTTCAAGCGTTGGAAGATATCAGTTAATTGTTTCGGTGGACGATTGTTTAAGTCATCGTTTCAGGAATCAACTTTTAATTAGTAATTATTTAGATAGAGTAATTATTTTTGAAAACGACTGTTTACCTTTACATTTACAAAAACTTTCGCCTGCAGCCTTTACCTGACAGAGATTATCACACTAATTGGCAGACTATGTTAAGTACTTTTTTACAGATTTAGGACCTGAATATATAAGTAATATTTTACTTTACGAACATAAAATTTAATTTTTAACGTAGTTGAGCTACGAAAAAGTTATGTTATATCTGACACGAGTGGTTCGGCTGGACTATGGTAACAAAACAGGAGAATAATGCTGTTGTATTTCATATGGTGAGCGTTGAGAACCGAAGATCATTTTTACTGATAACAAGCACTTCATCTTGGTCCTCAAAGGTGACAACGCATTTGTATTATGATTTTTAGTCGAGGATAGATGTAGTTATGTAAGTATGTACATTATTCATACACCTTCAGGAGAACTGTATGAACGCTTGTCACCATTATTATATAGAAACAGAAACTTTTTATTCAATAAAGATTATAAATAATACTTAAGGAAAGTCATTTAAACTAAAAATAAAAACGCTATAAAATACAAATTAAATTAAAAATTATGTACGATCGACATTAAAATTATTAAATCAAAACATTTACGACAGACAGTTAGATAGAAGGAAGTTTGGGTGATATAGGTGAGTAGTTATAGTTTATTTTATTTTATGTTTTGTACGTTGCTAAAATAGGTCTCATTAATTTTGGCTGGTTGCTAAAATAGATACGGTCCGAAATATTAAAATAAAAACCTGAATAGTAAAAAATTACGGATGAAACGTGCACACTTAAACACAAGCGTGCATAAAAATGGTGGTCCGCTTCAACAGGCCGTGAAAAATGAAAATTCTGGACAGTAAAATTACTACGCAATACCGCCTTAATAACGCACGGACGAATTTCGAACAACCATGGCGAAACTTTAGAAAAACAACCCCGACTCTTCATTATTGCTCCATGAAAACCTCATACTACTTGACAAACCGTATTACCATTACAAAACTAGCAGTTAGTTATACGTCATCCTCCGTACTCGCTAGACCTATTACCATTTTTTCTATAATTTCGACAATTTCCTTAAGTAAAAATAATCTCCGGAACAAACTCAGTACAAAATGCTTTCATTGATTTTGTAGTGTTCAGATCCGCAGAGTTCTATCGTAAAAGCACGATTAATTTTCCTTCGAGATGGCAGAAATTTTAAATAATAGTGATAAACAGTTTATTTAAATAAATTTATTTTTATCAGAAAAAAGGTTTTTGAAGTTTTCAATATAAAATGAAAATTTTATACTTTAACTTCTTATATGTAACCCACATGAAAAGCTTGTAAATTGCAATCATTGTATATAATTTCATTACTGTTTCAATAAGTTATTACCTAATGAAACTACCTTTATTTATACGTATTATAAAATATATAAAATAAATAATACGGGTATTCACGTGGGTTTTTGGTAAGAACGTTGGTCTACTATTAATATTTTACAATTTCGGTTTGTATGAATACTGCAAAAAATGTGGCCAAGGCCGGCTTGCAGTGTGCATTCAGGAGTGATCATGTAGACTTTAGTGCACTCATTTGTAATTATGCATTAAATATACGTTCAAATTAAAGAACCTTAAGAGAAAATCTTTAAATATATACGTTTTTACATTAAAATATAAATATTTATGTAACTTACAATTTTTTAATGTGTATAAATTGAAGTGTTCTATGGTCAATGTTTTAATAAATATAAAGTAATGTAAAATTATTCCAGATTGCAGCGTTGCAGCTATACTATGGTTGCAACACGAAAGGGTCGGCTCGACCGGGGAAGCGCCAAGCTCTCACGGAATACCAGCGTGAAATAGAAGAAGCAATGTAACATTTAAAAAAATGTATTGTAAGTGTTTGTAAATTATTGTTGTTGTACTAGGGGAGGTAATGTTGGGTATGTGTGCGTGGCTGCGCCCACCACTAATTATTGTGTGAACAATAAACACAATAATTAGTCATCGATCGTATCACTTGTCCGTCCCTATATCTAACAGTGAGTGTAGAGCACGGAGACTGTTTTTTACTGGAAACGAGGTATTCTCTCTTAGTCCTCAGGGGTGACGACGCATCTGTGTTTTGATTCTTATTTGAAGAAAGATTTAGATAGATGTCTATGGACTACAGCAACCACTTATCATTAGGTGGACTGTGTGCTCGTTTGTCACACTGATACTATAAAAAAAGTTTCTTATAAATCATTATTTTAGTGTTAAAAAATGTAAAAGGCAGTGGTACTGAAGAGCTCCCTGGCGGGACGTTAGCTATATGGTCCGGAGCCCCGGAAAGGGAGAACGCCTGCCAGGGAGTGGGGGGTGCTGTTGTCGTCCCGGTTGGTCGATCTTATGACTGAATATAAGGTTGTGAACTCAAGACTTCTCTGGGTTCGCTTTAAACTGGGACTGACGAAGTTATTCCTTTTGGCTGTTTATGCGCCGGTAGCTTCGTCGTCCAGGGCTGAGCTGGAGGAGTTTTGGGAGAATGTAAGAGAAGTTCTAGATTTGGTTAAGGGAAACGAAAGAACTGTTGTATGTGGTGATTTGAATGGATGGGTAGGTATCGCTCGACCAGGGTACGAGTCGGTGCTTGGAAAGTTTGGCGATAAAAGGTGTAATGATGCTGGCAAGCTTATACTGGCTGTATGCAAGGAAAAGGGTCTTCTTGTGACAAACACTATGTTTAATCACAGGAAAATCCATATGTACACTAGAGAAAGAAAGAATGAGAGAAATATGATTGATTTGTTCCTGGTGGATGACCGACTGCGAAAACAGGTGATGGATACACGAGTGTACATGAGTGCTGACCTGGGAACGGATCACTATCTAGTAATTACTAGATTTAGGGGTAGTTCGCGGGTTGGCGCTACCGGACAGCAGTAACAGAACCACAGTCGGTCTGTCGCATCCGAAGCTGGAAGCTTCAGGAAGCGGATACTAAGGACAAATATCACACAAGGGTAGCTGAAAAGCTTGACACCATCGATGGCAGAAAAGAATGTGTGGAAAGAAAATGGCAGAACCTTAGGGATGGAATGGTAAGTGCAGCGGAAGAAGTATGTGGAACGACAAAAAGAGGTAGTAGTAAAAGAAGAGATGCGTGGTGGAATGATGAAGTGAGAGAAGCTGTAAAGAAGAAGAAAAAAGCATGGTTAGACTACTTGGCCTCTAGTAACGATAAGCATATGAGAGAGAAGATGAAAGAAAGATATAAGCTGCAGAAAGTTCATGCGAAAACATTGATTGAGGAAGTACGTGAAAGGCACTTCCTCAATCAATGTTTTCAAGTAAAACTCTAAACTCTTCTAGAAAGAGATTGAAAGGTCCCGGAGTGGTACGACAGCCTTAAGAATGAACAAAGTGCTTTCGAAAACCAATGAAGTCCTCTCAGAAAAATCGGACGTCATGCAGCGATGGAGCGAATTTTATAGAGGAATGTATGCGTGTCATGATCTTAGTTAAGGATCCGGGGGTGACGCCGTGACTGGCACGCCAGACACGGACCTCGATGACACTGAGGTCACCAGCATGAAAGAGATTGAACGTGCGATTCGAAGTTTGAAATGTGGTAAGGCTGCGGGACTAGACAGAGTTACTGCTGAAATGGTCAAGTACGGTGGGCCTCGCGTCCGGGACAGCTTTCATCTGCTGTGCAATTTGTGCTGGCGAACGGGAGGTGTCCCGGATGACTGGCGATCCGCGGTCATTGTGCCTTTTATATAAAGGTAAAGGTTCACATTTTGACTGCGGTTGCTATCGGGCGATCAGCTTGACCAGTTTAGCAAGTAAAGTTCAGTCGAAGGTTTTGACACGTAGGATGCAAGAGAAATCGGAAAGATTCTTATGGGAGGCACAATGCGGATTTAGACCTGGAAGAGGATGCACGGATCAAATGTTTTCTCTCCGCATGATCACGGAAAAGCTTCTGGCTGTTAACCAGAGGATTTTCTGTGCTTTTGTGGATCTGGAGAAAGCATTTGATAAGGTTATAAGGAAGAAAATGTGGGAACTGTTGCCGGAATATGGTGTGGATGGTCGATTGTTAAGGGCTGTGCAGTAACTTTACTATGACTGTAAAGCCTGTGTGCGGATAGGGCATGACCTGTCACCCATGTTTAGCGTCCAAGCGGGCGTAAAACAGGGTTGTGTCATGTCTTCCTGGCTGTTCATACTGTATCTCGACAGCTGTTTACAGAAGCTGAAAAATAGCTGTTTGGGTGTGAAATTGGGTGACATTAAATTAAATTGTCTGCTGCATGCTGATGATGCAGTGCTTATTGCACCATCAGAAGAACATAGAACTGCAGGCATTAGTCACGTGTATGAAAGAGAATGTGAAATTAAAGGTCTCCGTTTGAATGCTAATAAAACTAAGGTTCTGGTATTTGAAAAGGACGAAGAGAGAACGAAATGTGAAATACGGGTAAATCAGGAATATCTAGAACAGGTAAATGAAATTGTATACTTAGGGAGTGCTTTCAGCCGGGATGGAAGATGTGGACAGGCGTGTCGCTGCCGGGAACAAAGTCAGTGGTGCCCTGAATGCGTTAATCAAAAGGCAAGGCGTAGTGAAAAGTTCACGCCTTGGAATACATAACGCAGTGCTGGTACCAACTTTGTTATATGGCAGCGAAGCTTGGGTATGCCAGAAGAAGCATAAAAGTAAGTTGAATGCAGTGGCGATGCGATCTCTTCGTAAAATGTGCGGCGTTACCATAGCCGACCGAAAGCGAAACAAAGAGATTTGCAATATGGCAGGATTGAAAGATGACTTTATCACAAAAATTGATAGGGGCGTACTCCGATGGTTTGAGCACGTTGAGCGAATGAGTGAAGACCAAATGGTGAAGATAATATATAGCGCGAAAGTAAATATTAAAAGGTGTCGAGGTAGACCGAGACTAATTTTCGAAGACCATGTGAGCAAATTACTCGAAGAGGGGAAGGTCAAGAGTACTCGGATACCTAGACGTGCATGTATGAAGAAGATAATGAACATGAAAGAAGCGAAAGAGGTATGTAAGGATCGTGACACTTGGCGATCTGTCCTCTCTGGCTACCCCGTTAGGGATTGTGCGTGAAGATAAGTAAGTAAGTATAAAATCCGTATAAACTAGTTTTATTTCAATGTGTAGTGTTCGCGTAAATATCAGAAATCATTATAAAGGAATTATTCACTTACTGCAAGTTATAATGTCTATAAATCTTTCACCTGATACACCCTGTGTGATGCTTTATGATAAAAGAGGCCAATTTATTAAACCTATGTCATATCATCTTTCCATCCGATTACAATGTTACTACATCAGGCTTTTGTTAAGGTAAGTCAGTACGCTTTACCATCGGCTGCATCACCCATTAGCATTAGTTGGGATAGTAGTCAAAGACTGGGTAAAAAAGTCCCTGGCAAGCGTTCTCTATGACCGCACTCTTGTCTAAATCTATTGTGGGAATGTTCATTTAGTTTTAACCAATAAACAAACTGATTGACGAGGAAGGTTTAATGTTTATAACATGTGAATATTTTATGCAAATTAGGTTATAAAATATATTAGTAAATTTATTATGATAATATATTATTTCCAACAAAATTTCAAATTTTGGGCTCCTACTAAAAGTTTTTGGACAGAAGAACCCGATAACCCAAATACCGACCCGGAATTCGTACCCAGGAACACATGATCAGCAATAGCGCGTAAAACCACTACAGCTACGAGGCAGTATCAGCAGTTAGTTCATAAGAAATATATAATATATTTGAAGTTTCATAAAATAATATATGAATAAAACTAAAATTCACTGGCGCTATAAGTTAAATATAACTTTCTCTAACTTTTGAAAACGTTTTACTTTGGACGTTTTCCAAGTGCTTGTTAAGAAATTTATGTTAAGCTTGCTTGCTATGATTATACTTAAATAACAGTGTATAAGTTGCTAAGTTAATTTAAAATACTGTGCTTTTATTTTTGCGAAATATATGCAGTAATATTTATGTTCATATTTTTCTACACACTATGTCTCAGGAATAACTTCAGATTATGAAATAATTTTTTTTAGTTCTTTGAGGCTTTGACTTTTACTTTTTATAAAATTATCCTTTACAGTTCTGTAATCGATTAAAAACCGAATGTATTGCCCAGGGTCATTAACTACATATATATCAAATTTCTTGGAAAGGATAGACCGACATTTGAAAAAAACTTTTATCTTATATTGTTTATACCCCATGAAATTGTATTTTTTCCAAGAAATATAACAATATTTACAAACATAACTTTTCTACAGAGTTGTTGTACGTATAGATTAGTGATGTAGACAATTTCACGCGTGATAAATCAATATTAACTTTAAATTGTAATTTTTGAATTTTATTTTGTTTTCATTACAAGTTTAAAGTTCGAAACGCTCCACCTTTCAACGTAACAAAATTATTACAAAACGTTATGTTACCGTCGTGTAACGCGAACAAGCTGAAATAAGCGACTAACATAGTTATAAAGTCCTCGGGAGTGAGAAACTTAAGCAAGAGTTCATTTATCAAATTTGACGAAGTAATGAGCTTCCCGTAAGTTTTCTTTAGAATTTGGAACTCCTGAATAAATCTGTAGGTAGTTATGTGTAGAGGGTTGTATATATGGATAGGCGCCTTAAAGTGTATTGTTGTACTATCGCTTAAGCAGTCACTTTATTTCCGTATATACTTTATAACACTCTTATTTTTCCTTCCCGGTGTAGATATTCAAGTTCAGTTAAGACGAACATCAACGACTTAATACCGTTAGATACCGTCTAGATGTCGTAATAAGCGACAGAGGGAAACAAAACAGTTATGTAGTATTTATTGGCAGAAGCGTCTTCCAAATAACGACTACAAAATAAAAATAAAAACTGCGATTGCCAACCCGCATGCTAAATGTTGGCAACTATGGAAAATATTCCCTTATAAGGCAATATATGGCGAGGAGGTCTATATTCAGCAATATAATTTAATAGGTTGTAATTGATGTAAATGATTTACCTGCAATCTCTACTCCCTGCTCAAGAAGAAAACTTTTGTTTTTAATTTTAGAGATATTGGGTGCACCGTTCGCAGTTTTCCGATGCGAACTCTGTTCATCCAAGTTTGTTTCGTCAATTGACCTCTTCTTGGAAATTCAACTTACCAGTACACTACAAGATTCTTACAACTTAGTTATATAAGGTAGGGTATATATATATATATATATATATATATATATATATATATATATATATATATATATATATATATATATATATATATATATATTATATAGTTTAATTAAAACTCACAATAACGACATAAATATATTTGTAGGTACATTTACATTAGTTTAAGTACTTGGTTATTAAGGTAAAAGAAAAAGGTTTATTATTTGTGCTTTTCAATTTTTTCGGAGGTTTAATTTTTTTGTTAAAAAGTTTTTTTTATGTTATAGGGTAGGTTGAAAAACGAGCACATAGTCCACCTGATGGCAAATGTTTACTGTGGCCCATAGACATCCACATCTATCCTCGATTACGAATCAAAATGCAGATGCGTTATCACCAGTGAGTACTGAGATAGAATGCCTCGAGTCTAGTAAAAAGGGTCTCCGGTTCTCTACATTCACCATACGAAACACGGCAGCATTAAGCTACTATTTGTACACTTGTATTCTGTGAGAGCGTAGTCCTTCCTCGGTCGAGCCGACCCATTAGTGCTACAACTATACTGTTAATATAACTGCAGCGTGGCTCTACCACGTACAAAACGTTACTATTAGTTGGAACATTTTTTTAAAAGAATAGGAGCAGTCTAACGCGTAACACCTTGGTATTTTCGTCTGTCTAATTTAAATAAAATAATAGGTGTATTGTAATAATAGAGTACCCAAACCTCATTTATCGTGTAAATAGTTGTTTATAAAGAGAACTAAAGTTAGTGAGATTTGAGTAATGTTAAAGTGTTCTGCAATTAAAACCATATTAAATAATTATAAATTTATATAGAGCTCTCAAGTGTTCGGACGGAATGCGTAAGTCAGTTTTTAACACAGCAATAGTGATACAGGATAAGTATTAGTTTTATGTTTCTGTTGTGAGCAAAAATGAAAATAATGACATGATTAAGTAAATAGGCAAGTATATAGTCAAGCTAATAAAGTTTATAAAAAAAGCATACAATCTTTTATATAAGGAAGTAAATAGACAAGTAAATAAGCAACTATATAGTACAGTGAATAAGATGGTGTGTTATCAAGTAAATAAGCTAGTATATAATTAAGTTATTGATCTAGTAAATAAGAAAGTAATAAGTCATATTCAGTCAATAGTTAAGATATTAAGCAGGAAATAAAGAAGTAAATGAGTTAATAGGTAAGTATTTAGTTAGGTAATAGGTTAGTGTGTTAAAAGAAAATAGGTTGGTAAGTAGTTAATTTATTAATCAAGTAAATAACCAAGTGAAGAGGAATGTAAATAGACAATCAAAGGGCAAGTTTATACACTAGTAAATAATGAAGTAAATAGTCAAGTAAAAAATCATGTCAATCAACAACGACTCTTGACTATTTAGTCAAGAGTCGTTGTGTTAATATTATTTTCCTACGTAAGCTGGAGCTATAACAATTAATACATACACACACACACACACACACACACACACACACACACACACACACACACACACACACACACACACACACACACACACTTCCATTTAGCACGATCCTGACATACCTCTCTCGCCTCTTCCACATCCATATACCTACGCATACATGCTCGTCGGTTAAAGGTACTCTTAATTTGGCCCATTTTTAGATCGCCAAGGTGACAACACCAGACCAATATTTGCTTTGTCAGTTTTTACTCATTCATTCTTTCCACATGACCAAACCACCGAAGCATTCCTTTCCTAATCCTGGTCACCGCGTCATCTTGCAAACCACACTCTTCTTTTATCACACAGTTTCTCACCCTGTCACTCAGATTCAGCCCTAACATACTCCTTAGCGACCGCAATTATTCTACTCTCGTGCTTCTTCTCCACATCCAACTTCCTCTACGTTAAAGTAGGGACTAAAACAGCATTGTGAATTGCCATACGTGCCTTTTCCGACACATTCTGACTTTTCACATTAGAGTGTAGAGCTCCATTTACTTTATTTCCTGCATTGACTCGTCGTTCAATATCCTTATCATATCTCCCATCCCTGCTGAATACACCTCCCAAATATACGAAATCATCCACTTGTTGTCCGTTTTGCTTTCCTCTCTTTCAAAAACCATCACTTTCATCTTACTTGCGTTCACTTTCATTCCCCATTCTTTTAATGACCTGTTAATTAACGTAACCATCATTTGCAACTCGGCCGCCGACGACGCAAGTATGACTTGATCATCGGCGTACAAAAGACATTTGATAGTTAACTCACCCATTCTTAATCCGCATTCTTCAACTTTCAAATTTTCCAAACAACTGTCCATAAATAGGTTACAGCCACGGGGAAGCTACACAGCCCTGTCTGACATCTATATGGATGCCAAACCACTTCGAGTAGGCCCCGTTGATTCTAACACAAGCACTCCAGTCCCTATACAGAGACTTTAATGCCTGTATCAAACCAGCGCTCAACTTAAATGCGTTCAGAGTTTGCCATAACACATCCCTGTCCACTCCGTCATAAGCCTTTTCCAAGTCCATGAACGCACAAAAAACTTTTTGGTTTTTCGCCAAAAACTTCTGCGCGATTATGCGCATGCAAAATACTTGATCTGTACACCCCATTCCCTTTCTAAATCCCGCTTGCACATCCCAAATTTTTTCATCAGTTTCTTTCATAACTCTTTCAATTAGTACCTTAGCATACAGTTTTCCCACAATATATATATATATATATATATATATATATATATAATATAAAAAATACGAAACATATACCTATATGCAAAAAATTAATCTAGGTGCATGAGTGTCGGTGTGCATATGCGCGTATTCGTATGTGTGTGCTGATGTGCATGCATGTGAGAATACACGTGTGTGCATACACACAAACACACGTGGGTATGTGTGTGGGTGTGGGTGTGGGCGTGCGTGCGTGCGTGCGTGCGTGAGTGCTTGCGTGCGTGAGTGCGTGCGTGTCTTCGTAGGTGTGTGCGTGTGTGCGTGCATGTGTGCTTGTGCCTGTGCTGAGCAGAAAATAATAATTGCAAATATTTACTATAAAAAAGTGATAATTTACAATACTTTAATTTCCTTCAACTATTGTAAATTCAAATAGAACTTTCTTATGCAACACCTCCTTTGCGAACAATTATTACTAATATTTAATAAAAGGACTTCTAGAGTTCATTTAACACTATTATCTTAAAGCTTAAGTTAAATATTTAAAAATTTCGATAAAATACTGTATATTTTGCAAAATTTTAACATTCCTGCAAAATATTTCTTAATCTCAGACATGCAGGTCAGGATGGTAATTGTTTTATTCAAAATTCATATATTATATTATTTTTCTTTAATTTAAATAAAATTATCGGCTTTAAATTAGTTGTCATCGTTCACAGAAACAACACTTGCATAATTGTACTAAAAATAACCTAAATAGAAACACTTTTGTCAGTTTTGTCCTAGAACCATAAATATTGGTGATATATAAGTGTTTACCACGCAACTTTACATAGAGAGAAGTTCAACCCTTTTCTGTAAAACCATACAAAACTCATTTGCAATCAATAAATTAGTTTATACGTTAAGTGAAAACCAATGATTTCAAAAGGAAGGATAGGCCCATCTAAATATTTTACTCAAAACTTTTTCATACAAGAAAAAGTAGCGCATCCGTCATAATATAAACGTCATATCACAACACGACGTAACCAGGGTCGGATTTCGTAGTATAATCAATATCCTAATTGTACCATTATTTCGTAGTTTGTAGTATGTAGTATCGTAATAATACTAAGCGAAAATACAATAATTGATACAACTATAATGAGAGGCTACCACGATAAAAACTCTAAGCTCTAAGCAATCGGTTTGAAAACAGAATTTCAAAATATTTTATGAATCAGATTTTCAGATTCAATTAAGCAGATATGGTTTCTTTTGTACTCTTTTCATTTTACTCTTATTGAATATAAAATATATTAGGTACCAATATTCAAAATTTAACCTACACTATGTTATTTAGAAAAAAAAATTACAGAAATAAAAATAAAACCGGCAAAAAACGAAACGTATAGATGAACTAGACGCGTGACGCCAAAATTCCGGCACATGGGAAAAAAGAAACATGTAACATCAAACGAGATATAATTTTTGAAATATAGTATACCTAATTTTATGTTCCATGTACAATATTTTTGAGGATCTGAATGGTCTAGCCTAATCTTGGTAACGTAACTAAACTAACTGTAAAATAAAACTTTAAAAATGCGTTTATATAATAATTTAATATTAACGAAATAAATATTAGGTTATTTTACCGATGATACAATATCCCATGTTCCTATTTAATCTTTGTATCGTAATTTTTGCACTCTTTTACCACGAAACTAGATATATTTGTGACAGGCAAATCTGTCTTGCGCGCGCACCGTTGTCGACCGAGTCACGTTGGCCCTAAACTGTAATTTTGGGGCCAGCACACTGGTCCGTTTTGGTTGTTCGGTCGGCCCGGTCCTTACGCTAGTAATATATAATTCAATGGTGAAAACACATTTATTTTTATAATAAAAATGAGGATGATCTGATACTTTCGCCATTACAAAGGTTTAATTGTTTTATTATAGCAACAAAAATATCCTTGTCGCGCTTATCAAGATATAATATAATATTTTGGAAGAATTATTTCTTAACCTAATACTTAAAATTTGCAGAGCTCTTTACAATAAAATGCAAAATTTTACGTATCAAATTTTTCCAAAGTTATTTATTTACCATTGAATCCAGCTAGATTTTTGAAAACTTCTTAGAACTGTAATTATAAAGTTGATGGTAAATGAACTACGAGCCATATATGCAAAACTAATTTTAAGAATATTATTTTGTGTGAAATGGCATAAAATCCGTAACACTAGTTTTGTTTATTGTGTTGAATTCGAGTTAATATTAAACAAAAATCTTAAATAAACTTATGTCCGTTAATTATTCAATAAAGCGAGCAATAAAATAATTTTACATTCTGCAAAGTATAATAAAGTTGTGCTAATTACTAAAATTAGCAAAAGCTTTGCTGACTGAAGAAAGGAAGCTCATTTTCACAAAATTATAGCTACTTTCTCGTACTCAAGCCGAGTAGAGGTGCAGTTTCCTACAAAATATAATATTATGCTAATGCTTGCACACATGCATTTGTTAGAAGTCAGGTTTATGTTAAATATAAGTATAGTATAAATGGACTTAACGTTTTGCATTTATTTGGAGCAGTCTATTTAACGTGTTGATTACGGATACCCAGGATGTTGCAAAGCATTGTTAAGTAACACATTTTTTATTTAAATAAACTCAAATAAACATCTAATGTAATATAAATAAATATTTAGCACTAATATTAAAATATTTTGTCCGTTTCTATTAACATATTTTAAATAATAAGAAAAGAGAAAAAACCGGTTTATTTTCATTATTAACATAGATCGGGGATTCTTCCATAAAGAAAATATTTAGTTGAATAGTCTCCACATACATTGATATATTAAAAAGGCACATAGAGCGACATCTAATAGATGAAGGGCCAGCCGTGTGAGGTTTTCAAGGTGTTTATTGATGCATGCGCTTTGTGCTAATATTCGAATATGGCAAATGTGAGGGGGTAAAGATTGCTTGAAGGTGAACGCAGAGTTTAAAATGTTTGAAATTTCAATGTTTAGTTTTCTTCACACATGTATGAATATTCAATAAATTCATTGTAAAAATAACATACATACAGATCATTTCAAACAATCAGGCAGACAGGGAGGAAAGGGTTGTTTATGGCAAACACTGGCCTCGTGAGATAAAGATATAAAACCATTATTGCTTGTAACTGTAAACTGTGTGCTTGTATTAGGATCACCGGCATGTACAAAGATTGGTTTTGGCATCTGTGAAAGTTTTTTTATAGAAAAGGGGGCAAAAGAGCATGCGGCTCACCTGATGGTATGTGACTACCGTCGCCCATGAACAACCGCAAGACCAGAGGAATTGCAGGTGCGTTGCCGGCCTTTTAGAAAGGAGTAAGCTCTTTTCTTGAAGGTCCCTAAGTCGTATCGGTCCGGAAAAATCACCGGTGGTAAATAATTACACAAAGAAGTTGAACGTTGAAGAAGACTCCAAGTAAAACGCACAGGGATGGACCGCCAAGTATCCAGATGGTAAGGATGGTATTATGAATTTTGACGTGATGTGCATTCGTGAAATTTTGCGGCTGGAATAAATCCGAAAAATTTCTCAGAACACTCTCCGTGGTAGATGCGATAGAAATTGCAAAGGGATGCAACATACCTACGCAGCGCCTGTGTATCAAGCCGATTAGAAATAACTCGGTAGTCAGCGATTCGAATCATTCTGCGCTAGATGCGGTTAAATGGAAGGAGCTGGCACTGGGATGCAATACTGTAATGCATGTGACGCCGAACTTGTGCTTTGTCAAGTCCAAGCGATGTGCTGGCAAAATGCCGGTGAAATACTGTCTCGCTCTGCTGAGCACACCGTGCTTTTTAGAGGCAAATTTGGCCTTCCTTTCCAACAAGCCTTCCCTTCCGCTCCACGAAACTGCACACTATTCGATATGTCGACGCCAAAGATTACGATGCTAGCTTAGGAAGCAAGGGGAGTGCCTTGAAACTACTGCAAACTTGTGTCTTCTTGAGATTGAACTGGACTAGATTTAGTCGGCCACAATCCGAGACTTTCTTCAGCGAAGACTCGACTTCAGACACAACTTTGTCCCGGTACTCGGCGACGTTATCCCGATAAATATTGGCACGGTCTTTGTATAAGGTATCACCAGTGCTGTCATCTGCATAGCAATGAATGTTACCAGTTTGCAATATATCATTGATATTCTGACAGCCCATTATTATAATAAATAATTAATTTCTATATAAAGCCGTCAAAAATTACCTTAGAAGAACGACAATAAAAATATACTAATAAGCATAAAGTTAAAATAAATACATTTCGGACATTAAGTATTATAGTAAATTAAAGGCTTAATATTGCCATTCAAAATTAACAAATTTATTAAAAACTTTGTTAAATTAATCAAAATGTGTTTTATAATAAAAATACAAGTCAAAAATATTATAATAATAAAGATAAATAACATTTATGAAATAATTGGAAAGTTGGACGAAATTGCTGAAATCATGGAGGGAGTTCGTGTATAAGAAAATTGCCTTAGTCATTGAGCGTGTTCGCGTATAAGTAAATTATTTAGTTATGAATGGTGTTCGTCTATAAATTGCTTGCCTGGGGGAGCTGCCGGAGACGCATACCCAAGGGTTTACATATATATGGGGTGGTCGGGTGACCGACTATTTATAGTACTGTTGCACAATGTATAGTCCTGTTTTAGGGACTTTGATAGTAAGGTCTATTATATATACTCAAGCATTATTATAGAAGGTCTCTATGATGCATAAGCATTACAACACTAGAGTTGTAGGTCTCATATATTAAATACATACTTGTAGCAATACGACTTTCCCGTGGACATCGCACACTCATATCGTTTGTGCGCGGCGTCGTAGTGAATAGCGACGCGTCGTCTATCTTTCAGATTGGGATGAGTGTATTTGGTAGCACTTTTAAGTATAATAAGCATACATAACTTCATGTCTTAGTGCATTAACGCTATGATATGTGTGTCAGTTATGTCCACTGACGTCTTAGTAGCCTACTACTATGAAACGTTGATGTTGTTTATTTAATATTCTTTATTGCACACCATATAAAAAAAGAATACATATTTTATATAAATAAATATATATACATACATATACATATATATATACATACACAAACATATATATATACATACATACATACACATACATACATATACATATATAACAAAACATAGATGGACTACAAACATATGTATACATAAAAAATATATTTAATCATTTAACTAAATGCAATCAATATAATACATATATATTATATTATTTTGTATCATATTATATTAAATGGCTAGTGTGGGAGTGAAGTGCAAGGTAATGGTTCTTTACTAGTTTTTTAAAAACCGGTAGGGATGGAGCGCGTTTGACTGCCAGTGGGAGTTCATTCCATAAACGAACGGCCTGTACAGTAAAAGACTTGTTCATAAATTCACTAGTGTGTAGTGGCATATTCAATTTCAAGCTCTCTGCTGATCTCAGGTTACGCGAATGGGAATCACGAAGAAACACAAAACGATTCTTGAGGTAAGAAGGGTAAGAAGAATTAAAGAGAATACTATAGAGAAGATAAAGTATGTGCGCATTCCGATGAAGTCGTATCGACAACCACTTGAGCTTAGTACGAAAAAGAGAGACATGGTCATATTTGCGTAATCCAAATATAAACCTAATACAGAAATTCTGAATTCGCTCAAGTTTATCAAGCTGAGCTTCGGTGAGATCTAGATAGCTGACGTCCGCATAGTCGAAAATAGGGAAGAGAAGGGACTTTGCAAGCGCAATTTTGGTGTATATTGGAAGAAAGTTACGTAATCTACGCAAGGAGGCTGCAGAGGCATAAATTTTACGGTGAATCTCTTTGATTTGATGGTCCTATGACAGATTTTTATCTATGTGAGTCCCCAAGTTCTTCACTGTATCTCTGTAAGGGATACTAGTTTTATCAAATACTATTTGGGGTAGGTGATCAACTGATAACTTATTCAGCATTTGCGCGCTACCGATGATAATGGTTTGTGATTTAGCTGGGTTAACGTGAAGGCCGTATGCTTTACTCCACTCGAGAATTCGTTCGAGATCTGCATTAATGACATTGATAGCATTGGGGAGATCGTTGGGACAAGCTTTAGTATATATTTGCGGATCATCTGCATAAAGGTGGTAGTAATAAGTTAAATTATTTGGTATTGAGTTTATAAAAACTGCAAAAAGTAAAGGAGATAAAACGCCTCCCTGCAGCACACCAACACATACGTTACACCATGATCATAATATATCATCGATGCGTATACGTTGCTGGCGCCCAGACAGGTAACTTCGAAACCAATCAATCGCTGTTGGAGATACTTTAAGAGAGCGCATTATACCAAGTAGGACATCATGGTCAACGGTATTAAAGCCATTACTGAAATCTAATAAAAAGAACAGTTACTTCGCCGCGTTCCATTCCTAATCGGATGTCATCGGTAATGTTCACCAATGCTGTGGTAGTACTGTGTCCAGGTCGAAATCCTGACTGTAAAGGATTAAGGAGAGAATTAGCACAAAGAAAACTGTTGAACTGGATGTAAACAAGGCGTTCAAGGACTTTTGATAAGAAGGGCAGTAAAGAGATAGGACGATATTCAGAAAAGGACGCAGGATTAATTTTCTTTGGGATAGGAATAACTTCAGCATTTTTCCAAGATGATGGAAAACTATTTGTAGAAATGGAGAAGTTAAGGATATGACAAATAATAGGAAGAATCATATTACGACTGACACAATCACTTCCCACTGCATTAGAGGTAATAGATAAAACGTTCTTCTCAACGCCACAAGCAGTGAATGGTTTAAAAATAAAAGAGGAGTGATTGGGAGTAGGAATAGTTGAAATAAATGTTAGTGTTGTGGCCTTAGCAGTACTATCTAAGCAGGATGAAGAAGAGAAATGTTTACTTAAAAGATTAACGTTTAAATTATTTGCCGTTGGAGTATTCTTAGATTTCCCAACACCCAATGATCTAAGAAATTTCCAGACCTTTGCTGTATCCTCATTTTCAACTGACTTATGAATATGAAGGCGTTGAGCATCCCTACACACCTTATTGCAGTGATTGCGAATGTTAATATACTTTTCCCTATTAAACGCATTTGGGTTATATTTATACTTAGCCTTAGCTGTCGCTTTTTTATTAATAATACGTTTAATATCATCGGTAAGCCAAGGTGATGGACGATGTTTAATTTTGACTGCGCGTACTGGTGCATGAACATCATAGATTTTATAAGGGCTGAAGTAAAGATTGAAACTGCACTTTCTAGTTTATCTGCTTTAAAAAGATTTGACCAGTCCCAAAGTAGCGAATCCTTTCGAAGACAGTCTATATCCATGCCACCAAAATTACGCTGCAGTAGAATTTTTGGTTTAAATTTGGGAAATCGGGATAGAAAGATAAAGTTATGGTATGAGAAAGCATCGGCCGCATATTAGCCGTGCTTCGTGACAAACTTGCAAGAGGAAACTAAAATAAGGTCAAGGAGAGAGGGATTCGAGTTTGGAAAATGATGCGTGGCATTTAGTGGTAAAATAGAGAGATTACTAGAATATAAGATTGACTGAAGAGAAGAAGCCCTAGTATCTTGTTTAAGGAGGCAAGTGTTAAAATCACCCATAATAATCGTGTGTGAATAGGAAGGAGTAAGCTTATCAATGATGTTTTGGAATGAGTTAAAGAAGTCAATACGCATAGAAGGGCAGTAATAAACACCAAGAAGAACTTTTGAGTGTGATAGTGTGACTTCAATGAAAAGATGCTCACCGGCATTTAGCGGCGGTGGTTGTGCAGACATATCTACAATAGTGAAAGGAATGTGTGAACGTAGATAAATGGCAACACCTCCACCGCCGCCTACTAAGCGATCGTTTCGAATTAATTGGAAGCCAGGAAGATTGTAACAGGCGGAGGGAAGACATGGTTTCAGCCACGATTCAGAAATAAGAACAGCATGTATATGATTACAATTAAAAGTCGTCAGCATATCGGGGAAGTGGGCCGGAATGCTCTGTGCATTTATATGAACAACGTTGAAGTTGTGGGGGACATCAGAAAACTGCGAGACAAGAAACTCTGAGAGAGGAGTGAAAATAGAACTGCCACTATCACTTACCATAGAACCAAAACTGTCATCATTGGCATTGAAAAACATCTCACTTTTGCCAATTATATCGTTAATAGCAATTACAATATATATATATATATATATATATATATATATATATATATATATATATATATATATATATATATAAATAATATATATATTTAAATTCAATGTCTAAGTTATTAAAATATAATTAACTACTAAATTAAATGTACTTCTTACAGCAAGGCGATCGTGTCCACCCACCAATCGAGTGTAATTACAAATTATAACATAACTAAAAACAAAAAACAAAAAACAAATTTTAAAATCACATAATATAGAAAAAACACAATTTGGTAATACCGCTACACAAATACACTATTTACTTATTGTTGTTTTTAGTTAACAACTGTACAAATTTTGTTACCAAAGTCAATAGTCATATGGTGTGTTGTGAGGGGGTGCCATCCGTATGATAGTTGCATTGATACTTACTGCTTGGAGCGGCGCTGTCGTCGCGCCACAAGCGAAAACACACCGAAGCCTAAATCGCGCTATCAACATTCCGAATCATAAACAGTATATGAGTATATAGAACTTCTCCGAACTATCACAAGGAGTGTCGGCCGCTCCCCGGCAGAACACCTTGCCCGGTGGGAGATCTCCCCTTTTCCTTACTTCGGCCACAGTGGTGACCATCCAACGTGATCTGAACACGCAACCAACAACCTTCGGAAACTTCAAGCTATATTATCATCGTAGAGTACCCCACCCATTCGCTCTCGAGCAGATATCGTCTGCAGTCTTCATATCCTGCAAGCCATCTAGCTTCACAAGGTTCATCGCAGCACTGGAATAATAATGCTTCCTGTTCCTTCAAGCTACTCTCTGCGCCATACAGTGTTCGGCACGGCTCTGAGCCTTACTGCTCGCCTCTGCTTCACGGCACTCTCGCAGATTACTTGCCTTCTTCTCGACTCACCGCAGACTACAAGGCAATCTCCTGGCACTTGCACATTCTTCGACAACGAGACTGCACTATCGACCTCCGGTCTGAGCAGGGGGGTGAGTTAGCGGCGCTGTCGTCGTGCCACAAGCGAAAACACACCGAAGCCTTAATCGCGCTATCAACATTTCGAATCATAAACAGTATATATAGAACTTCTCCGAACTATCACATGGAGTGTTGGCCGCTCCCCGGGCAGAACACCTTGCCCGGCGGGAGATCTCCCCTTTTCCTTCCACGGCCACACTGCTACTTGCGGTATTGCGTCTTGTGATGGATCTACGGGTGTGCTTGTCTGATTTAACGCATCTTGGTTCTGGTCGATGGAGGTATGCGGGTGGTGATGTCTAATGGGATTGTATGGGGGACCTTAGGCTGGTGTAAGCTCG
The DNA here is from genome assembly GCA_907164705.1 of Parnassius apollo. NCBI lineage: Eukaryota > Metazoa > Arthropoda > Insecta > Lepidoptera > Papilionidae > Parnassius > Parnassius apollo. The sequence continues at coordinate 1,313,424 of CAJQZP010000816.1, forward strand.
ACGATAGTCGTATTGATGCTTATTGCGTTCTGTAGCATTTTTTTTAAAGAATATTAACAATGCTATAAACATTACTAATATTCCCCTTAACAACTCGTGGTAAGCTTAAATTGCTTGTGTTACGAGTGGTTCACGCCAGTAGTCAAATGGCCGATTCAAACCCACGACCTTTTTGAGTTCGCGATTCGCATCCTGCCATTAGGCTACTGTCGCTTCAAGCATTGCGTCGTCACGATGGTTGTTTGGCGGGTCACTATTCTCAATAGCGCTCTTTGCGTCTTGGTTTGATTCACACCTAAGTAGCTTTGGAAAAGTCGGGTCCTTTTATTAAGGAGCTGCAGACTGTCTGACCTCCATAATGTTTTATATAACAACATATTAATATCTCTCTGTAACTTATTCACCTCTGAATGATTGAAGGCAACTTGTTGGTGGGTGCGACAAACATGATCGAAAATGCATATTATCAACGTTAGTGACACAAACCCTTTCTGATGATTTTGGTTATATCTGCTATTGTATTGGTTGGTGGAACATATGTATTGATCTCATGCGGGTGGTTGCTGGAGGGAGGATCTGAGGAGACTCTCAAGTCGCACAACGTGTGACCCCATTCCCTTGAGGTGAGAGGTAGACTCATGACATGCTCTGCGGCTAGTAGCCGCTCTGATCATTAAATCGGTGGTGATGCCATACACTTACATTACGTCTGTAGGAGCGGCGGTCTGGCAGGTGGTGGCACTCACAGAGGGTATTTGTTTAAACTGTGTGTCGTAAATTCACTGTGACATGCGCGACTGGTTCGCCAGTTATTTTGCTGGGGATTTCGGTCCAGTTCCCAACTTAACGTTCCCTTCCGGGGGAGCGCGTTAGTTAGTTGGCGTTCACCGTACAACTACTACTGGCACTAAAATCTACGCCTTGGGAGTAGGAGTACCGGAAAATACACGTTAAAACCGGTACCAATACCGTAGAACACGTTTTTAGCACAATGGGTGGGACTCCATCAGGACCACTTAACTTGCTGACGTCCAGAGAAAGGAGTGCTTTGCGAACCGAGCGCTGTGAAAAACGCACATCCGGCGTGGAACACGCAAACCACGGGATCTGTGTGTGTTCCCTCCGTTCTCTTTGTGTTCAATCGAGAGACTTTCTCACTTGCGGCATGGGCCAGTGAGTCATCCTCTGTGTGCAGAGATGGAAGAGATGACTCACAGAAGTTCCCTTGAACAGCCTTAGTGAGGGACCAGAATGTATGGGTTCCCAAAGGAAGGCAAACTAGCTTCTCGCCAGTTCTGCCGATGTGCTCCGAACTTGCCATGACTCTATTGAAGGACCTGGAGGCAGAATTTTACTTCTTTTTAAGAGAGCCGGTGTTTACATCCCTAAATGTGAAAGTGATAAGACAATCTTACGACGTCCGACGAGCTTAGAGGTGCGTCGACGCAAACCTGATGTCCATCCGTATGAGAGGTTAGCAGAAGGCCCAACAGGAAAGGTGTATGATCTTCCACATCTGGAATCCGCGTAGATGAAGTAACCAGTTGTGTCAGAACAAATGCCAAGACAAAGTAACAAACAGATCTTCTTGCATGATCAGTTAATCGTGAACCGAGCCATTCGGCGTGGTGGGCGTTAAAATCGCCAAGAATCACGATCTCTGCAGATGGGATCTGCTGTAGCACGGAATCTGTAGCCATTTGCACGTGGTCGATGAGTCAATCTGTTTCGGAATTACCGCTATGGGACCGACAGAGGTACCCGTAGACGCGGGGATGGTCGTCGCTGTCTATGCGTAGCCATAGGATGAACAGGTCTATACCTTCAAGACTGCCGAGGCATCAAAAACAGATGTCCTCTCTGACGTATGCGCAAAATCCAGCCCGGGGCACAAAGTAGTGTTATAATTAGTTTCCCGGGTAGGAAAGATATGAAGTATCAGATGGAGAGGACACCTGAGTCTTGGTCAAAAAAGCAAGGCCAGCTTCGTCTTTTCCAGATGGTAGTGTACGTTAAGGTTGGAATGAATTTCCCTGGTGTTGCAACAATTCACGGATAGCGTGGCAAAGGTCACCTTGGTGTTGTGTCTGCGCTTGCCCCGAGCAATTTTAGTTGCAAGCGGAATTGTGCCCTCCTATATAAAAATACGTGAGGATAAGAATACGTGAGGCAGCCTGAGCACCCATGCTCAGGAAGAGTAGAATACTACTTGGTCTTGGATGCTCAGCGAGGGATTCTCCGTCACCAGGGGTATTTTCTTAATTGATTCCCATGGTACCTACCTGGGGTATTTTCTTAATTGATTCCGCTACCATATTAAGGAGGGGGGGGAATAGGGCCTCCGGTTAACTGCATCTACCAAGCAATACGTAGAGGTAAATCTCTACTTCACGCCGGTATTTTGAGAGGTCGTAGTACCACTCCGGTTCGAGCTGGCCCATCCGTGCGACAACAAAAGCGGTATGGTTGCGTGGTTTCCTCGTGGCTGTTCAATCTGTTCATAGACAGTTATTTGGAAACCTTATAGTTGAAGAATATGGGTTAAGAATAGTTGAATTAGCCGTTAAATGCCTCCTATATGCCAATGGCCAAGTCATATTTGCATCGGCGAGTGAGTTGTAAGTGATAGTAACATTTATGAACGTAGCATCAAAAGACAGGAGCATGAAAGTAAACTCTAGTAAGACGAACGTGATAAGTTTTGAAAGGGAAAAGAGTAAAATATGTAAAATACGAAGAATTAGTAGAGATTTAGTTAGTATTATGGTTTAATTTGTCTATTTAGACCATGCTTTTTTATAAGTTAGGGTGACAAACGAGCACACAGTCCACCTACTGGTAAGTGGATACATTTATCTTCGATTAGGAATCAAAATGCAAATGCGTTGTCACCCGTGAGGACTAAGATGGAATGCCTTATTTCCAGTAAAAAGGGTCTCCGGTTCTCTACACTCACCATACGAAACACAGTAGTATCAAGCTACCATTTCACGCTGGTATTCTGTGAGAGCGCGGTCCTTCCCCGGTTGAGCCGACCCATTCGTGCTACAACTATACTACTAATATAACTGCAACATGGCTCTAGCACGTACAAACATGTGTTACCACGTACAAAAAATGTATTAGCGGAGATAGTAGAACGAAGAGTGAATACAGAGTAAATGGGGCTCTGCATTTTATTGTAGGAAGTCAGAATGTGTCATTAGAGACGCGAATGGCAACTCAAAATGCTGTGTTAGTCTCATAATGTATGGTGGTAAAAGTTGAGTGTGGGAAAAGAAGCATGAAATGGTCATTTTTACAGCATTAATTTTCTTTCTTTCCGTTTCCTCCGTCCGTTTTTTTCTTTTTAGGTTGTTTGAAGTACACGTATGTTAGTGGTGACTGAGTGAAAGTGTGAGAAATGGTGTGATAAGAGATGAGCGTGGTCTGCAGAAGATATTGTGACCATAATTATAATCAAATGCTTCAATTGTTTGAACTCAAAAAAAAAAATGAATGAGAAAAGAATGATAAAGCAAATTTACTTTTATTAAAGTGAATGGCAGAGTATGCAAGGGACGCTCTTGATGAAAAGGACAAATTGGTAGGAAAAGTAGCAAATTATATATTTAATTCAATAAAAAACAACCGACATAAGACCATGAAAGTGAACGCAAGTAAGACGAAAGTGATGGTTTTTGAAAGAGAAGAAAGCAAAACGGTATGTGAAATAAGAATAGAAGGAGAGTTAATTGAGCAAGTGGATGAGTTTGTGTATTTGGGATGTGTATTTAGCAGGGATGGTAGATATGAACGACGAGTAAATGCAGGGAGTAGAGTGAATGGGGCACTACAATCTATTGTGAAGAACCAGAATGTGTCAAAAAAGGCACGTATGGTAATTCATAATGCTGTGTTAGTCCCTACTTTAATGTACGGTAGTGAAAGCTGGGTGTGGCAGAAGAAGCACGAAAATAGAATAAATGCTGTAGAAATGCGGTCTTTAAGGAATATGCTAGGGTTGAATCTGAATGACAGGGTGAGAAATTGCGTGATAAGAGATAAATGTGGTATGCAGGATGATGTTGTGACCAGGATTAAGAAAGGAATGCTTCGGTGGTTTGGTCATGTAGAAAGAATGAATGAGGAAAGAGTGACAAAGCAAATTTATACGGCAGATGTGAACGGCCGAGTCGGGAAGGGACGCCCTAGAAAAAAGTTTATCGACCAAATTGGCGATATTTTGAAAATGGGCTACGTTAGAAGTACCCTTAACCGACGAGCATGTATGCGTAGATATATGGATGTAAAGGAGGCGAAAGAGGTATGTCAGGATCGTGCCAAATGGACGTCCGTAGTCTCTGCCTACCCCTCTGGGTGACAGGCGTGAGTGTTTATTATTTATTTTTTTATTATAATAACTAACCGATATTACAGTTTTTGAAAATACGAGTAAATGAGGCTTCTAATTTTATTTGAAATTATCCCAAATTGAATTTGATATATAGGCAACAACTACGCGTACGAGCGCTCCTATATGTGTAATTTAATTCACGTTTTCGTTAGAACTTATTATTACTTATTCTGAATTTTCTCTGCAAATTTGTCCATATATTGCAAAATAATAATAATGTCCTCCAGACCGAATTTCGGTCACGGTGGCCAGCCTCAACGGAGACTAGCCATCGGTGCAGGACAGGATTATAGTGCCCAAGTGTTTGCGCAAGCACAGGTGCACTCTCTATTCCCTCACTCTCATAATCCGATGGGACGGTAAACCGACACGACCGGAGAGAGATTAGGCGCAGGACCAACGGCTTTACGTGCTTTCCGAGGCCCGGGGGTGAGACACCGCCAACTTCCTGACTCCGGACAGCTACTGAGTATTTCTGGACGGAAAAACTCAATAATTGATTTTTTGACTCGACCCTGGATTCGCACCCAGGACCTCATGATCAGCAGTCGCACTAATACAACCACTAGACCAACGAGGCAGTCGTTGTTTTAGTAGTCGAGTTATATTGTAAAATAACCCTGTATTGAAGATAGTAAAAATTAAGTCAACAGACATGGATGCATAGATATATGGATGTGAAAGAAGCGAGAAAGGTGAGTTAAGATCGTGAGAAATAGAAGTCCGTAGTCGCTGCCTACTCTACTGGTGATAGACGTGAGAGCTTATAATGATGATATAGGAAGATGTAAAAAATGTTCTATATGAATAAAATTAATATTTTTGTATCCTTTTTTGCATAAAACAATATAAAAAGACAAGAACAGTTTCAACCGTTTACAATGTCAAAATCTTTCTCCGGAATTTCTCGGTGTAAATACAAGTCATTCAAAAGATTGCTTCGTTTATCCCAAGTTGTTTGCAATCTTGTATGTCTGGAGTTTGAACTCCTTTACTTGAATTGAAGGAACGAATATGCTTACATCGCCAATTTTAGGACAAGTCTCTATTGCTCTTGTTTATATTATCAAGGATAGTTTACATTGTTCGGATTTCGTTTGAAGTTAAATAAAATGAACAGTTATAAATTCAGTTTAGTATATTCATGAACTGAACTGATTAGTAACACGTGACAGAATCATGCTGCAGGTATGTTGTAGTTGTAGCACAAACGGATCGGCTGGACTGGGGAAGAACCAAGCTTCCACAGAATATTAACGTAAAACAGCAGCTGAATGCTGCTGTATTTTGTATGGTGAGTGTGGAGATCCGGAAATATAAGAGCTCCGTTTTTTATTTTGAGGTTCGTTGTTCTAAAACTCAAAGATAATATTGTTATAGCAATAATATAATTTTAACCTATTACCAATAGCAAAATGCAGCTTTTAACAAACCTACATGTTAAAATCGTGGCAGCTTTAGTAGTTATCTATAACACTTACCCGTCACTTGACTCAAAAGAATCAGTAATCATGTCTAAAATACAGAACATTTTTATAGGGCAATGTATACGCTTTTACAACAAAGTTGCAGAAAATATTAAGGCTTTATCTATCAGAAAATTAAGATCTTTTATAAAACAAAAAATGATTCTTAAGGGTTATTGTAATACTTAAGAGTTTATTATTGGTAATAACTTCTGGGAATGAGGCCTCGCTACCACGCTATTTTTAATAAATGATTTCATACTAGTTGCATAAAATAATATATTGTAAATTAATCTTATTTAAATAAGTTCCGCTGAGTTTCTTGCTGGTTTTTCTCAGGATAGATTTTTTGTAACCAATGGTAAAGTAAAAATTAATTTCGATACTTACATGATAACGATGTTGTCAAACAAGATCCTGGTGCAGGTATAAAATTGACCTTACTCACTAATTGTTTAATTTTTTAATAGATTAGTTTTTACGATCATTTACGCACGATTGGGCAAAACCCAAAACCCTAAACCGCCCCCCCGCGCCCCCCTCAAACCCCGCCGGGACGCGAATCATTGTTTTTCTTTTTATTTCAGTGAACGTATTTGATGGAGGTGAAGAAGGTTGGGGAAAATTTTTAATAGAACATCTTTTTAATCACATTTATTTTTCATCCATTCAATTATTACATGGCAGTCTATCAAAAGTTCATTCTTGAACATTGGCTTTCCCAATTCTCCATACGTTACCTCGTTGGAGTGAGATTTGCCATGTTACACTTGACAGACGGTTTGGCCACTGTAGTATTTTATTATTTTGATTATTGTTTTCAAGAATATGCTACCCCATCTCCTGTTTCATTCATAGCCACCCACGAGATGATATGGGGTAACTCTTTCATCGCCACTACACTTATTGTTACAAAATATTGCGTAAAGTGAGGATACACTTAAGTTAAGCCTACTATAACTACACAATAAGATAACTCAACATAAATACTTACATGCAATCCATACTGAATTAAAATTATTCTATTCAATTCTACTAAAACCTAGAACCGAAAATAGCATTTAAAGTTTCGTACTTAATTGAATTTGAAAGAAAAATTTTACACGGAAGTTTGCAGTTTATAGATATATTTTGATGAAATACAATTTCATCAACTATTTACATTATTAAGATAGACAGATTCATAAATAATTCTCTCAGTGTGACCGTAAATTTTTTATCTGTACAATAATTCGCACAATAAAATATTCTTGAAATTAATTTAACATTTAAATATATATAAAACGTAAAATTCCGGAATTATACAATTTTTATTCCTTGTATTTTATTAATATTTTTATGTAAATAAATCTTTCCGAATAGGTTATTTCAAGCCAAAATCTACAAGCGAAATTTTTCCAACCAGAAAACTATTTACTTGCCGAAATAACTCCTTGCAAATGTTCTTGTTCAATGTTTCGTTCGAATTGCAGCATCTGGGGCCAATCCGCACATACTTCTACCGCAGCAAAATAAATTGTTTAGATAAATTTCTCCATTTAATTGGAAAAATAAAAGTAGAGGGTAGTGTTTCTTGTTATCTGCTAAATAATGTATGTGGTATATTGCCTTATATAACATGATAAACTGAGGAAAATATAATTTTATATTTTAATATAAGTTTAAAAATATTACAATGCTTGTTATTATTCCTAATCAATCGCTCAAAGCCTTTGCTAGCTCAAGCTCAAATTTTGTAACCTTTTAAGACAATTTGTATAAATAAACACTTTCTGTGTTTTAGTTATCCAGTCTTGTCAAATAAATCTACGTAGATTATAAGATTAAACCCTTCAACGCTTGTCGTTTTATAACAAATATGTCGGCGCGTCTATATACCTGTTATATGTAATAATACCGGTTGGATCAAGAGTGAGAGAGAGGTTCCGTCACTCTAGGCGGGCGTCATAAGTATAGTGGCGAAGTGAAATTGGGGGTATATCGAGGAACCCCCACTCGTTTGTGCAGTATAAAGTTCACAGTTCGTTTAAGTCATTCTACGACTGAAGTGATGCTACGAGTGCTAAGATTCGTAAAGTAACAGTATCGCTGTTCTGTTTGTTGTAGTAATTCTTCAAGTGCAGGCAAGTAAGATGGTGTTTCTGAGACGCTCTATGTGTTACAATGAGATGGGTAGTGTTACTGTCGGTTTGTGTATACTTTGGTGTTATCATGTAATTACGTCCCTCATGTTACATTACTTAGTAAAGTGTAATTGTGATGGGGACATATTACTGTATGGTCAAACTTTAATTACTGAATTAATAATGTAGTTCACTGTTTTATCACCATTAATTGCGTAAGCAGGAGAGCAAGTTGAACATCCGCTCTCACACTATTATAATTTTTAACAGTCAACTTCCCGATGAATTGCCGAGAAATACAATTATATTATAAATTAATCGCATTAACCACTCCAAGTGAGCTTAATATACTTGCGTTAAGAGTGGTCTACGACAGTAGTCATATTGTCCGCCATAGAACCTTTAAACCTACTAATTTCTTATTCTTATTTATTTATTCTTTAGCCGTGCTGACCATGTAATCGATGATAATGCTTTACACTTAGAATACGTCTGCAGGAGTGGCAGTCTGGCAGGTGGTGGTGCTCACGGTCTTTTAAAGCCAGTGTGCCTATTATTCGTCGTGTACCTAGACCGCGTTGCTAACATTCATTGTGAATGGATTTGATGTGCGACTTCAAGCGATGTTTGTGCTCAATAGAAAGGGGCCAAGCCCTCTTTTACTGGTTCACCAGGTGTTTTGCTGTGAACTATGGTATGGGTAGGCGCTCACCGTACACGACATTAGTCTGTCAAATTTTTCCAAGTGGGAAAGGATTACTATAAAGAATTGATGAGAACCTGATACAAATGGAATGGCGAAGACTAAATGTTCTTAACCCTTTTGAGCCCTTTATTCGTGAACGGGGTTCTTTAGCAATAGTTATATGGCACTACCAACTGCATTCAATTTTTCTATTGAATATTCATTCTTATAACAGGCACCCTAAAAAAACTAAGTTACTAAACAAACACAACGTAAGTAAGGGGCTGAAATAGACGATAACGCCATAAATTGAAATAGTCAACGCCATGAATTGAGTTTGTCAACTACCTATCACTAAATCTTTATGAGGATCGTTGGGAAATATTAGTATTCATTAGCTTAGTAATATTATATTATTTAATATTTTTATAAAATTAAAAAACGGCCATTTATTTTATATAAGGGGTGAGGGGTGTTTTACAGGGTCATGCACAATTAGATTGTTTTGGGGAGTGAATTACACGTGGTTATTGGTCACTGTGTTAACTAGATTGTTACTGCATTGTAAATGTTTTCGTTACTAGTAATACGAGGGGTGGTGGAGGTGTTCAATTTATTCGCGGTATATGATGAAATTATTAAATATTTTTTGTTCATCAATATAGGGTTCCCTATTCCCTTGAACAGCTTAACAGCGGACTTAAGCTAATTATCGTAAGCAAATCGCTTTCCCCGAAGGTATTCTTTTAGGTTTGTGAATATAAAAGAAGTCACTAAAGGTTAGACATAGGCTGTATGGTGTGTGGTTAATTTCCTCAAACCCGCAGTCTCATCAGCAGCCTTGGAGAGCCGCGCCGTGTGAACCGGTGCGTTGTCATGTAGAAGCAACACTCTCTTGATCAGCATTCCTCTTCTCTTTTATTTATTGCTTTTCTAAAACGAAATCCTAAAATAAGATACTACTTAACCATTGTCATCATCATCAGTCATCAACTGATCAGATGTTGACTGATAAACAAAAAGCTTTTTGGTGTCTAAAAATAATAGACAGAGAGAATAAAAAATAAAGGTACTCTATGCATAAACCTACCTCATAGAATACCTACTGATCCTTTGAGCTGTCAAGTACAGCCTAGTTACGGTTTTCATCACGCAGAGAAATCCTGAGTATAATCCTCACTTTTGCTTATTGAGATAGTTACTGATTCATGATGTAGCTAGCGTTAAGTAAAAGTAAAAAAGTAGAAAGGAGAAAAAACCAGAAATTTTAAAGTCCCCAAAATTTATCAGGGTACTGAATTGGAAGATGAATACTGGATACGGACCGTTTTTTTTGCCATGATCATCATGTTTTGTGGGCGGATTGACGGTCGCAGTACCAGACGTTTCGCACCTTCGACGCTGGGCATTTTAGATACGTGTGATGTTAACGGGGTGGTTTATACTGGTATCTATCGGAAAACATAAAATTTCCAAAAAGTAATCACAGCAAGTTATTTTTTTATATTAAGTATTGTATTGCGTGTATACTAATTGACGCAATGACGACCTGGTAAGAGATGCAGAAAGTCGATATTGGCATCCATGGCTCAGGACCTTGCTTGATGTCATTCCTTTAAGTGGCATGTGTTCAAGAGTGAAATTGTGATGGGCTGTAATGATGTTCATGTCCCTGCATGCGGGCGTACTTCCGACCTTATCACATAAACTTGTTGTTCCTTTTTTTGACCCATATTAGCATAGGAAATAAGCATATATGAGTATAGGAGCATAGGAGCATGATATGACAGCAAATTGAAGTCAATCCCAACTGGAACTAATTAAATTGATAATTAAAAATTTACCTGGTAGTAATGGAAAAACATTATGAAGAAACCTGATAGTTTTAAAATTATTTCAAGGAAATCGGAAATCAATCATCAATAACCCTCTCCATAATAATGAGACGAAACTCATATCCCAGTGTGAGTTGCGTGTAGTCTTTGCTTTTTAGATTCTTAATATATTTGTGCCACTGAAATATGTCCTGCATGAAATATAAATTACGGTATACCGTAATATATATTTTATCGAAGATTTTGTTATTACAATAACAAAATTTCCGATTAAATTAAAAATAACTATTCCTCGCAATTTTTCTTCAGCGCATCGCACAAAGTAAATCAATAATTAAAACTGCAATTAACGATGTAATCGATATCGATAAGGACCAAATGAGTATTGAGCGGATACTAAAAAAATTATATCTGGCACTCAAGTCCCTGAACTACTAGAAACAACATGTAATTATTAATACCAGTAATGTTAATCTTTATATTTGAACTGTGACATTATATTAAGCACTTTTACTGATACTGATAATATGTGGTAAAACTCCACTTCTCCGCTAGAAATCTGTGCCGCTCGGAGGCAGAACCGGGTAAGCTCTACGCTTTTACCCAGTTCTGACGATGAGCGGCATTGCATGCACCGCTGTATCCGGAACAGAATGTAACGGATTTAAAAGGTACTGAAAGCATATATTATTACAATGATGAACGGTATTAAATCTGAATGTGTAACTCTTAGTTTTTCACTGCATTCACTTCATAATATAAAGGCAGGTGAGTCATGACCGTGCTTTGTGGCATTATTTGGGGGGGGGCTATGTTCGGGATTGGATTTGTGATGGACTGTAATAATGTTACTGATGATGATATACATTCAAAATTAGTCACTTTGATGTGCTAGACTTTAAAATTATTTTAATTAGTTAAAACAAAATAAAAGTCATTTCAGTCTTAAAAGAAAATCAAAGTAATATTACTGCGAGCGTGACTCTGTGCAGTTCTATTTTCTTTATAGCAGGACTAAGTGGTAATAATTTGTAGAAAATGGCGATCTTGTCACCGATAAAGCACCTTCTACGAGCTCGAACAATGATAAATCTGTAATGGTATGAGACAGACACAGTTCACTCCCGGGAAAATAAGTTAGACCTCTGTTAAGTTATTATAAAAATGGAAAAGATGATGCTTTAATATATTTAAAAATTTTAATCAAAGAAACTTAAGCAAATAAATTGTTATTGGTATTTAATATTTTGTTATAAATAAATTTTTATTGAATTCTATATCTGTTTACATTAAATACTGAAGAAGAAGATATAATATGAGTATTCTAAAGTCTAGGCCAGTTCAATTCTCAATGAGTGTAAATATTGTGTAAAAACTATGATTAAAATTCTTAAACTAATGTTGATAATATTTCGTATCAATAACAGTAACACAATTTGTTAATTTAAAAAATATGCACGAATATATCTTATTCTCGTATTCGTAGAGTTTTGGTGTATACTGAAGCATTGTGTTTTTTATAACAATGTAGAGCAAAACTAGTATTTACTATTTATAAAAAAAAATAAAAAAATAAAAAAAAACATTATAGTGTTTAAATATAAGAAATCATAATGTAGAAGCAAATATATTTGTTTCTACATTGCTATAATAAACAAATTTTATACGTGGGAGAGCCTTGCTTCAGTTACATTAGTAGTATAGTTGTAGCATGATTGAGTCGGCTCGACCGGGGAAGGACCACGCTCTCACACCAGCGTAAAATTGTAGCTTAATGTTGTGTTTCGTATGGTGAGTGTAGAGAATCAGTTTAGTCCTCATAGGTGACAACGCGTCTGCATTTTTATTCGTAATCGTGGATAGATGTAGATGTCTATGGGTTACAGAAACCACTTACCATCTGGTGGACCGTATGCTCCTCATGCACCTTATCCTATAAAAAATGTAATAAATAATATTAAAAAACTCAACCATAAAATATAATAATAAAACGAAGTCAAAGAACGCTTCTTCATCGCTTCAAAATAGTAAATGTTATGATTGCAAGCAACATTTAAAAGCTGCATTTCTTTGTTTTTAAAACAAAAGCCTCTCGATACACTTACCTAGTACGTTACATCGTTTCTTTAAAACTTAACAAAGGAACGCCAAGTTTCTGTTCCGGTACAGACGCTGAGACGTACATATATCTGACAGTACAGGAATTCAGATGTACGGGAAAGAGTTTATTTGTAAGGCTTTAGGCAGAATGTTTTGTTTTACTATTTCATTGTTTTCATGAAATTATTGTCATATTTAATAACTTCAAATATTCATTAATCAAATTAATTAAAAAAGAAATAAAATCCCAACCAATTTGGAGCGGAGCGTTCATCCATCCCATGGGATTGTTTTGTTTGGATAAAGCACGCGTGGAAAACCTCCCCACAACCCTCGAATATCCACCGGAACTTAATAAACTGATCAGGTCCCTTTTTAACTGCTTTGTTAAGTCCACAAAATGAGCTCCGTGAATTGGATCATCCATGTAAAATAACTTCTCAAGTACCTGTGAAGTGGAATAGTCTTGATAATTCGGACTCTCTTCTCAAGCTGGCTGACGGTACATTTGGGCCCAAAAAGGGACTGGTTTAGTGCCATGTGTAACTGTTCCTAACCGATAAACTTTTAAACGTTCCGATGGATCATCTCTCTATATTATTATTTGTAATTTATAGTCTTCTGGGTTAAGCCATATTTGTCTAAAGATATTCTCAATGTCGGCAGTGAATGCAAACTGAAATTGTCTCAACTTGATAATAAGAGATCTTTTTGTAGTTTAGGCCTCCAGTATATGAGATCATTTAGGCTAAAACCACTTAATGTTTTTGATTCGGCATTAAATACCAAACTTAATTGTGTTATCTTCGATTCGGGGCGTTCGATAAAATGATAAGATAGAAAGCATTCAGGCGTTCAATTTACGTTTGTACAGCCTACGTACGAGTATCATGTGTCCGAGCGACATATATTCTTTTATAAATAATTTATACTGTCTTGAAATATCTGGCTGGTTTTGAAATTTTTGTTCATATTTTTATAATATGTCCGATCGCTTTGTTTTTAAACTATCCCAAATTTTCTTGATAGTTGAGTTTCATCGGCAACCTGGTTTCATACAGGCCATCTCCCCGGCGACTGGTAGGGGCTTAATAATATTCAAGGCAACGTTAATTTTCTGATGAGGTTTCGGCTGGTTCTGACAAGCTCCCAAAAGCTGTAGATATCTTTACATATATGTGGTACTACATTACATTGAAAAGTTTTCGCACCGCTACTCCATATACATTACAACTGCGTTTGTTGAGCCGTCGGTAGGGTTGAATTTACTCTGCAAAAGTCATCCACCAATATACTTTAGCGCCTTATAGTATATCCACTGCACAACTGACGTAAAATTCAAGGTCTGCTAACTTGATATGGTCCAGTCTGGTTTTTAAAATGTGTAGCTAGGCAAGTTTTTAATTAGGCTTCTCATGAAAAGTACCTCCGTCTCGAACTTGAAGTCTGTAATAAGTGATAAACATTTTATGGTATTTAACCGTTTACAATTGCTTTCTTTATCACTCACTATTGATATTACGCCTTTGCAGCTTGTTCTTGGTAATCTTAATAACTGAGTAGTTCGTTCCATGGTAAGAGATATTTGGGAGCCCCGGTCCAAAACGGCAACGCATTTTAAAAGGGTTCCATCTGCTGATTCCACCTTGATAATTACAGTTGGTAATAATATGTCGATCGTTTCATTCCGAAGTACTGCTGAAAAGAAACCTTTTCAAGAATGCACCATCAAGTAAGCATTTTTATAGTCTTGAAAATTATATTTTCCCAAGGATTCAAAACTATAGTTACATGGCCGAGAATTCAATTAGTAATACGTCACTAAATCTCATCCGACATTGTTCTGGTGATATCCTGAACATAAATCTGAGCGTGGTTAAACACCTTTTTTGTACCTTAAAACAACAATCCGGGGCATTGTGAGGGTGGAATCACATCAGAGCCTCTGAAAGTGAGTTTGAAAGTTCAGGAACCTGTTCTTCTTGCTAGCGCTACTCTGGAGACGTGGAGATGAAGTGTGTTTGTCTTGTTCGAAATTCGTGTTATGATGTAGTCCCTTCAGCGGTGCAACCTAACAAATAGACGTGAAAATTTACTGTGGACAAGAGTATACGTTATTAAGTTTCTTCGGTCACGGAAACCAAAATTTTTTTCCCTCCATATAGGGTTTTAAGATGGTTTAAGACAACTTCACATTGCTACACTCAATAAAATTTTAAATTAATTCATTGTAAAAAGAGATCACAGTATTTATATTTCAATGGCGGACATATTAAAGACTGTTCTAAAAATACGCCGTTCGACATTAATTAACTGAAATATTTGCTGTACCACGCAGGACACGTGGGTAGATGAATACTGTACAAGAGCCGATATTGCACTTATAATATTCCCTAACCAGTTTTTGGTTGGTTTCTACCATTAGTATAACGATAGAGAGAGAGAAAAGATATTTTTTCGTGTAACGCAACATGTCAGAACGATTTTCTTTTGTATATATCGGGTGACTCAGCTAACTTTTTAAATTTAGATTGTTAATAAATTCGCGGGCAGCGGGGCTACCGGGAGGTGAGGTACAGCATTAGAAATAAAGGTGGGCGAAACTGTTATATTTTTCTAATTCGTTATGTTGTTTTAATATATTTTTCTAACTGTTGTTTTAAACTGTTATAATATATTACAACAGTTTCAAATATTACATTGTACACGCGGTTAGTTCAGTTCAGTTGTTGGCTGTGTTAGCATTTTTTTGTATGTTGTTATAACGATTATAAATATTTAACGATTATAAGTATTATATGAGTGTTTCATGTTTTAAAAGAGAATCATTTAAAATATGTATGTTAAGTTTAATGAATTTCCCTTCCTACTTTTTACAGGCTTAGGACTGTCTGAATGTATGTTAAGCTGTGTAATTATTGTATCTGTTATAATTATTTACTCATATTTTCAAACATTTTAATAAATATAACTCATTCAGGCGTGGTTAGAAGTTTATGGATGTTATGTATATTTTGATTCAATTTTTACATTATTTAAACTGTGGTCAAAGTTTTAGTTATCTACAATTATTTACATTTTTTTCAGTTACATTATTTTTATTATATTATTATTATTATTGGTGGAGCCACGTGTTTAAGGCTGCCGAAAATCTAGTTCCCCGGTCAAACCTCAAACCTATTACGCGAGATATTAACTAAAGTGGACTGTATATGCGATGGCTTCTACGCTTACGTCAAGCGACTACTATAGCATGCGGTACAATGCACTCGCTCTTCCCTAAACTAAACTATTACTTGTCGAATCGATGAAAGGAATCCTGCTTGACTAGGAAAAAAAACACAGATTGGAGCGGGTTAAATTATTAGCAAGCAGGTATAATTAAGGAGTATTGACTCACCGGGGTTTCTTCTTCCTGTCGATCACTATAGCGGCGACTTCCGGAACACTCCGGAGAGAGGCGGTGCGCGACGATATCTCACACGAGGTGAGGCGGGTTCCTGGAGCTCGACTGCTTCCAGGCCAAAGCGGTTTCCACTAGTGAGGTGTTTCCAAACGAGCGCGCGGGAAGAGGAGGTTGTAGTTCAACGACGACTGCGGCGGGAGAAGAGAGCGCGCGTCGGTCGCGCGTGTCTTATATATCCTCGGGTCCGATGATTACGCGATGTTCTAGAATCGTCTTCTTTCCCCTCCCACCCCACCACCTCGATGTGTCGATAGGAGGGTACGAATGATATTGTTTCGGAAGGGAATAATGATTCGACAAGTTCCTACCGTCAAAAATAAAAAAAACGCGAATGGTTTTCCGCGCAACCATCTCCCCCCGCCCTTGAAGGATTTCCTTCAAAAAAAAAATAACTAAACAACTAGAGCTAAGATCGACTAACAAATAACTAACTAACGCTAAGATTACCTAAATTAAACTACAATTTCAGTCTAAAAGCTAATTTAAATTATGGAAGAGGCAAGGGGCACAAACGGATAACCGGACGTAGGTAAGACCCAACCGTGGTCTTAACGCGAGCTATCCTAATTACTCCGTCGGAACCGGGAAAGACCTCCTCGACGATTCCTAACGGCCAGTGGAGAGGCGGCGTATTCTCCTTAGTGAGCACAACTACGGTTCCTACAGCTAAAGGCTCTGTCGCTGTGTTCCATTTTTGCCGAGACTGCAAAGTATGCAAGTATTCCATCCTCCATCGTTTCCAAAACGATTGCACTAACCGATCTAATAATTTGTGGCGTGTGGAAATGCTAAGTCTGTTCTCATCCATATCCGCGGCGGGCAGATACCTTAGAGGCGTTAAAGTCAAAAAATGTGCTGGAGTTAGAGCCAGCGGTTCCGAGGGGTCACTAGATAACGTCCGACAAAG
Source organism: Parnassius apollo (assembly GCA_907164705.1). Taxonomy (NCBI): domain Eukaryota; kingdom Metazoa; phylum Arthropoda; class Insecta; order Lepidoptera; family Papilionidae; genus Parnassius; species Parnassius apollo. The sequence continues at coordinate 1,330,402 of CAJQZP010000816.1, forward strand.
TGGGCGGCTATTCATTACGCATTCAATTTGAGCGAGCACCGTACTTAGCTCTTCGAAGGACAAAATTTGATCTCCTATTACTCGGTATAAGTGGCTCTTTAGACTTTTAATATTAGTCTCCCAATTGCCCCCAAAATGACTCGCGGCTGGGACGTTCAGAGACCACTCAATGCGGTTCTCGGCTAGAATGTGAGCGAACTCCGAATTATAATACTTGCTAGCTAAGAGCTCATGTAGTTCCGATAGAATACGTTTTGCACCGACGTAGTTCGTACCGTTATCCGAATATAATCTACTTACAGGGCCTCTGCGCGATAGAAATCTTTTAAATGCACCCATAAAGCCTGCTGTGCTTAGATCACCAACGAGTTCTATATGCACTGCTCGAGTAGTTAGACATACGAAAATGCAGACGTAAGCCTTTGTGGATCTTATACCACGCCCGCGAGTGAGCGTGACCTTAAACGGACCAGCAAAATCAGACCCGGTGTGCGTGAAGGGCTTTACCGATTGTATCACTCTACAAGATCTAAGTTCCGCCATTTCCGGAAATGACGGCTTGGGGCGTGCCCGAAAGCAAGCTATACATCTGTGCACCCGATTGCGTATTAAACTACGTGCAGAAAGAATCCAATAATTCTGGCGCAAGATCGACATCAATAAATCGGGGCCAGCGTGCGAGTTCAATTTATGATGATAATCGACTAATAAGTTCATGATATGGTCTTTACGCGGTAAAACTATAGGGTGCCGTTGGTCGAAACTCAATTGCGAGTTGGACAAGCGTCCACCTACCCTTACAATCCCATCCTGTAAAAATGGCTTAAGGCGTTGAAAGGCGCGACTACAAGCTCTATTCGATTGTAATCTTGTAATTTCTTCAGAGAAGTGCGCACGTTGAAGTTCACGTAATACTAGCGACTCGGCATAGTTGTAATCGGATGCTAAGACATACGGACGTCGCGGTAAAAGCTTCGCGAATCGACAAACGTAAATTACGCTACGCAATAATTTCGACCAAGAGGACAAGCGGTTCGCCAGAGCAATGATTGGAGAAACCTCGCTCGAAACGTTCGCCACTAGAGCGTGTCTCTTCTCTTCCGGCGGTTGTGACACTGACGAAGGTTCGAAATCGGTTATTGGCCATTGTGAGGGATCCAAGTAAACCCAAGAAGGTCCATGGAACCAAAGCGGGTGGTCCATTATTTGCATCGGGGTGAGTCCCCGGGATAGACAATCGGCAGGGTTTTCCTTACCGGACACGTGATAAAAGTTCCGCGTTTCTAACTCGTCTTGGATCTTGGCCACTCGGTTCGCGACAAACGTATCCCAACGGTGGGGTGAAGAATGAACCCAACATAAGGCGACGGTGGAGTCGGAAAAGGCAAATATTCTTTCTATGTGAACTCTATCCCTACATGCGCCGATAACTGTGGTAATAAGCTTGGTGAGTACTAATATTGCGCAAAGCTCTAAGCGCGCCAGAGAGACAACCTTACGGGGGGAGACTCTCGACTTAGAACTAATGAGGCTAATCGAATTTCTACCATTATTCTGGACATGGAAATATACAACGCCCCCGTAAGCCTTCTCGCTGGCGTCTGCAAATCCAACAACCGTTATGCTGCTATTTCTATCGACATTTATATGACGCGGTATTTTAATTTCTCTTAGTAAAGGAAGTTCCTCTCTAAAGCGCTGCCACAATCGAACAATGCTGTCAGGCGGCGAGTCATCCCAATCGCATTCAAATAACCAAAGTTGTTTAATCAAAAGCTTAGCGTATAATACCACCGGAGCTACGAAACCCATGACGTCCCATAATCTAGCAACGCATGACAGTATTGTGCGCTTTGTGCATTTCTCTACGGGCGGATTTACCTTAAGGCTAAACACGTCGGACTCTGGTGACCAACACAGACCGAGCACCTTGTGTGTATCGGAATCGTCGAATTCCTTTATCGCCGAAAGACGGTGTGATAGTGGGATTGTATCTAAAACCGGACGCGAATTACTAGTCCACTTCACAAGATCGAATTGACCCGATTTCATGAGCCTTATAACCTCGGCGGTGGTTAGGGTGGCCTCCTCCACGCTATCGACCGAATACACAAAATCATCCATATATAATCCGCTCTCAATTGCCCTCTTAGCTTTAGGATAAGAGGGACCTTCATCGTGAGCGAGCTGTCTCACCGTGCGTAACGCATGAAATGGGCTCGACTTTAAACCAAAACAAACGCGGTTAAATTCAAACACCATTAGAGGTTCCTTTGGGTTGAAACGATATAAAATGCGCTGGAATCTACGGTCGCATTCACGGACCCCTATGCAAAGAAACATTTGGCGAATATCGGCGGATAGTGCTATACTAAACAAACGAAAATTGACTATTATATCAAATAAACTGCCCTGTAAATTTTGCCCACTATAGAGGATATCGTTAAGCGACAGGTGAGTGCTAGTTTTAGCACTAGCGTCGAGCACTACACGTAATTTAGATGTAAGTTTGTCCTCTCTAATGACTCCGTGGTGTGGTATAAAATACGACGGTGTGTCTTCGTAGTTATCTAATTTCGAAGCCACAAGTGATATGTAACCTTCTCTTATATATTCGTTAATGACGCCGTCGTAAGCTTCCTTTAACTGGGGCGAAGCGAGCATCCTACGCTCCAAGCTGTAGAAACGTTTTTCCGCCATTTGACGCGAATCGCCGAGAGATAAAACATCTCCCTTAAAGGGTAGCGCTACACTATATCTACCGTCGCGATCACGAACGGTCGTGCGGACGTAAATTTCCTCGCATATCCTGTTAGCTGAACTAGCTATGGGTGGGACGTTCACCTCCTCCATCTCCCAAAATTTGCGGACTAACGACTCGAGCGGTTCGACAGCCATACCACAATAAGAGGCTGCCGAAATACTATCTAGGATGGGGGCGGAGCCAAGGATCACATAGCCCAATACGGTTTCCAGTGCGTAAGGCGCGGTATGCGAGGAGTTGCCCCTGACCTTATTGTTTAACAAAAGATGAGGGAAAAGCGATGCCCCAATGAGCATGTCTATGTTTCCAGGAACGGCGTAAGTATCGTCTGCTAGAGTCAAATTTTTAAATTCAATCATTGCCGAGGTGTCAACCGAAACGGTTGGCAACCGTTCAGTGACCCTATCTACTACTAGTGCATTTATATCAAAGTTAACGTTACGATCTATCCGAGAATAAAATTTTAAATTTATATATCCCTGTGTCGCTTTACTAGTACCTCCGATGCCTTTAACCACAGGACATGAAAGTGACCTATTTATTACTAAGCCTAAGCGCTGACAACATTGTCGTGTTATAAAGCTATTTTGGGCTCCGCTGTCCAGCAGTGCACGGACGCTTTGTTTGTTTCCACGCGAATCCCTAACCAAAATACGCGCCGTACCCAGTAACACGGTTGAAGGAGGTTGTGCTCCCATATTTGCCAATGAGCACAGAGCGACATCACCAGGTCGACCGCTAGAATCGTTGACCTTAGTAGGGGTGAATTCCTTATTCGCCTTACTTGACGCCGCTATGTTGCTATTTTCAAAATGTAATAGCGTGTGATGTTTCCTGGCGCACTTGCTACATACGGAACTCGAATTGCATTTTGCAACTAAATGCTTATCGCTTAAGCAGTTCAAACATAGGTTGTTTGTCTTTACTAACTTATAACGTTCGCTTGGTGAATATTTACGAAAAGTCGCACAGTTATATAAATTACCGTGTTTATCTTTACATACTATACAAGTATACTGGAGTGATGTCGGCGTAGCGGTTACGTAAGTTAACGACCCTGCTATTTTAGATGGTTGAGTCTGTCTACGGTCGACGCACCTTTTAATCTCCTGTTTAACGTTCGGTGAGCGCTGCATCACCTTTATTTGATCTCGCACGAACGATGCTAATGAATGAAAGGAAGGCATCTCCGAGCTACGATGCTCCATTTCAAACGCACGCACGGTGTCGGAGTCTAATTTCTTTAATGCTATATGGAGAAACACCACGTCCATAAGGTCATCAAACTTCAAATTCTTAAGTGCAGCCACCGATGCCACAAATTTATCGAGAAACTGCTCTAAGCCGTTGATGTTCGCGGATGATATAGGTTTAAGATCGAATATCTGGTTCAAATATTCGGAAGCTAACATTCTCCTATCTTCATATTTAGTTTTAAGCGTTTCAAATATTAATACGTAATTGTTTGCTGTAGGTGTAAAACCCGAGCAGATCGACTGTGCTCTGCCACTAAGTTTACTAATTAAGTAATATAATTTTTCAGCGTCCGATAACGATGGGTTGTTGTGTATATTGTTTTGAAAACTACTGAAGAAGAAGGGCCACGTCTTAATATCACCATTGAATACCGGAATATCTATTGGCGGTAACCTAATTGAGTCACGAGGGCGTACCTGCATTTCAGGCTTCGCTTCACCTTGAGATTGTAGCAATTTTGCGGTTCTCTTCACGCGACACAACATATCTTCGAATGCCAGCAGCGGTTGGTAGTTCACTATGTATTTCGGGTCGGTTTGTAGTTCCGAATGATTAATTTGGTCTAATATTCTTTCGTAATCTGTCCGCAAATTATCTATCGTTTCGATTTCATTTAAAAAGGCCTCCCGTACTGCCTCTATATGAATGTTCTTTATATAATCACTTATATTCTGCATACGCGAAAAGAGTATGTCCCTCTTGGCATAAAGCGTTTTAATTTTGATTTCACTTCCACTAACTGCCATTTTAAATTATTATAATAAAGTTATATTAATCACAATTAATCTCACACGCATAAACGACGTAGGATGAATACTCGGCGTGCTGTATTACGTAATCAGATCGAGCGCCCGATGCAGTCAAGGCTACGCGTCGTTTGCTAAACCTAATAATTTTATAAAATTGTGGGGTAAGCGTATCAAACGGTTGCTATCACGCCGTTTCAATTATTTAATAAGCTTTAAATTTAACCAAATACGAGCGCTATTAAATGAATAATTCTGTTTGCGAGTAACAAATCAAAATTTTAATTTAAACGAACACTATTTAAGTCTATTCTATAAATTAGAGTGCGTTATCTAAACAATTAATTTAATAATTCGACCAGAAAATGGTTGGATAACCACTAAACACCAATCCAGATCCTGCCGAAGTGACCATAAAATGGTGGAGCCACGTGTTTAAGGCTGCCGAAAATCTAGTTCCCCGGTCAAACCTCAAACCTATTACGCGAGATATTAACTAAAGTGGACTGTATATGCGATGGCTTCTACGCTTACGTCAAGCGACTACTATAGCATGCGGTACAATGCACTCGCTCTTCCCTAAACTAAACTATTACTTGTCGAATCGATGAAAGGAATCCTGCTTGACTAGGAAAAAAACACAGATTGGAGCGGGTTAAATTATTAGCAAGCAGGTATAATTAAGGAGTATTGACTCACCGGGGTTTCTTCTTCCTGTCGATCACTATAGCGGCGACTTCCGGAACACTCCGGAGAGAGGCGGTGCGCGACGATATCTCACACGAGGTGAGGCGGGTTCCTGGAGCTCGACTGCTTCCAGGCCAAAGCGGTTTCCACTAGTGAGGTGTTTCCAAACGAGCGCGCGGGAAGAGGAGGTTGTAGTTCAACGACGACTGCGGCGGGAGAAGAGAGCGCGCGTCGGTCGCGCGTGTCTTATATATCCTCGGGTCCGATGATTACGCGATGTTCTAGAATCGTCTTCTTTCCCCTCCCACCCCACCACCTCGATGTGTCGATAGGAGGGTACGAATGATATTGTTTCGGAAGGGAATAATGATTCGACAAGTTCCTACCGTCAAAAATAAAAAAACGCGAATGGTTTTCCGCGCAACAACAATTATTATTCAAAAACATTATTTGGTTTACTTTTGACGACGCTAAGCCTTGTGAGTCTATCCGATATTAAATCCGAACGGCAAAACTCTTCATACACTCCTACGTGTCTTTGCTTAAGGTGAAGCTTTAAATTTGTAATTGTACTTTTGAAAGATAAAGTTTTTTTAATTGCACACTGCTTTTTTTTCGTCCACACTTTGGACTTAGACTTAAAATAGTTCCAAATGGCTGCGCTATGCTGACGCGACATTATTATACACTTTTACATACAACACGCTAAATCCTATCTATATTACACTAAATATTTAAAATTACTTTAGGAATAAAACTTAACGAAAAATAAACAAAAACAACAATAGCTTTTTCACGTAATATGGGGACCTGCTATCAAAACATTACGTATATAATTTAACAGATAACAGTGTCATTGTCATCTCAGCTAGACAGCTAACTGAACACTAATATATTACAACAGCCAAAAAATTAAATAACAGGCACAACAGGCAACAGCTAGCAATGAAAGAAATAATATATTTTTGTTTACCGTTATAATTTAGTGTTAGTAAAATAAGCTCTTATTAAGTTAGCTTAGAGTTTAAATTAGTGTAAGCTATCCTATATACGCAATCTTTATGGCATAATGAATGTAGTATTTTATTGACTCCCATTGTGGTGCCGCGTCTCGGCCGACGGCTGGACCGTAAACGTACATAACGTTTTCTAACGATAATGAATATATTATAACAGTCAATGGTTCATTATTCTAATGTGTTGTAAGATTACAAATATATAATGAAATATATTGTCTGTTGTATGTTATAACGCCCAACTTTAATTAGAAAGCTAACGGTCGGGAAATTTTTAGTCGACGCTATGTCGTGGTCTGGAGCGCACCGTGCGTATGCAGTGGAGGCTTATTTTAGCAATGGATATTCATACACACGAGCACGACGTATATTTTGTAGTCATAACAATATTCGGTATTTGCGTGATGCACCAAGTGTCCAATTAATAAAAACATGGGTAGAAAGATTTCGACTAACGGGCTCAGCAATGAACAAAACAATTCGCCACCGAAAAAGACCTGTGCGTTCCGAGGAAAACCATTAATCGCGTCGCCCTTGCAGTTGAAACCCAGCCAAGACGTTCGATAAGAAAACATGCAGTGTCGTTGAAAATTCACCGCTCTAGTCTTCAGCGTATATTGACACTAGACCTAAAGCTGCATCCATACAAGATCCAAATAATGCAAAAAGTTAAGCCTGATGGTTATTTTATGCGTAAGACTTATGCTGAACGAATGTTAGAAATTTTCAAGGAGCAAACTGACTTGGAAGACGTTTATTTCAGTGATGAAGCTCATTTCCACCTGGAAGGTTATGTAAACCGTCAAAATTGTCGGTACTGAGCTTCTGCCAATCCAAATCAAAAGCATGAAGAGATGTTACATAGTCCTAAGTTATATAAAATTCTCTTATAGCGTTATATAAATCAGTGTGTGATCAAAATTGTCTATACAAAATGTTTGGCATGCCTTTTTCCGTTTTGTGGGCTTTAATTGGGTTATGATGTTTTAATTGTATTTATAATTAATATAAGTAATTATCTAATCCATTAGTATAATCAGGACGCAAAAGTGCAGGTGAGACTGGGACTGCGAATGACACGTGGGTGAGGAGTTGATGGATTGTTTATCTTTGCCGTTATTAGTTTTTCTTTATTCTGGATTTGGCGTGTCTTTTGAAATATTTGCAAATACTGATCATGCTTAGCAGATGGTTGCTTATGGCATAGCTGATACTCTCACCTTGATAATGCTTTTTCTCATTACTAGTGTTCTTTACAAATAAAAAAAAAAACGAAAATTGACTTCGGTTCAAATAACTACGATGCATAAAAATGTATATTACACTTATCAATTTAAATGTTTTAAGTCAAACTAAAACGAGATACAAAAATAATAAGACAAACTTTAAAAAAACACAAACACAAATAAACGAACGTTCAGTCCACCTAATGATTAGTGGCTACAGCAGTCTATGGACACTCGCAGCCAATTTCAAACGAAGAAGGATAGAGACGCGTTGTCACCTCTGAAGAGTAAGATGGAATGCCTCAAAGTCTGTAATGATATGGCTATCAATATTAATACTCAATATGTATTTATATTGAGATTCATTACACACATTATATTACAGTGTATGGCAAGCACAGTCCGTACCGTGGTCCAGTGAGGCTTTCGTAAACGTGCGTAAAGTGAACGACAACGAATCGATTGCCATTGCATTTTTAAAAGCTTTTATTTAACTTGCAGTGTTTGTATGTTTGTTGGGGTCAAATTTTGCAACTGGATTTTAAAGCAGTTATCCTCAGCCGGTTGAACTGAAATTTTGCAAACATGTTTAGTTTGGATTACAATGTATGGTTAGTTATGTGACGTCGTTCTAATTTTATGACGGACCACCTACAATGGCGAATTAGTTATTGTCTATGCACTCGCATTATATCGTAGACAGAGAAACCTATAGACAAATTGACGCCTTCTTTCGCATTCGCACACGAAAAAGATAGATTTATGCATACGTCTTGCAGAGAAATGGGACAGAGCAGTGTGATTGTTTGTCCCTTTCTCCGTGCCGGTTTTTTATTTAGTAAACTACACTTTGCTAAACAACTTTGACAGTTCGTAGCGATCTAAGGAGTTTACAACTTGGTTTAAGTAAGAAAAAAAGTGTTTTGTGAGCTTAAGATTGGTGAATCTTGTTCAATTCAGTTCTTAGAACAATTAAAATTTTTATCTAAATATGTTTGAAAGTGATAAAGATTATTATTGTATAACCAAAAACTACGTTATCATCCTTTCTCACTCGAGGCAACGCTAATAATTAGTCTATCGGTTTCTCTATCTACGCATTATATGGGCAAGAAAGGGCTCTAGAAGAACAAAAAAAAATAGGCACTCTCATAATAAACACAAAGATCTATTATCTATGTTTTTATGCTCCTCATGATATGGATATCAAATGAAAGGATTTACTAAAAATATGAATAAAATAACGTTCGCGTTTAGCTTCTCGAGGACATGGTATAATATCTGTACTGCCCGTATTAATGACTTTAGTGGGATGTGTCTTAACTAATATCAACTTACACCTTGGGCAAATTCTAGCAGTGGTGAAAAAAATTAAAATGGCGGCAAACAAGATGGTCGCCATACAAATTAAAAGATTTATAATAAATAACTCGGCAAAAATTAGGGAATAGGGTTAGTTTGGTGGTGCTCAAACAAATGTTATAACGAGAGAGGCAACTGCTGGCGATAAAACAAATTCAAGATGTGCATCAAGGCGGATCTAAGATGGTGATCAAAAACCAACTTTGACAAATAACTAAAAACTAAAATAAAATAAGAGTACCCGTGAATAATAATGAAGTAGATAGGCTTAGAATGGAACGTTTGAACGTATAACTCCCACATAATAATAATAATGTACTTCAGAAACTAAAGCGTATACGATACATTGTAGCATAGCTTATTCGTTTATGAACGGGTTAGAAATTCGATGACATTAAAGGTTAATGTCTCTTACCTCACATTGAAATATCAGAGATATAGAAACGGCTAAAGAATTTTTTATTTTAATAGATTCAAAAAATACAATATATTACACAAAATTTATCTAGTTGAAATTCAAAGCCAGGAATTATTTGATTCTTTACTCGTATTTCAATGATAAACTGTTTTCAATTAAATATCCATATTCATAATGTTTCATCATTTTAAGATGACGAAGCGAGCGCTGAAAGTCGTGAATCAAATGAGTAATGGAGTGAAAAATTAAGTTGTCGCTCTACGTGAAGTATTGAAAAGGATAAAAATATTGAAACTTGAACTGAACATAGTGTTATGAAAGATTTCTAAGATAAATTACTATCAAAGTCCTCATTGTGTGCGAATAAGTGTGACAAACGTGGTCTATCTGATATATGTGGATGGGATGTTCCAAACATATATATCTATACTCAATCTAGTTTCAAAATACAGATATTTGCAACACATCTGTATTTTGAACTTGAGGATACAGGTTAAATGGCCTATTGCCTGTGAAGAGAGTTCTCAGTTATCATTAAGTGAAACTATAATTTATCGTTTAATTTTTAATGGTTGATATAGAAAGTTTATTTAATATAATTTTTCATCGCTTTTAAAATTTGTTAGGTAATTTAATAGGTCTCGATGTGCTCTTTTCGAATTCCTCTTTTCAAGAGGCAAGAGGCGTTTAGTTATTTGCCGCTCGCTCCACCATGACGCCTAAGAACCATTGACTTATATATTACTAGCGTAAGGATCGGGCCGACCGAACAACCAAAACGGACCCTTTTTTCTTCTTTTTTTTTTAACATGGGGAAATGCCTACGCATACTCGCCTCGCGGGGGCAAGGACGGGTTATGTCGGACTCGCACCGACTAAAACCCCATGGTGTTCCACCTTCGTCGCATATTGGCAGGGCTACGGGAACGCTTTCGCTCTCGACACGCGATCGACAGTGGTGCGCGCGCAAAATTGATTTGCCTGTCATAAATATGTCTAGATGCGTGGTAAAGGGGTGCAAAAATTACGATACGAAGATTAAATAGGAACATGGGATATAGTATCATCGGTAAAATAACCTTATATTCATTTTGTTAATATTAAATTTATATATAAACCCATTTTTAAAGTTTTATTTTACAGTTAGTTTAGTTACGTTACGAAAATTAGGCCAGGGTTGGATTCAGACCTTCAAAAATATTGTACATGGAAAATAAAATTAGGTATACTATTTTTCAAAAATGATATCACGTTTGACGTGTCATGTTTCTTTTTCCATGTGTCGGGATTTTGGCGTCACGCATTTTGTTTATCTACACGTTTCGTTTTTTGCCGGTGTGATTTTTATTTCCGTTTCATTTTTGAAATGAAAACTTCTTTAGCGGCTTTGTACACTTTTTTTGTAATGGGTAAAAAAATTTAAACTCGCGTCAGGACACGTGACCCTGATCGAAAATTCGTAAGACGGATGGAGAGAGAGAGAGAGAGAGACAGCCGGCGCGGTGTAGGAGAAGAAGTATACCCCTCTCTTTCTACGGCGCGGCGAAAATGTATGCCTGCGCCTGCTGTTTCGTTTAGGCGGTTCAGGGTGCTTGCGCGAATGTTCGTGTGTGATAATTAAAGCAATTCGTGCAAAATTATTCCCTAATCATTCCAAAATATCAAAAATGCACAATGTTAATATTCAAGTTTTCACTTCTGCTGGCACTCCCAGAGTGCCACCCGTCGTTTTTGAAGTGAAAACTTCTTTAGCGGCGTTGTACACCCTTTTTTTGTAATGGGTAAAAAATGTTAAACTCGCGTCAAGACACGTGACTTGATTGCAAATGCGTAAGACGGACGACGTAGGGGAGGAAGTATCCCCCTCTCTTTTTACGGCGCGGCGAAAATGTATGCCTGCGCCTGCTGTTTCGTTTAGGCGGCGCAGGGCGCTTGGGCGAATGTAATATTATATAATATTATATATAATTGTCATGTTTGTGTACGATAGCGCAATAAATAAATACTGTATTCTACCACATAAATGATAATACTTTTATACTGATAATTAAAGCAATTCGTGCAAAATTATTCCCTAACCGTTCCAAAATATCAAAAATGCACAACGTTAATATTCAAGTTTTCACTTCTGCCGGCACTCCCGAAGTGCAACCCGTAATTTTTTGTCTAAAGAACTTAGTGTAAGTTAAATTTTGAATATTGGTACCTAATATATTTTATATTCAATAAGGGTAAAATGAAAAGAGTACAACCATATCTGCTTAATTGAATCTGAAAATCTGGTTCATAAAATATATTGAAATTCTGTTTTCAAACCCGATTGCTTAGAGCTTGGAGTTTTTATCGTGGTAGCCCCACATTATAGTTGTATCAAGGATGCAACATAAATGCATCGATCGAGAACCGATTGACCAGAAAGGTTTCTATTTTTATTAAAAAACGCAGTACTAATGAACAATACAGAAATTCTCGATATTGTAGGGTTAATATTAAAAAGTAAAAGGACTAATTAAAGGAAAATTATGGTATTTTCGCTTAGTATTATTACGATACTACAACTACAAACTTGAAATATACCGTAATAATTAATCCCTTTACTGTGTTATGATATGACGTTTGTATTAAGACAGACGCGCTACTTTTTCTTGTATGAAAACGTTATGAGTAAAATATTTAGATGGGCCTATCCTTCCTTTTGAAATCATTGCTAAGGACTGTTTTTGACAATATTTCCTTTCCGACTCATTTTATGATAAAAATATTCATACAATAAATTTAAACTAGAGAAAATTTCCTATAATTTATGTAACAACCACTTTTTTTGTAAAATCAATAGTTTAAGCATATAGCTGTTCGCATACAAAGAAGACGACGGCGGGCAGCGGTGGCAGCGGGGAGAAGCGGTGGTACAGTATGTGCGCCCGCAGCCATCCCCACATCGACGGCACTGCAATCTCTAACAAAATCGAGAACGTTCATAGCAAGTAATTAATTTACTTTATTGTAATTAATCAGCGATTAAACTTATTGATCATTCACATTTATTTACTGACTCCAACAATAGCAAAGTATACTAAATGCGTTTTGGTTAAAGACTTCATTTCCACCCACCATTAAGTTGGTTTTGAGTAAGTGGCGCGTTTTTATTGTGATATCGTGGTATTCCCAGTAGGCCTAATCCACATGTAATGGACTATTCTTTAAAATGACGTCATCCAGTGTAAAATTTCCGGTATATATGACTCAACCTCTAGAAAAAAATTATCTATAGCCAATTTAATCTATAACGATTGCTGCTGTTATTTACAATATTTCTTGTACGTTTTTCACTCTCTTTCTGTTATTACATGTTTAAAAATATATATTTTGTAGACAGAGTATACCCAACATAGTCATGACTGATTGTGATCCACAATTTACATCGAGTGCTTTTAAACAGTTTTCACATCACTCATATAACTTCATCACCGCGTTATGCCCAATCAAAGAGACATGGCACTCCTAACAATTAACTTTAAATATGAAGATGTTAATGCCAGTGTATCTTATAACAACCAAAATATGTACTCAATATATTTAGAAAATACTACTAATAATAATTATATTACTCGACCCGGCAGGACACTTGTATGTCTTATGTACTTTCCCGCAATTAATGCGCTTGTTTTCCTTTAGCGGGGTATAATTATGCGAAAAACCTTGACGGTATCGTGGTGCTGGTCCGCTCCGCCAGCAGATCCGGCTGCCGCTCGCGCCGTGCCCCGCCAGCAGCCCACGCTCGAGATGGCTCCGCGCGCTGTACCCCTGTCACAGCGGTGACACTCCCTGTACGTGAGAGCTTAAGCGCCGGTGACCTTGAGTCGAAGCGTGTAACGCTAGGGTTGATATCGATCCGAAATGAAATATTATAGACTTGTACCAAAGAAGATAATAGTAGGTATGTGTTACATATTATGTAAACTTATGTATTTAGATAGTGAAAGATACGTTCAATATTAAATCAACTTTTATTAAATGAGGAATATTAAAACTTCCGACAAAACCAAATACGCACGACAGTTAATGGTAATCTTAAAGAATTAACCAACATTTAGTATTTCAGTACGCAATAATCAGTATTACCTACTATCCTTTAAAAATAATTTACTCTTATATATTTTGGAATTTTTCGATTAATTTTTTAATTTTCATTATTATTTCTAACAATTGCAAAAATTCGTAGCATGTATATTTTTTTTAGAAAATCCGAAGGTATGCAGGTTTCCTGGGACATAGCGGCCAACAAATTGTTCCCTATGTGTTGAGGAGATAAGTCATTTCTATTTCTAATGAAATAATCCATAAATACAACAATTAACAAATACAAAAACTCTTTATAGATATCTAAAATTTCTTGACTCTCTAGTGGTATTTTTAATAGTGTATATTTCAGTTAATGTAATATAATAAAATTATTGGCGATATATTAGTTTTATTGCCATGGTATTTCCCCTATAATTCTTGTTAAGATCATATCGACTTTCATTAAAATGAGTTCACATATTTTTAGGTATCATAAAACATTATTAAAAATTAAACTAACAAAACAAGGGCCCTTGTTTTGTGCAGTGGAATTTATTTTAATTGTAATCACTTAAAATGACTTTCAGTAATACTAATACATATACTATAATATCATTTATTTAATAAAAATAAAAATATTTATCAAAGCATATAAACCTAGCATACACGGCTATAAAAACTAATAACGTTACTTGGTAACATAAACTTAATACCTACATGAATAGAATAGTAATATGTACATTAAGATATCGGTAATATTCATATATTAATTGAAATATTATATCACTTGACGAATATATTCATATTAACTAATACTGACAAATATCGGTATTACTACTAGCCCTCGGCCAGGGCTGTCGGCGACTACCCGTTCCACGCCCCGCACGCCTCTAAAGGCACACATCCAGACACCCACAAATAGCCGCAAGCGATTTTACGTGCACACATGCTAAGTGTCGTTTCTTTTCACGTAGTGTATATATTCTTTGCCCCTGTTACCCCGACCCAGATCGTCACTCGCTTCATTCCTTTGTTTATCCCGTGCTGAGTTTAAAATGGCACGTATATCTTCTCTTTCTCTATTCAGATTTCTGACCTCGTAAATTGGCTCTTCACGTCTTATATTATCAGAGTGGACCTTCGAAATTATCCCCGTATGGCAGATGTCCAATGTAGTTTTTAATGTTAAACTATCTTCCCTTAATAATTTTTCCCGAATACATGCACTAGTCACACCACAGACCAGTCAATCCTTTATTAGACTATCACATGATTCTCCAAATTCGCATGTCTGTGATAATTTACGCAGCTCAAATACATATTGATCGATCGTTTCATTTTGTTTTTGATCTCTTGTGAAAAACTTATGCCACTCAACGGTAACGTTTCTGGGATGTTGGTCTAGTATTGTTAAGACACCATCAGTTGCTTATTTTTCCAAAGAGTGTTAAAATGTCTCGACACTGTTCTCCAAGCATATTTAGTTGAATGGATACATTTTTCTTACCAATCGCGCAGACTTTACAATGTAACTATTATAATATAATATAACTAATGTGCCATTTTGTCCAACTTTCACTTAAACTTCCAGAAGTCGAATCTATTGATTTTACGAAAAAAATAATATTAAATTAACTATAGGAAATTTTCTTAACTTAAATTTGTTT
Source organism: Parnassius apollo (assembly GCA_907164705.1). NCBI lineage: Eukaryota > Metazoa > Arthropoda > Insecta > Lepidoptera > Papilionidae > Parnassius > Parnassius apollo. The sequence continues at coordinate 1,345,607 of CAJQZP010000816.1, forward strand.
ATTACATAAATATTTTTATCGTAAGATTAGTTGGAAATGAGATATTATCAAAAACCTATTTTCAGGCGCCATTTTTCCAATATGGAGACGCCAGCGGCAAAAATAAGAGGTGGCATAGTGGAAATTCGAAAAGAGCACATATAAAGTTACCAATTTTCAAAACTCTCGGAAAACTTTTCGACATTGCGCAAGCATTACGACTATAGTTTGTTAATTTGGACAGTTCAGATTTGGTATTTTATATTGTCAACACGTTTATAAACAACGATGTAATAATAAAACGGATTTCAGTGTGCTAATAATAAGCATTCAAAGAAAAGTGTATTGAAAATTTATAAATTTGGTTAATTTAAATAAAAAATACTTGGAAATGAAATGTACATTTAAACAAATTTACGGCTATTATAGCATTTTACTTTTACTGCAACCTATAAAATTCCCGCCAACGGTTGTAATTAACAACTTTGAAATGTTTTGTAACTACACTATATTTAATGGTACGTAACTTTTATGCCATTTTACCTAAAGAAATTGAATTAAATTACAGAATACAAAAAATAAGAATGGTTCTCATGAAATAATTGATAATTCATCATCATCATTACGGCCCTTCACAAGTCCGTTCAGCAGTGGACTTGTGAACATAGGCCTTCCCCAAGGAAATCCTTAAAGCAATGAGGCAGGAGATAGGCGGCATCATCTTTCTGATTATAGCAATGGCACAATAAAAAACTGCGATTGCCAACCCGCTTCACAAGCGTGGTAACTATAACCAACATCCCTACCATGAACAACGACACAAGAATGGTTGCTTGTAGATAATTTAAAACAATATTAGAGTTTAATAAAACTTGTACAGCACATTAATAATGATCTGTGATGATCTTAGTAAATTAACTAGGCCATGGATGTCAGTCATGGATTTATTGTACTATTATTGGTTCCAAGGTATGGTTCTATTGATAATAAGTCTGTAAAATTTTAGATTATTGAGACGTCTGGAAGTAAGTAAAAACTAAGTTTCAAAACCGCATTTCGTTCTTACATATATTCTGTTCTTTACATATATAAGATATACACAGGTCAAGCGGGTCAAGCTAATTTAAAGTGTCTCTTAAGAATAAATGTCGCTAAACTCACACTGTTAAAATTGACTGTCACTATTTAAAAAAATCAGTCCAATTGAGTACCTACACCTACCTAACTCCTTTTTAAGTCGGTTAAAAAAGGGTCGTCGGTGCGATTGGATCTGTTCTCTCACCATTAACTTACCATTTAGTTTTAAATGTTCACTATGATTATTATTAAAATGTTCACAGTTGATTTAAAAGAAAAGACTACCCATCTGTGCAGCACCCCACCATTAGGTTGGTTTCTTCTTCAAGATCTTCTTCTACTTCATGAAGAAGAAGCTAAGTCTTTTTCCTCTTCATGAAGAAGAACTACACGCTACTAAAATTTATCTTGACGTCCTATCTTACGATACTTAAATTTTGTCTTTTGTGAGTGCAATTAATAAAACGATTTGTAAAATAACGAAATAAAGGCAATAAAGCTGATAAAACGAAATCGAAAAAAAGTTTTTTTTGCCTAGCGGTATAAATGTCTGCTGTTGTAACGGGACGACCCTTCTAAAAACTTGACGTGGGTAGAAGAGATTTGTTTTGAAACTCTCTGAATTTCAAAAACAACTTTATAAAACCCTTTGTATTATTTCGGGCAGTTCTCTTCTCACAGTGTAATTTATATAAATCTCGTTTGAAACTTCCAATTGAGATCAAACAAAGATATATGAATTACTGTTACACCAATGGGTTCCAGATTTTGTGATATCTTATGATAAACTATATGGATTGACGCCCTGGTGAGAAATGCAGGTAGGACCAGCTCTTTGGTTTTTCTATGGCGGAAGCCGGCTGTATCAATGGCCTTGTGATGGGCTGTAATAATGGTGATGATGATGATGATTTTGTCGTTAATATTTTTGTTACAGGCTTTTATTGTGGAATTCCTATTTTATAGTATCCAGTCATTAATAAATAATTATAGTGAATTTAGTCCATTTTCCCGATTATAAATAATTTCCTTTAGTGTCATTCTACTTTAGCTCTTATTACGTCACTTATTTATTTAGTCACTTATTTTTACAGTTACCTGCTAGTTTTTATATTCAGTTACAGATGTGGCATGCTTTTTGAAGCAAAAATGAAACAATAGCTTCAAGTATTTTAGGGAAGGGAAGTATAATACAGAATTTTAACGAGTATTTTCAGAGACTTCTTTGATATCAAAGTAATAAATGCCCAACTGCTGGACCCAAGCCTCCACACATTTCTGAGAGAGTTATGGAGACAACTACATGCTTTTTATGTAATTTCCCAGGCACGAGGGTGAAACACCGCCAACTTCCTTAAGTCAGGGTGCTACTGAGATGACAGAAAAACACGCCAGACGAGAGAGAGACAAGAGAGATGTGTGTGTGTGTGTGTGTGTGTGTGTGTGTGTGTGTGTGTGTGTGTATGTATGTATGTATGTATAATAGGTATCGTTTGTATACCGTGTAGTGTAAGCGAATTTATCAACCCCTTCCGTCCCGTGGATGTCGTAAGAGGCGCCTCCGGGAGCTGATTAAAAAAAAGTATAAAACGTGAACTTTAGACACTCTTCTGCATCATTAGTCAGAGTTCGAAAATCAAATAGGAATCAAAGTTTCAGCTTGTTATGCCGTCATTTATTGTCGAATGCTTTTAACTCGTCTCTCCAAAGACACGCAGCTAATTTCGGTCCTGGACGACTCGCATTCGGACAGCGATGGAATCTAGATCTATAGCGAATTTGATTTTAACTAATGTATGAATAGAAATAAAAATTGAGAATGAATATATCTAATTATCTAGTCTTGGGGTTGGAACTTAATTATACGAGTACCAATTCATAGTGTAATATTAACTATATTGTAGACTGTTTGTTTATTAATCATTACCATTATCATGACAGTCTATCACTGCTGAATATTATACATTTTCCCCGTCGATTGCATTGTAACCAATAAATTATCATAGTCACGTTCCTGAGTCACCTGAATGTTTGAATCCATCATATTCGTGCATATTTCAGAAGTTTATCTTACTTTATCTAGTGTAAGTCGCCCAACACGGGGTTGCCAGTCGAGAACCTATCCTTTCTATTGGTCGATAATAATAGTAATACCATATAAATTTTTATTTCTAAAAACTTTATTAATTATTATAAAAAATATTAATTCAGCGTTAGCCAGCATCTTTAATTAACGAAACAAACGACAAAATAATTACGATTCAAGAAAATATAACATGTTATTCTAAGTAACACGCACGCAATCTTATGACAGTGCATGAGCTCAAAAAATTGTTATTTCAATTTTAAATGTTCGAAATAATATATCATTTACACATGTGCTTATAAATTACGCCAATTTACATTGACATATATGGTGAATAACGAATATCTTTTCAATTATGACGAAATTTTCCTAACAGGAAGTCGCTTTATTAGCTGACTATACTTATTTATTACGTCTATAGTGCTAACAATATGTCAATTTTAGGTTTATCTTATGAATTTTCAATATATTTATGCACTGCTATTATTTAGTATGAAATTCTCGTAAAAATTTTGTTCTATGGGAGACATAATGCTGTATTAATTAATTTTCTTTCTTTCCTTTTATCCACATTTCAAAACACCTTGCTTAACGTCGATCTCACACTACAATTCTTTCTCATAAAGTCTAGGCCCAGGATGCAGTCGTCCATTATATCAACCACTATGACATTATGCAGGTAGATCGCGTTGCCTAGCTTTAACTCCATCTCCTTCTTTCCACGGACGGGTATACGCTGACCGGTGGCTGATACCAAATTAATGCGTTCTTGATTGTATGCGGAGTCCTCAAGAGGCTGACTTATAAGTTGGGAACTGACAACCGTGCGAGAGGCTCCAGTGTCTGTGGTCAGTTTACACGGTATTCCGTTGACCTCGTCCTTTATGATTAGGCTGTTCCCATCATGGGTGTGTGAGATCTAAATCCTTGGGGCTCTTTTGACATTAGCCAGCACCCGCCTCGCAGTCCTGGCTTTTATTATTTTCCCTGCTGCTGCTGGGCGGTGCTGTTAGCCGCATTACTCTCTCGAGATCGATCACCTTCCCTTTCTACAGTTCGCTTAGGGCAGCTGGATCGAATATGGCCGTTTTCCCCCACAGCCATAGCACCTAGGACTGTATCCTTTACCATGGTATGGGCACCAGGTTCCCATCAATGAGCGCAGGTACAGACTGTTATGCTTTTCGAACCAGCTTCTCCACCTCAAAGGCCCACTGCTGCAGGTTTTCGTTGATGCGATCTTTAAGCTGCACACGAAAGACGTGTTCCAGATGAGCGTCACTATATCTCGCCTGCAATGCCTCAAGTAGCTGCTCGTAAGTCACTTTCATACCGAGAGTTTCCAGAACAGTTAAGGCTTCGTCGCGCAGAGCTAGGGTGAGTGTAGTCATGGTCTTACTTTTTTTCAAGCCGTTCACCTCCATGACAGCCTCAAACTAGATTTTGTAGGCCGACCATAAAGAAGTCTTTGAATCCACGTAGCGAAGGTGTTGTAGCCACTACAAGAGTTGTAATTCTATCCCCAAATTTGAGGTCGTTCAGCGTTTTATTCATATCAGTCATCACGTTGTTCATTTGGTCGATTCGGGTTTCAGCTTCCGACAGGCGGTTATGTTGAGAAACCCTATCCTCCACCTCCCTTTTCTCTTTCCCGAGGGTAGCGTGAAGGTCCCGGGCGTGTTCCTCCTGCCAGCGGGTCTGTTCCCCCTGCTGCTCATTCAACTGACGGGCCTATTCCTCCCGTACGCGCTGCATCTGCTCTTCCAACAGACGGGCCTATTCCTGCAACATCATCATCAGAGCACCTGTCAAGTCCTGCAGATCTAGGAGCTGCTGACCGGCCAGCCTTCGTGACCAGCAGCTGGTTCCCTGACGTCTGCGGCGTTGCACCATCAAATCGTCTCTGGTCCGTCTCCTGCTTGCGTTGACTTCGGGTACGGACACCCTCCGTGTCGTCCTTCGGTGAAATTGGCATGATTTGATCTCACTTCTGACACCAATTCTTACGAGCTTAGGGTTCGTGACAGTAAAAACTGCCGATTGAATTAACAAAATTGACACTTTAATTACCGAACACCAATTACAACTTAAAATGCACAAATAATTAATCATACTTAACACTTAGCAATTATATCGCTTAGAAGCATTTACTTGAATCTCCAATTCAATACTGACTCGGTTACGGTTTTTATTGATCTTATATAGGACTTTTCCACTGAAAAATCTAGAATGTTCAAGCACATACCGGTCCCGACCGTAGGTGTAGATAGTACTCTCCTAGTTCTGCCACTCGATACTAGATGGCGCTAGAGGGAAAGTTCTAGTATGGAATTTCCTAGAAAGCTCTCCTAGTTCAGCTACTTGATACTAGATGGCGCTAGTGGTATTAATTATGGCTTGAAACACTATATATGCCAAAAAAGCGTTTTCAATAAATGGCGTAATTATTTGCATTGTATTGAATAAAAAGTATTATTAGCACTAGTACAATATTATTATAGGGCATAGAATATTTATTACAGTAGTATAGAGCGTGCATATGCAAAAGTTACTCAATACGCATCATAGGCAAATGAGCTATAGATACTTTATAGTTGAGTGTATGACATCTAGGGATGTGTGACACACACTACAGTCTCAAGCGGGGAGTGCGGTGAAGTGCGGTGAAGTGCGGTGCGTAGGCGAGCTTGTCCTTGCCTGCCTCCCACGTCTCCTTCAACGATAATTGATCAATGAAAAATTTCTTTTGAAATTTGTTTTCATGAAAACAAGTATACGAATCGACTTACCGATGAAATGTAATACTAGATTTCAATTTGATGTGTTTTATAGTATCTTTTTTGCACAATCGAACCGTGAAAAAATTTTACCATCTTGACGAGTAAATATGAAAAAAAAGAGGAACTCTAGAGGAACGCACAGTGCTAGCTTGCTGCTAGCTTTTCGTTCTCACCTGTGATTACTGTTGCCACTTCGTTGCGCGCACTCTATACTACTGTTAAATACACTGAGTGGAATATACATTTTAAGAAGATAATGCTGTACATGAAATGAAATTTAAGAAACCTATAAAAATGTACGCAACTTGACAAAGATTTTTGTTTACGTATTCCATTTTATACTTTATGTGAACACATCCAGTGTTTATGATATTGCATGATATGTTGCATGTCTTCCGAAATAGAACCCAGTATACTGGCCAATGCAAATGACTGTGATTAATATTATATACAGTGTGTGAAATACTGGTGATTAGTTTCAAAACATTGGCCAGTATATGAAATCATACATGCACTTGACCACTCTCAGTAACAAAGAATGAGTATGATTTCTCATTCTCTTTATCGTACAGATTTAACTGTTTAAGCTCTGCAATTTTTGTATTTGAATAAATAAAAACAAATTCTGGCATGCTTCATTCAGCATACACACAATTAAAAATGGCGGGATATCTGACACTGTATGGCGGCGGCACACCAGTAAAATATGGCGTCAATTATTGACGTCCTTTGCATTCGCCAGTATACTAGGTTCTATTTTGGAACACAGGCGGTATATGCAGCATTGCTTATGCATTCAATTGCACAAAGGAAACTAAGGCAAATAGAGATATAAAACGCAGCTTTTTTATACGTATAATTATATATATATATATATATATATATATATTTTATAAAAATAAAAAAAAAAAAAAAAAATATAATTATACGTATAAAAATAAATTATATATATATAAAGTATATATAATAGTAGTAGCAGTAATAGTTCTACAATGATTTGTGCGTTGTGTAAGTCCTAAAATTGAAAAAATGAATACTTGTGACTCAGGACCGGTTTTAATGTAACATAGTTTAATATTACTGCCCCGAAGAAGCTAAAAGTAATGTTTATTTAACGATGTACTTAGTTTGCTAATTATTGCTACAAAATCAAGTCTCCGGAGAGGTTGCCGGGCTAATGCGCTACTTCATCTGCAATTTAAATTAAGACTGCACTGTTTCTCAACTTGAAAGATGTTTCTCCCAGATACAATTTGTTTTGTTAAAGTAGTAAATGTATTTGCTTTAGTTATATCATATTTTGTTTAGTTTTTCACGTGGTAGAGCGCTCTTGTAACCAAAAGAAAATCGTTTACTTTGAACCTATAGAACACATTTTTAATCTAGTAATAAAATAGGTTAATTTTTCACCAAAGTTAGTTACATAAAATATTCATTACCTTTCCTAATTACATCCTACACAAATTTGGAATTTTCCGTTTTCTCACTCACGTCACATTTTTTTATTTCAACTCTGTAATATATTACAGCAAAGTTAAATTACCATTTCTTCTGCAAAGCTTACTGATTTTAATTACTGGAGCAAAGTCGTGTCACTGCGGTATGCACGTCGACTACAAAGTTATTAAATTAAAACTGAGCTTAAACACGGTTCCAGGCTTGTCTTTTAAAATTATAGCGCTAAGTATAAAAATATTATATTACGAAAGAAGAAATTATAAAAGTCTCTCAATAAAATTTGCAATAAACGTTTTCTATAAAAATTTATCGAAGAAACAAAAATGCGTAAGTGCGGTAAAATTAATGAATATATTATGACTATCATAGAACAAAACTTTTACGAGAATTTCATACTGAATAATAGCAGTGCATAAATATATAATAACTTCATAAGATAAACCTAAAATTGATATATTGTTAGCATTACAGACGTAATAAGTAAGTATAGTCAGCCAATAAAGCGACTTACTGGTAGGTAACATAATTGGAAAGGTCTTCGTTATTCACCATGCATGTCAATGTAAATTGGCGTAATTTATAAGCGCATGTGTAAACGATATATTATTTCGAGCATTTAAAATTGAAATAACAATTTTTGAGCTCATGCACTGTCATAAGATTGCGTGCGTATTACTTAGTATTGTATGTTATATTTTTCATGAATCGTAATTATTTTGTCCTTTGTTTCGTTAATTAAAGATGCTGCTTAACGCTGAATTAATATTTTTCATAAGAATTAATAAAGTTTTTAAAAATAAAAATTTATATTGTATTACTATTATTATCGACCAATAGTAAGGAAAGGTTCTCTAGTGGCAGCCCCGTGTTGGGCGACTTACACAAGATAAAGTGACGAACTTCTGAAACATGCAGGAAAACGATTGATTCAGGTGACTCAGGGCCGTGATTTAAGATAATTTAATCGGTATAATGTAATCAACGGGGGAAATGTATAATATTCAGCAGTGATAGACTGTCATGATAATGGTAATGATTAATAAACAAACAATCTACAATATAGTTAATATTACAATATGAATTAGTATAATTAAGCTCCAAGCCCAAGATAAGACAATTAGATATATTCATTATCACTTTTTATTTCTATTCATACATTAGTTAAAACTAAATTCGCTATAGATCTAGATTCCATCGCTTTATCAATGCGAGTCGTCCACGACCGAAATTAGCTGCGTGTCTTTGGAGAGACGAGTTAAAAGCATTCGGCAAGAAATGACGGCATAACAAGTTAAAACTGATTTCAATTTGTTTTTTGAACTCTGGCTAATGATGCAGAATAGTGTCTAAGTTTCACGTTTTATACGTTTTTTTAATCAACTCCCGGAGGCCTATACCCACTTTATACCTATTATTATTTATTATATACATATAGATTTTATCAAATATATATTAGAGCTTAAGCTCTTCCTTTCGCGTAGTGGCCGTTGCTAGAACGTTAGGTATATAGGACGTGCATTGTACATCATGTTTTGTACACCTCGTTGATATAGTGGTCGTAAAGAACTGCTTATCACGTGGTCTCGGTTCGAATCACGGATCTGGTGTGTTTTTCTGTCATCTCAGTAGCACCCTGACTTAAGGAAGTTGGCAGTGTTTCACCCTCGTGCCTGGGAAAGTACATAAGAAGCACGTAGTTGTCTCCATAACTCTCTCAGAACTGAGTTGAGAGGCTTGAAGACCTGTGACACGTTGGATGTCGATAGATGAAGGTGGCTCAGGACCGTGATTAGTGGCATTCCTTGCGGGAGGCCTATGTTTAAATTTGTTGACGAGTAAAAATAGTAAGACTAGGTAAGTCCAACATTAACCTAGAGGTCAATCGAGGGATTCAACTTGGCTGATCAGGTTCGAGAAATTACGACACATCTTCTCGTCAGGTAAACCTCAAAATCTGAAAACTTGATTGAACCAGTGCGTAGTGCCAGTGATGACCTACGGAACCGAGACGTGGTCCTTCACTGCTGGTCGTATGAGCACGCTCAAAGTCGCTCAGCGAACTATGGAGAGGGCTATGCTCGGGGTTTCTCTGCGCGATAAACTTTAAATGATGATATCCGCAGTAAAACCAGAGTGACCGACATAGCCCAACGGGTTAGTAAGCTGAAGTGGCAATGGGCCGAACATATGGCTCGAAGAACCGACAACCGTTGTAGAAAAAGGTTCTCGAGTGGCAGTCTCGTACCGGTAGGCGTAGTGTAGGGCGACCCCACACTGGATGGAGTGACGACCTGGTAAGACACGTAAGTAGTTGATAAATGCTGGTGGCTCGGGACTGTGCTTTGTGGCATTCCTTGGGGGAGGCCTATGTTCAGCAGTGGACTTATGAAGGGCTGTATTGATGATGTAAAGTGAAGTATGACATCGACTTCACGTTTTATTAGATCGTCATTACATTTATTTGGCGGAGGTTCTATGCTTATCTTTATAAGTCTGACACTCGGAAAGCTTACTCGTAATGCTTGTCGGTTTTTCGAGCTTCAAGACATGTTATTTAAAAATTCGGCTTACTTATCCATTGGATAATGTTAGTTAGTCTTGTTCTGTTATAAATAAATTGATTACCGATTTTAATCACGCAGAGATATACACTTGAAAACAAAGTCATCATAATTGCTCACTATGCGACTTATTGCTTTCTAAACAAAGCAAGCAGATAATTTAAACTACCATTATCAAATTATTTTCTAAATTAGGGTCGGTTCTAAAACAAAGATGACGCTTATCTTGAACATAATGTAGCCACTGAGGGCGACAAACCACCGTGGGAATATCCACTTTCCCATATTGTACCATGGTTGTTGTAAGAGGTGACAGATGGAAACAAACCAGGAGATGAGCAGTAGCAACTCCCTAGTAACAACTAAATTAGGGTCGGTTCTAAAATAAAGATGACGCTTATCTTGAACATAATGTAGCCAAGGCCGTGTAGTCGCGGTGTGAGAATATCCACTTTCCCATATTGTACCATGGTTGTTGTAAGAGGTGACAGATGGAAACAAACCAGGAGATGAGCAGTAGCAACTCCCTAGTAACAACTAAATTAGGATCGGTTCTAAAATAAAGATGACGCTTATTTTGAACATAATGTAGGCAAGGCCGTGTAGTCGCGGTGTGAGAATATCCACTTTCCCATATTGTACCATGGTTGTTGTAAGAGGTGACAGATGGAAACAAACTAGGAGATGAGCAGTAGCAACTCCCTAGTAACAACTAAATTAGGGTCGGTTCTAAAATAAAGATGACGCTTATCTTGAACATAATGTAGCCAAGGCCGTGTAGTCGCGGTGTGAGAATATCCACTTTCCCATATTGTACCATGGTTGTTGTAAGAGGTGACAGATGGAAACAAACCAGGAGATGGGGAGCAGTAGCAACTCCCTAGTAACAACTAAATTAGGGTCGGTTCTAAAGTAAAGATGACGCTTATCTTGAACATAATGTAGCCAAGGCCGTGTAGTCGCGGTGTGAGAATATCCACTTTCCCATATTGTACCATGGTTGTTGTAAGAGGTGACAGATGGAAACAAACCAGGAGATGAGCAGTAGCAACTCCCTAGTAACAACTAAATTAGGGTCGGTTCTAAAATAAAGATGACGCTTATCTTGAACATAATGTAGCCAAGGCCGTGTAGTCGCGGTGTGAGAATATCCACTTTCCCATATTGTACCATGGTTGTTGTAAGAGGTGACAGATGACAACAAACTAGGAGATGAGCAGTAGCAACTCCCTAGTAACAACTAAATTAGGGTCGGTTCTAAAATAAAGATGACATTTATCTTGAATATAATGTAGCCAAGGCCGTGTAGTCGCGGTGTGAGAATATCCACTTTCCCATATTGTACCATGGTTGTTGTAAGAGGTGACAGATGGAAACAAACCAGGAGATGAGCAGTAGCAACTCCCTAGTAACAACTAAATTAGGGTCGGTTCTAAAGTAAAGATGACGCTTATCTTGAACATAATGTAGCCAAGGCCGTGTAGTCGCGGTGTGAGAATATCCACTTTCCCATATTGTACCATGGTTGTTGTAAGAGGTGACAGATGGAAACAAACCAGGAGATGAGCAGTAGCAACTCCCTAGTAACAACTAAATTAGGGTCGGTTCTAAAATAAAGATGACGCTTATCTTGAACATAATGTAGCCAAGGCCGTGTAGTCGCGGTGTGAGAATATCCACTTTCCCATATTGTACCATGGTTGTTGTAAGAGGTGACAGATGGAAACAAACCAGGAGATGAGCAGTAGCAACTTTCTAGTAACAACTAAAAATAAAAAGAAGAGTTCCTTTTTCTTGTTAGTCCGCCTGCCAAGTGTGGGAACTATGGCAAATTTCCCTCTTATAAGGCAATCTATGGAGAAGGCCTATATTTATTAATGAACTTTAATAGATTGTAACGGTAAATTGATAGAAAAACTTATTTAGATTTATAATTATTTAAATATATCTTTATATAAACATTGATGTATCTAGTGTATAAAAAGAAGTCGGTTGTACTTTTTATACGTGTTTGTTTTTAAATATGATAGAGCCACGCTGCAGCTATATTAGTTGTATCACGGATGAGTCAGCTCGACTTGAGCTCTACCGGGGTAGGACTACGCACTTACAGAATACCAGCATAAAGTAGCCGGTCAATATTCCTTTGGTTCTTATGGTGAATGCAGAAAACCAGAGACCATTTTTACTGGAAACAGGGCATTCCATTTTTGTACTCAGGGTTGACAACGCATCGGCATTTTGATTGTTAGTCGAGAATAAATGTAGATGTCTATGGGCCACAACATCCACTTAACATCAGGTGTACTGTTTTCGTTTGTCGCCCTCATTTTATAAAAAAAAAAAACAAGAATCCAGATTTTCACATACATTTTTTATAGAAGCAAAAAAGTAAGTGACTATCACCGCCCATGAACAGCTGTAAAACCAGGGGAATTGCAGGTATGTTGACGGCCTTTTAGAAAAGAGTAAGCTCCTTTCTTGAAAGTCCCTAAGTCGTTTCTGTCCTGAAAATCGCCGGTGGTAAACGAGTAATCGCAGTGGTAGACCGCCAAGCATCCAGATAGTGTGGATGGTGACGTGAGTTTGGTCGCAAGGTTTTGTTGTATTATAATAAGCGATAGTTTTCTGGTCTTTCTTTTCAGTTTTAATTAAGAAATAACGATTATATACATATAAAAAAAAAACAAATGGAACTATAATTATATATCATATGAATATAAATAAAAAAACAAAGTTTAATCACATTAGTATCTACTGGGCCGTTAATAAGATTTTATTACGCCGCTGACTGTAATTAATTTAAATTTATTATCAGCATATTTATTAATTAATTTCTTTGTTCAATATTTACTGTATTCCCGTGATAGAATACAAAGGTGGACTTCACTCTAATAGAGAATGGAGTGGTGAAGTGCTATAGATTTTAAGGTTATTAATTATTATTATCTATATATTATTGATTTTAATTAAAAAACTCATTTAATTTAAAATTTCGTAAGTTTATTATTGTAAGATTTAGGGGTGGTAAAACTTTTTGTCTTCTATTCTGTCTGACAGTTGGGCTTCTGAAAAACGAATACTTAGAGAACAATATATGTCTACTGTAAACAGATTTTAAAGTATCGATTTTTATTTCAAACTACTCTTTTATTCACAAGAATGAAAAATATTATTTATTTTGTAAAGGCACGTTCAGTCGCAGGACTTCATTTTAATAGGTCCTAAAATGATGCAATATATGTCTACTGTTACCAGATTTTGAAGTAACGATTTTTATTTTACACTACTTGTTTATTCACAAGAATGGAAAATATTATTTATTTCATAATGGCACTTTCAGTCGGCAGACTTAATTTTCATAGGTCCTAAAATGATGCAATATATCTCTACTTTTACCAGATTTTGAAGTACCTATTTTTATTTTACACTACTTGTATATTCACTTGAATGAAAAATATTATTTATTTTGTAACAGCACTTTCAGTCGTAAGACTTTTTTTTAATAGGTCCTAAAATTATGTTAAAATTGTTTAATGATATTAATAAGAAAACTATTATTACATTTACAAGTTAGAAAATTTACATTAAAATTTCCTACAAGACCTATTTTCGTTTATTTTCATTTTTTTTAAAAAACCTTACCCCCACACTAGGATTTGCTCCTGTATCGTGGAGGCAGTTTACATATATAAATTGCAGGACAAACATCCAGACCCGGAACAATTACTTGTAGGCCATACAAGTACTTGCTCCGTGCGGGATTCGAACCCGCACTCCTCAGCGCTATAACTCATTGCTAAGCTACTGCGCCACGCCACCGTTGTTATAGATCTATGGAAATAAAGACCTAAGTATAATGTCTCATAATTGATTTTTATTTCAGAATTGGGTTGCTTATGATTGTAACCATTAAATTGTTAAAGAAAAACATCTCTGGATTATATAGTTTGTTGATTTAAATTCCTCAGTCGATCTTTACGAGTTCTGTAGACAGTGGAAAAGCCTACCAACTTGTCGCTTTCATCCTAAATTTCATAATTTTATTTATATGCATGACTTAATAATCATTCTGTTTAACGCGTTTAAAGCACCAAATTTACATTAAACATTTACATATTTAAAATCGAAACACATTTTAAAACAAATAATAAAAACACGATTTACATTCGCTAGATGTGTCTGTGATTCGCATTCTGTTCATATACGATATTTGAAGCTGTTAAAATTACAGTTAGATATATCGTAATAGGCATGTTAATAAATTTATGTAGGCTATACTAAATATTTGAAATTATACTACTTTATTAATAAGTTATGCAAATAACATCAGTAATGGCTACATTTATTGACTGTAAGCGCAATTATAACAAACTGGTTGGATAGCAGTTTGGTTTATAATTTGAAATGAATTAATGTTACAATCCATTTCAGTTTGTATTAATTATCTCTTGATATTTATATTATTTTGCGAATTTACACTTTGTAATATTGCTAAAATGAATAATTTATTCTATTATTAATATTATAAATCTAAATGTACGAACGAAAGGTCACTTACTCACTCACCACGAAATATTGAAAAGAACTTGACTTATAAAAATGTAATTTGGCAGGGAGGTAGTTTATAGTTATTAAACGTCCGCTAAGATTTTGCGACAAGGCCGGATTAAGGAGGTAAGGGATCTCGCAACTTTGTATGAAAGTCATGTTTTTGCGCTGCAAACTTGTGATTTGGTAGATGGGTAGTTAATACTTAGATGACGTTCGTTAACCTCTCAACCCCCAAGCGGTCTCATGAGACCGCAGCCATATTCCGTCAAATCCCTAGCGGTCTCATGTGGTCGCACCCACCCACAGAGTTTTAACCCATAAAATTTTAAATACTATAGAGACTTGAATAAAACTATTATTTACGGATTTTATCGCGTTTAATTACTTTAATTTATTTTTATTATTATCCCGACGTTTCGGGTGCTTTACAGCACCCATGGTCACGGGGGGGGGGGACTGAGATGTTTGACGTCCCAATGTAATAGTTAGTCCGGCTACCTTCAGATTTTTAAAATTAATTTTTGGTCCGATTTACGCAAAACGAGCTTACAGTATCATGAAATCTTGCAGTGGTATGCTTGAGTTTGGGTTTAATTTTGTTAATTATAGGATCCCAAGCAGATGGTAGCACCCAACCATCTTCTCTATTGAAATTTGGATGTTTTTTAATTTCAATAGCCTCGCGTATCATCCTTGGTAGGAATCGGTGTTCTTTTGCGAGAATTTGTGGTTCATCAAATCTAATGTAATAGTGGGGACAATCTTGAACATGTTCGCAGACTGCAGACTTCCCGGAGCGTCGGTGCTTCACATCAGCTATATGTTCCTTCACGCGGGTTTTTATACATCTCTTTGTTTGACCTATGTAAGAGAGACCATATTCACAATCTAGCTTGTACACACCTGCATCTTGTAGAGGAATATTACATTTGATGGATGGTAAAAATCGACTAATCTTCTTCAGCGGCTTGTAGTATGTCTTAATGGACGCTCGCTTCAAGATGTAGCCAATCTTGTCCATGACTCTTCTGACATATGGTAGTAGAGCAGGCGCGCGCTCGAATGTGGCCGGCTTCACTCGTTCACTGTGACGTAGGCGCGGGACCCGAAGCTTGTTGTCTTGCAATACTTGCTTGACGTGCTGAAGCTCCGCGGCCAGATGTTTTCTGTCACAGATCCCTCGTGCTCTCTGAAACAAAGATTTACCCACGGTAGCTAACTGTGAAGGATGATGGTGAGATTCACCATTTAGATATCGGTTGGTATGGGTCTTTTTCCTATACACAGTGTGACCAATAGTGTTATGAGGATTTCGGATGACTAAAAAATTTAGGAAGGCTAAAGAATTATTTGTCTCTAACTCCGTAAATTTAAGTATTAACTATAGATATTAACTATAGAGACTTCTTTTCTAGGAAGAAGTTTGGCATTATGTAATCAATATGAAATGCTCTACCCCCTAGTGCAATAAAAAACTGCTATCCTATCAATATTTATTTATAATCTACGTTTATTTCGTACGCCATTTTCGCGTGAATGTTATTATGTTGATTTTTGGATTTTTCTAGTGTTTTATTAGTGTTTTAGTATAGTGTTTTATTATAAAATTGTAATAAAAGTTTTTGTATGAATATAATTTATCTTTTTATTTAAATAATTTCGAATAATATACATTGAAATTATTGCGATTTTCACGCTACCGACATTCGCTTGGTATATATTTTTTTGTTATCAAAATACAATAAAATCTTTATGAAATAAAGTAATACCTGACTTTTGTTTAGACCACAAGATAGAGAATTTCTAAAATTATATTATGTTATATATAGAAAAGTAGTCTGTAAGTTTTAATGGTTTTAAGTGTTGTGGGTGGGTGCGGTCGCTTGCGAGCGCTCGGGATTTGCCAGGCCCATGCGACTGCACGGGATTTTTATGGCTCTTGAAGGGTTAAGAACGGATTTTTTGACAGGGCCAAATTAAAGAGGTCTAAGCACAGTTACAAATTTGTATGAAAGTTCTGATTTTTTGTACTACCGACCTGAAATTTAGTCTAGAGTTTATGAGTAGGAGATATTAGCTAAGAAAGAAATTTGTGACACTTACGGTTCTCAAAAGTTTATATGCATTCCTTGGCTTTTGTACCTGAAAATTGGTAGGGAGATAGAATATAGTTAATACATATAGTTAAAATATGTCAGTAGGAACAGTTTAAGGGAATATAATCGCTTTCGCAATCTTATGTTCTACAAACATTTATTGGTGGCTTATAATACAAACAAACAGCAAATACAACTGAATTAAAATCAAACGAAGATAAGATTTATATTTTTCTGCCATAAAATTTACGTAGGTAAGTACTCTCGTCAAGTAATTGCTCGTATAATTTTTTGTATTATCCC